>CM035838.1:485511136-485576132 GCA_020510985.1 Pholidichthys leucotaenia | reverse complement strand
CTAGGATTTTAAACTTAATTCTAAACTCTATGGGAAGCCAATGAAGGGAGGCCAGAACCGGAGAGATATGATCTCTCTTTCTAGTACCTGTTAAAACTCTTGCTGCAGCATTTTGGATCAGCTGAAGACTTTTTAAAGATGTTTTAGGACAGCCTGATAATAAAGAATTACAATAATCTAATCTCGAGCTAACAAAAGCGTGGATCAGCTTCTCAGCATCACTCTGAGACAAGATGCTCCTAATCTTGGCAATATTACGCAAATGATAGAAAGCAGTCTTAGAAACAAATTTAATATATGAATTTAAGGACAAATCCTGATCAAAAATAACTCCAAGGTTCCTCACAGAGCTATTAAGAGAAAGAGTAACCGCATCCAAACTGAAAGTTTGATTTGGAAAGGAATTTCTAAGGTTTTTTGGACCAACAAGAATGACTTCAGTCTTATCTGAATTTAATAGCAGGAAATTACAAGTCATCCAAGCTTTGATTTCCTTAAGACAGGCTTCTAACTTGGCTAATTGATTACTATCATCTGGCTTCATTGACAGGTATAATTGTGTGTCATCTGCATAACAATGAAAATGTATACAGTGCTTTCTAATAATGTTGCCTAACGGAAGCATATATAAACTAAAAAGAGTAGGGCCTAGCACAGATCCCTGTGGAACTCCATGACTAAGCTTTGAGTTGAAAGAAAACTCATTATTTACATGAACAAACTGGAACCTATCAGATAAATAAGATCTAAACCATTGCAACGAAGTTCCATTAAGTCCAACATAGTGTTCTAATCTATCAAGTAGAATATTATGATCGATAGTATCAAAAGCTGCACTAAGGTCTAAAAGGACAAGTACAGAAACTAGTCCATTATCAGATGCAATGAGGAGGTCGTTAGTGACCTTCGCTAAGGCTGTTTCAGTACTATGATGGATTCTAAACCCAGATTGAAACTCTTCAAGTAAACCATTTCCCTGCAGGTGGTCAAATAATTGCGTAGCAACAACTCTTTCTAAGATTTTTGAAATGAAAGGGAGATTAGAGATTGGTCTATAGTTAGCTAAAGCTCCTGGATCTAGCGTTGGCTTTTTGAGTAAGGGTTTAATTACAGCCGTTTTAAAAGCCTGCGGTACATGGCCTAAAGTTAATGAAGAATTGATTATATGAAGAATAAAGCTACCAATAAGTGGGAAGACTTCTTTAAATAACCTGGTAGGAATAGGGTCTAAAAGACAAGTTGAAGGTTTGGATGAGGAAACTATTTTGTCTAACTCACAAAGGTCGACTGGAGTAAATTCATCAAGACAGACATCAATAGAAGGAGTTGTAGTAGTTACAGTATTTAAGTTAACTGTGGGAAGAATCTGATTGATTTTATCTCTGATGGATGAAATTTTATTATTGAAAAAGTTCATAAAGTCCTGACTAGTAAGCTCTAAGGGAATGCTAGGATTGACAGAGTCCTGACTCTTTGTCAACCTGGCTACAGTACTGAAAAGAAACCTGGGATTATTCTTGTTCTCTTCTATTAATGCAGAGTAATAACTCGTTCTAGCTTTTCTAAGAGATTTTTTATAAATTAAAAGATGATTTCTCCAAGCTAAATAGATTTCATCTAAATTAGTAGAGCGCCATTTTCTTTCTAATTGACGAGTCTTCTGTTTTAAGCTACGAGTTTCTGTGTTGAACCAAGGAGTTAGAAATCTCTGATTAGACTTTTTCTTTTTTAAGGGGGCCACCAAGTCTAGAGTCTGATGCAGAGAAGCTGAAACACTATCCACCAGGTTATCAATAACAGAAGGAGCAAGCTGTCTATAGCTTATTTCCGTTGTGTTGACACATGGCATAGAGGAACCAATCTGCATAAATTTGGAAACAGCATCATCTGAGAGGCATCTACTGTAATAATATTTTTCTTTAGGAGCCAAATAGTCAGAAATAGTAAAATCAAAGGTTAACAGACAATGGTCTGACAGTACAGGGTTATGAGGAGACACTACAAGATTTTCTATTTCTATGCCATATGTCAGAACAAGGTCCAATGTATGGTGGAGGTAATGAGTAGAATTTCCTACTTTCTGAGAAAACCCAATCGAGTCTAATATTGAATTGAATGCCACATTAAGGCAGTTACTATCTACATCCACATGTATATTAAAGTCCCCTACTATAATTATTCTATCAGATTTCAGCACTAAATCAGCAAATTCGGATACAAATTCTGAGTAGGTTGATGGGGGACAATAAACTATGGCAAATAAAATTGGGTTTAACCTAAAATTGCTAAAGTGCCCAATACTGAGGACCAGGCCCTCAAAGGAATTATAACATGTTTTTTTGCTTTACATTAACTAGTAATTTGGAATGGTAAATTGTTGCTACTCCTCCTCCACGACCAGAACTTCTGGGATTTTGACAGTTTAAATAACCAGAGGGAGTTGATTCATTTAAACCAACATAATCCTCTTGCCCTAACCAAGTCTCTGTAAGGGAAATTAAATCAATCTGATGATCAATTAACAGATCATGGACTAACAGAGACTTGGGAGTTAGAGACCTAATATTTAATAAACCACATTTAATTTTTAAATTATGAGGAGGAACAGAGGCCAAATCATTCAATTTAGAGGCTTTATGTTTAATTTGAGTTTACCAATATTTTGCTTTATCACCTTGGGATGCTTATACATTATATTTTTGTTTACTTTGGAGGGAGCAGACAGCGATTCTCTGATGAGGAAGACAGGGGCTAAGCTGAGGGGTGGCGGATGAAGAGGAGCTGCAGAGAGGCGTGTAAGACTGCGACTCTGCTTCCTGGTCCCAACTCTGAGTAGTCAGGGTTTTGGAAATTTGGATAAAAAAGATGCCAGATTGTTAGATAAATGAGAAGCACCATCCAAAGTGGGATGAATGCAGTCTCATCTCATAAGACCAGGTTTTCCCCAAAAAGAGCTCCAATTGTCAATGTAGCCCACGTTATTTTTAGGATGAAAAGGATGGATGGATGGATGGATGAGTCGGTGGGTGGATGGGTGGATTCATGAGCAATGGATGGGTTGGTGGATGGTTTTATGGATGGATTATGGATTGATGGGTGGGTGGTTGGGTGGATGGATGGATGTGAGGGTTCATGGATGGATGGGTTGATGGATCGGTGGGTGGGTGAATGGATAGATAGATAGATAGATAGATAGATAGATAGATAGATAGATAGATAGATAGATAGATAGATAGATAGATAGATAGATAGATAGATAGATAGATAGATAGCCTTTATTGTCATTATACAAACAAATGTACAATTGTGGTGATGTGAAAATGACGAGACAGAGTTCTCTCTCAAAGTCAACTTTATTCACAACACCATCATCTCACAGCAGAGAGAAAAAAAAGAGAAATGATGCAGTAAACTCTCGTCCTTAAATATCAGGGACTTCACCTTTGTAGATCACATGTCACACAGATCACTTTGCAATATAAAGACAGTCACAATGCATTTTTCTCCATGATATCACTTCCACTGTCTCCCATGCATCCTTTCCTTAATCCTTTAATTGCACCCCCACAGTCTCAGGCCTTGCATACCAAAGCTAATATTCCTGCAGCTTCCTGCCTTTGTTCTGACCTAAAATGTGAGTCACAGAATCTCCATGAGTGTGTCCACCACACCAAGCCCCCCCCCCCCAGCATTTTAGACAACAGAACAACAAGAGAATACACATCAGTCCACATGCTGTATAGGCTTCAGCCTCCTGCCGTATCTGCTGAAGTTGGGGTTCAACGTCTCTGCAGCGCTGTCACGCTGGGGGTTTGCCGTCTGGGGGCGAAAACCCTTTGTCAGTCTCTGCGGGTGTTCTGGGGAAACATTCTTGTGGGAAACATTACTGTGTGAAGCCCCACGAGGTGGTCTACCTCTCCGCGGGGCCCTTGCCAACAGCACTTGCTCATCTGCCACCACAAAAGCGGGTTTAAGTCTGTTTATGCCAATTTTCTCTTTCCTACCCCCCAAATCTAGCAAAAACTGCTTGTCCCCCGTTTCTAGCACTCTGAATGGTCCGTCATAAGGCGGTCGCAACGGGGTTCAATGTGCATCGTGTCTAACAAAAACAAACTCTGATTTCTTCAAAGTTTTAGGCACAAAAACGTGCGGAACACTGTGGTGCGCTGGGCCGGGCAGCGTGCTTGATTCTATGTTACTCCGCAACAGCTGAGACGGGGAGGCGTCCGGCGCAGGGTTATCTGGGAGAAACTCCCCAGGCAGCCGGAGTGGCTGCGTAAACATTAGCTCAGCTGGGGAGGCTTCTAGATCCTCTTTAGGCACAGAACGCAACCCCAATAACACCCATGGTAACTTGTCAACCCAATTTGAATACGTCAGTGCCACTCTGAGAGCCGCTTTCAATGACCTATGAAAACGTTCGCATAACCCGTTAGCCTGCGGATTGTACCCAGTTGTGCGGTGAATTGTGACACCCAGGCTGCGGGCCATTGTCAACTAAAGCTCGGACACAAATCGAGGGCCTCTGTCGGACGTCCAACGGAACACCGAAGCGCGCCACCCAAGCTGCCAAAAACGCGCGTGCCACCTCCTCGGTCGTGGTTGATGCCAGCGGGACCACCTCAGGCCAGCGCGTGGTGCGGTCCACCATTGTCAGAAGGTGTGTGCATCCCTGCGACAGCGGGAGGGGTCCGACAAGGTCCACATGAACGTGATTGAACCTCTTGGCCGGAATGTGAAACGGCTCCAAAGGAGCCCACGCGTGCCTGCGTACTTTGGCTCGTTGACACGCTGTGCAGGCTGCTGCCCACTCTTTGACCTGTTTGCGGAGGCTCGGCAACACAAATTTCTCTCCCACCACCTTGACCGACGCGCGCACTCCAGGGTGCGCTAATGAATGAACCGAGTCAAAAACACGGCGGTGCCACACGGCCGGTACTACTGGACGTGGCCGTCCAGTGGAGACATCGCAGATTAGGGGGGGCATACCGTCTTGCAGCACCCTGCTCTCCAGCCTTAACCCTGTTGGTCCAGACTGGAGCACGCGCACGTCCGCGTCATTAACCTGCTCCGCGGCCATGGCTGCATAATCTACCCCTACGTTGACTAGGGCCACCACGGCTCGCGAGAGGCAATCTGCCACTACATTGAGTTTGCCCGCCACATGCCGAATATCAGTGGTAAACTCTGATATGGCGGCCAGCTGTCTCTGCTGCCAGCCTGACCATGGTTCAGAGACCTTGGCCATTGCAAATGTTAGCGGTTTGTGGTCAACGAACGCGGTGAAAGCGCGTCCTTCCAGCCAGAACTGGAAGTGGCGGATGGCCAAATGGAGAGCGAGCATCTCCCTGTCAAACGCGCTGTATTTACGCTCGCTATCGCGCAAGGTCCTGCTGAAAAAGGCGAGGGGCTGCCAAACCCCGGCTACATGTTACTCCACGACTGCCCCTATGGCCACCTCTGACGTGTCAGTGGTGAGCGCTATGCGGGCCGTTGGGTCTGGATGTGCCAACAACGCAGCCTTTGCCAAGGCTGCTTTCACCTCCGAGAACGCTTGGTCCCGCTCCGGGAGCCAATTGATCTTATCCGCGGGTTTCTTTTTTTTGAGCGCGGCATACAACTGCTGCATGAGTTGCGCCATGCGGGGGAGAAAACGGTTATAAAATTTCACCATTCCCAAAAACTCCTGCAACGCCCTGACCGTCTGAGGCCGGGGGAAATCTGCCACAGCGCGCACTTTGTCAGGCAGCGGAACTGCTCCTTCGGGGGAGACGTGGTGTCCTAAAAAATTGATCTGCGCCACCCAGAACTGACACTTCGCTGGGTTGATTATTAACCCGTGATCTCCCAACCTTCGGAAAACTGTGGCCAGGTGTTTTTCGTGTTCGTCTTCGGACGCACTGGCTACTAAAATATCGTCCAGGTAGACGAACACGAAAGGGAGATCACGAAGCACTGCGTCCATCATGCACTAGAACGTCTGAGCAGCCCCTTTAAGTCTGAATGGCATGCGTAAAAACTCGAATAGGCCAAACGGAGTTATTACCGCTGTTTTGGGTATGTCCTCAGTGCGCACTGGGACTTGGTGGTAACCGCGGACCAAGTCCATCCATCCATCCATCTTCTACCGCTTTTCCGGAGGTCCGGGTCGCGGAGGCAGCAGTTCAAGCAGAGAAGCCCAGACTTCCCTCTCCCCAGCCACCTGCTCCAGCTCTTCAGAGGGGATACCAAGGCGTTCCCAGACTAGCTGGGAGACATAGTCTCTCCACCGAGTCCTGGGTCTGCCCCGGGGTCTCCTCCCAGTGGGACGTGCCTGAAACACCTCAAGTGGGAGGCGTCCAGGAGGCATCCTAATCAGATGCCCATACCACCTCAACTGACTCCTTTCAATGTGGAGGAGCAGCGGTTCTACTCTGAGCCTCTCCCGGATGACTGAGCTCCTCACCCTATCTCTGAGGGTGAGTCCAGCAATCCTACGGAGAAAGCTCATTTCAGCCGCTTGTATCCGCGATCTCGTTCTTTCGGTCATTACCCAAAGCTCGTGACCATAGGTGAGAGTAGGAACGTAGATTGACTGGTAAATCGACAGCTTTGCCTTAGAACTAAGCTCCCTCTTCACCACAACAGACTGGTACAACGTCCGCATCACTGCAGATGCTGCTCCAATCCGTCTGTCGATCTCTCGCTCCATTTTCCCCTCACTCGTGAACAAGACCCCAAGATACTTAAACTCCTCCACTTGGGGCAGGAGCCTGTCCCCAACCCGGAGAGGACAATCCACCTTTTTCCGGCTGAGGACCATGGACTCGGACTTGGAGGTGCTGATTCTCATCCCAGCCGCTTCACACTCAGCGGCAAACCGTCCCAGCAAGAGCTGTAGGTCATTGCTGGATGAAGCCAACAGGACAACATCATCTGCAAACAACAGAGATGAGATCCTGTGGTCACCAAGCATGACACCCTCCATTCCCTGGCTGCGCCTAGAAATCCTGTCCATAAAAATTATGAACAGGACCGGTGACAAAGGGCAGCCCTGGCGGAGTCCAACTCTCACTGGGAATGACTCTGACCGAGTGTTGGCAATGCGAACTAAACTCTCACAACGGTCGTACAGAGACCGAATAGCTCGTAACAACAAGCCCGATACCCCATACTCCCGAAGCACCCCCCACAAAAATCCACGAGGGACGCGGTCAAATGCCTTCTCCAAGTCCACAAAACACATGTAAACTGGTTGGGCAAACTCCCACGAACCCTCAAGAATTCTCGAGAGGGTAAAGAGCTGGTCCGATGTGCCACGGCCAGGACGAAAACCACATTGCTCCTCCTGAATCCGAGGTTCGACCAACGGCCGGACTCTCCTCTCCAGTACCTTGGCATAGACCTTCCCAGGGAGGCTGAGGAGTGTGATCCCTCTAAAGTTGGAGCACACCCTCCGGTCCCCTTTTTTGAAGAGAGGAACCACCACCCCGGTTTGCCATGCCAAAGGCACTGCCCCCGACCTCCACGCAATGTTGCAGAGGCGTGTCAACCATGACAACCCAACAACATCCAGGGCCTTGAGGTACTCGGGGCGAATCTCGTCCACCCCCGGGGCCCGGCCACCAAGGAGATTTTTAACCACCTTGGCGACCTCAGCCCCTGTGATAGGCGAGTCATCCCCCTCGTCCCCAAACCCTGCTTCCTCTGTGGAAGGCGTATCAGTGGGATTGAGGAGATCCTCGAAGTATTCCTTCCACCGCCCGACGATATCCCCAGTTGAAGTCAACAGTGTCCCATCCGCACCATACACAGTGTGGACGGGGAGCTGCTTTCCCCTCCTGAGCCGCCGAACAGTTTGCCAGAATCTCTTTGAAGCCGACCGAAAGTCTTGTTCCATGGCCTCACCGAACTCCTCCCATACCCGGGTTTTTGCTTCAGCAACCACCCGAGCTGCACTCCGCTTGGCCTGCCGGTACACCTCAGCTGCTTCGGGAGTCCCACAAGCCAACCAAGCTTGATAGGACTCCTTCTTCAGCTTAATGGCCCCCCTCACCACTGGTGTCCACCACTTGGTTCGGGGGTTGCCACCACGAGATGCACCGACCACCTTGCGGCCGCAGCTCTGGGCTGCCGCTTCAACAACAGAGGTGGAGAACATGGCCCATTCAGACTCCATGTCTCCAGACTCCCTCGGAATGTGGTTGAAGTTCTTCCGGAGGTGGGAGTTGAAGACCTCCCGGACAGGGGCCTCAGCCAGACGCTCCCAGCACACCCTCACTATACGTTTGGGTCTACCAGGTCTGAATGGCTTCCTCCCCTGCCATCGGATCCAACTCACCACCAGGTGGTGATCAGTTGACAGCTCTGCACCTCTCTTTACTCGGGTGTCCAAGACATACGGTCGCAGGTCTGATGATACGATAACAAAATCGATCATCGACCTGCGGCCTAGGGTGTCCTGGTGCCAGGTGCACATATGGACACCCTTATGCTTGAACATGGTGTTCGTTATAGACAGACTGTGGTTAGCACAGAAGTCCAATAACTGAACACCACTCGGGTTCAGATCGGGCAGGCCGTTCCTCCCAATCACCCCCCTCCAGGTTTCACTGTCGTTGCCCACGTGCGCATTGAAGTCCCCCAGTAGGACAATGGAGTCTCCAGGAGGAGCACCCTCCAGCACCCCAGTCACAGACTCCAAAAAGGGTGGGTACTCTGAAACATCATTTGGTGCATAGGCACAAATGATGGTCAGGACCCGTTTCCCAACCCGAAGGCGCAGGGAAGCAACCCTTTCGTCCACCGGGGAAAACTCCAATATAGAGGCAGCAAGGTGGGGCGATACAAGAATACCTACCCCTGCTCGTCGCCTCTCGCCCGGGGCAACTCCAGAAAAGGCCAAGCTCCAGCCCCTCTCCAGGAGACTGGTTCCGGAACCGGAGCTGTGTGTTGAGGTGAGGCCGACTATATCTAGCCGGTATCGCTCAATCTCGTACACCAGCTCAGGCTCCTTCCCCACCAGAGAGGTGACATTCCACGTACCAAAAGCCAGTTTAGAAAGCTTGGGATCAGTCCGCCAAGGTCTCCGCCTTTGACTGCCACCTAATCCACATAGCACCGGACTTCCATGATCCCTCCTGCAGGTGGTGAACCTACTGGAGGGCGGACCCATGTAACTCCTTCGGGCTGAGCCCGGCCGGGTCCCATGGGTGGAAACCCGGCCACCAGACGCTAGCCTTCGAGCCCCTCCCCCAGGCCTGGCTCCAGGGTGGGGCCCCGGTAACCCCATACCGGGCGGGGTACACTGAATCCTTGATATACAATTTATCATGAGAGTCTGTTGGATCGTTCTTCGTCTGGCCCTTCACCCAGGACCAGTTTGTCTTGGGAGACCCTATCAGAGGCAAATTGCCCCGGACAACATAGCTCCTGGGATCACTGGGGCACGCAAACCCCCCCACCACGATAAGGTGACGATCCATGAGGGGGACCAAGTCTATTTTAGAAAAAATGTGCACCCCTGCCAAATGAACGGAAAAATCTTGGATATGTGGGATTGGGTAGCGGTCGTGCGCTGTAGCGTTGTTTAACCTGCGGAAATCCCTGCAAGGGCACCATGATCCGTCAGCTTTCCGGACCATATGCAGGGGGGAAGCCCACGGACTGTTTGAACGTCGGATAATGCCCAACCTCTCCAGGTTGGTGAACTCCTCGCGCGCTATGGCTAGTTTAACTGCGTCCAAGCACCGAGCTTTTGCAAAAACGGGCGGTCTGGTAGTGGTAATAAAATGCTCCACCCCGTGTTTAGCGACTGTTGCCGAAAATGTGGGGACCGTGAGTGCTGGGAACTGAGTGAGCAGTGAGTGGAACTTACTGCTTGCTGCTGTGATGTTGGCTTGAGCTGTTGGCGGGGCCACTCGCGCTGTACAGGGGATAGAATCAAAAGAAAGTGCATTAACCAGGCGCCTGTTAGCAAGATCAACCAACAAACCATGTGAGCACAAAAAATCAGCCCCCAACATATTGAAATTTACTGCTGCTACAACAAAAGTCAACTCAAATGTACGGCCGTGTAGAGACAGAAGCAGAGTCTTCTCACCAAAGGTCTTAATCTCCGAGCCGTTCGCTGCTGTCACCCGGGGACCTCCGGAACCAGCTAGTCTGTCCGCGTAGGAAGGTGTGATGAAGCTCAACTGGGAGCCTGTGTCGACGAGGAACTGCCTCTCCGAGCATGTGTCCTACAAGTAGAGCAGCTTGTTCTCTTCCCCGAGGGCCGCGACTGCTACTGACCCCCGGTCTTGGCGTTTCCCGAACGCCCGAACTGGCACGGCGGTACACACTTGCATGCCCTCTCTGCGAAGCGGCGATGATAGAAACAAAGGACGTCCGGTCCACGTTCTCCGGCCCTTGCCGCCGCCGTCGTCGGTGAGTCTGGCACTGCTGCCTCTGGCCCCCTGTCGTCTCCGGTCGTCGCGCCGCGTTCCGCTGCAGCGGCCGTGGCTGCGCGCCGCTTGGTGGCGTTGACAATCTGCTGCGCCTCCAGGCCCAGCGTGCAGTAGTCCCGTAGGGCCAACAGTGGCGAACTGGCCAGGGTCGCTCTCGCTGCTGACGGTAGAGTCCTGAGGAAGAGGTGGGTGAAAATGAAGTGATCGTCGTCGGAGTCTTTCAACCTCAACAACTTCTCCATCAGGCTCGCAGGCATGTCGTTTTCCCCCTCCGTCAGCGCCAGGAGCCTCTCTGCTCGCTCCTCCGCTGAGGGGGTGAATTGCTGGATGAGTGCAGCCTTCAACGCGCCGTATTTGTCACTCTCCGGCGGCTGGTCGATAAGGCTCTCCACATGCTTGGCTGTGTTGTTGTCCAGCTTTGCGACTACGTGGTAGAATTTCGTGGCATCTACCGATATCCCCCGGAGGTTGAACTGCGCCTCAACCGCATTGAACCAGGAACGCGGATTGTTCTGCCAGAAGTCCGGTAGCTGGACTGTAGCGGTATTCGTTTGGCTGGGGGCTCCTGATGCAGCTGGCCCGGGGGAATTTTCTTCTTCCATGATACGTCTCGGGTCACCAGTGTGGTGATGTGAAATTGACGAGACAGAGTTCTCTCTCAAAGTCAACTTTATTCACAACACCATCATCTCACAGCAGAGAGAAAAAAAAGAGAAATGATGCAGTAAACTCTCGTCCTTAAATATCAGGGACTTCACCTTTGTAGATCACATGTCACACAGACCACTTTGCATTATAAAGACAGTCACAATGCATTTCTCTCCATGATATCACTTCCACTGTCTCCCATGCATCCTTTCCTTAATCTTTTAATTGCACCCCCACAGTCTCAGGCCTTGCATACCAAAGCTAATATTCCTGCAGCTTCCTGCCTTTGTTCTGACTTAAAATGTGAGTCACAGAATCTCCATGAGTGTTTCCACCACACAATGAGATTTAAGCATCTCCTTCAGTGCAACATATGTAAAAGAGAAAAATAAAAAGCATAAAGACAATAAATTCCTGCAATAAATAATGTATAATGTGTACAATGTACATAATCTAAGATAAAATAAGTCATATATACAATATAAAAATAAAAATATTAAAAAGACTGCACAGCATTCTGGACCGTAAATGTCAATTACACAGTGATGTGTTTAGAGGTATACTGAGAGGGTCAGGGAGGGTTGGACTGAGAATTCAGAGCCATGATGGCTTTTGGAAAAAAAACTGTTCTTAAGTCTATTTGTCCTGGCTCTGATGCACCTGTAGCACCTCCCTGAGGGCAGCAGGTCAAACAGGTCAGCTCCAGGGTGGTAGATGTCCTTGATGATGTATTGTGCTCTCCTAAGGCAGCGGGCGGTGTAAATGTCTGTCAAGGAGGGGAGAGGGCGGCCGATGATCTTCTGTGCTGCCTTTACTACCCTCTGCAACCTCTCCCTGTCTACCAATGTGCAATTCCCATACCACACTGTAATGCAGTATGTGAGCAGACTCTCAATGGATGAGCGATAGAAGGTCAGCAGCAGGGTGGAGTTGAGGTTGTACTTCCTGAGGACTCTCAGGAAGTGTAGCCACTGCTGAGCCTTCTTAATAATCGCCGAGATGTTGTCTGTCCAGGAGATGTCAGAGGAGATAAGGACGCCGAGGTACCGGAATGTGTGGACCCTCTCCACACACTCGCCGTTAATGAAGAGGGAGGCTGGGTCGGTATTGGTCCTCCTGAAGTTGACAATGATTTCCTTGGTTTTCTTGGTGTTCAGAGTCAGGTTATTTTCTAAACACCAAGTTGCCAGCTTCAGGACCTCCCCCCTATAGGCTGTCTCGTCCCCTCCAGAAATGAGTCCAACCACCTTGGTGTCGTCAGCAAACTTCATGATGAGGTTGTTGTTGTAGGCCGGATGACAGTCATAGGTGTAGAGACAGTACAGGAGGGGGCTCAGCACACAGCCCTGTGGGGAGCCAGTACTCAGAGTCCGTGTGGAGGAGAAGTAGGAGCCAAGTCTCACAGTCTGGGACCGGTTAGTGAGAAAGTTCTTTATCCAAGCACATGTGGGAGGTGGGAGACCAAGGGTGTTCAGTTTGGTAATGAGAATTTTTTTAGATTTAGATTTAGTATACTTTATTGATCCCCAGAGGAGAAATTGAGGGTATCCACCACCTGGATGGATGAGCAGCCACGCTACGGCGCTATCCCTTAACCATTCACACACACATTCACACCTAGGGCCACTTTAGATCAAATTAATTACTAACTTCAATTAACCTAACCTGCATGTTTTTGGCATGTGGGAGGAAACCGGAGAAATCCCGGAGTAAACCCACGCAAACACGGGGAGAACATGCAAACTCCACACAGATCACTGTTGGTCAGGGGCTGGGATCGATCCCACAATCCCCGGACCAAGGGTAAACTGTGCTGCCGCAGTGCTAACCACTGTGCCACCGTACAGCCCAGAATGTCCGGGATAATTGTATTGAAGGCCGAGCTGTAGTCCACGAAGAGCATTCGGACGTAGCTGTGCTGCCGCTCCAAGTGGGATAGTGCAAAATGGAGGGCTATGGCGATGGCATCTTCGGTGGATCGGTTTCCACGATATGCAAACTGGTAAGAATCAAGGTCCGGGGAAGATGGTTCTTAATGTGCTGAAGAAGCAGTCTCTCGAAGCACTTCATAATTACCGGGGTGAGGGCCACAGGACGGTAATCATTTAGACTGGTGGTGGGAGACTTCTTTGGTACCGGGATGATTATGGCAGATTTCAGACAGGACAGGATGACTGCCTGGGCCAGGGAGAGGTTGAAAATCCTGGTAAAGATGGAGGTGAGCTGGGAGGCACACGCTCTAAGCACCTTACCAGGAACTCCATCTGGGCCGGCAGCCTTCTTGGGGTTCACTGTCAGGAGCACCCGTCTGACGTCATGCTCACTGACAGTGAAAGTGGTGGTGCAGGAGCTGGGTGGGGGTGGGGGCAAGGCTGAAGCTGATGAGTGCTGCTGTTGAGTTATTTCAAAGCGAGCAAAGAAGCTATTTAGCTCCTCTGCCAGCGGTGCACTCAGGTTCTCTGATGTTGTAGCACAGCCTCTGTAATTCGTGATGTTTTGAATTCCCTGCCACACCTCCTGTATGTTGTTACTACACAAGTGGGACTCTATTCTCATCTTGTAGTCTGCTTTAGCTTTTTTAACTCCTCTTTTCAGATCGGCTCGAGAAGACCTATAAAGAGGTCTCTGTCACCAGATCTGAAGGCAGCATCACGGGCTCTGAGGAGTGTGCGGACCTGGCTGGTCATCCAGGGTTTCTGGTTGGGAAAAACCATAATATTTTTGTCCACAGTCACATTACCGATACAAAACTTAATGTAGTCCAAGGTTGTATCAGTGGATATTTCCAACTCCTGTTGTCCAAATAAATCCCAGTCTGTGTCTGTGAAGCAATCCTGCAGTTTGGAGAGAGTGCTGTCAGGCCAAGTTGTGACAGTCTTTATAGTAGGCCTGTCTCTACGCCTGAGGGGGGTGTAGGCTGGGGAGAGCAGGAGGGAAAGATGGTCTGACTGGCCGAGGTGGGGGAGGGATATGGCTCTGTATGCGTGCTTGATGTTAGTGTAAACATGGTCTAAAAGGTTCTCCCCTCTAGCAGAACACTTAACATGTTGATAAAATTTTGGGAGTACAGTCTTCAGATTGGCCTTATTAAAGTCTCCTGCGACTATGTGGACACCATCAGGGTGAGCCCGCTGATGTTTGTTAATGGTGTTAAGCAGGAGGGAGAGCGCCGTATTTACATTTGCACTGGGTGAAATATACACGGCCGTGATAAACACTACTGTTAGCTCTCTCGGTAGAAAAAAAGGCCGACATCTTACAGACATGTACTCGAGATCAAGAGAGCAATATCTGTCTGTAATAGTCCCATTGTTACACCAATTATTATGCACATACATACAAAGCCCTCCCCCTCTGCTCTTACCGGAATCCTTAGTCCTGTCGCAGCGTAGCAACGTGTGGCCCGCTAGCTGCATGCTAGCGTCGGATATGTCCGGATGGAGCCAAGTTTCGGTGATAATCAGAGCATAACAGTCACGAACATAGCGATTACCAGCAAGTTGTAATTCCAAGTCTTCCGTTTTATGCACCAAGGATTTGGCATTGGAAAGCTACAGGTTCGGTAGAGGTGGCTTATGTGGTTGTCTCCTTAGCCTTAGCATAACATCGGACCTGCAGCCCCGCTTCTGCTTCCTCTCCCTTCTCCGTCTCCGTCTCCGTCTCCGCGGCCTCCACGACCCTACAACAATCCATGGAGAGCCCGGTGGTCTTGCTATGTCGACTGGGATGTTACGCTTGTGGTGAAAAACACTCGCAACTGGTGTCTGATGCTGGTCTCCAATCTCGAGAAGTCACTGACGGGTGTAGCAAATGTTCGCCGAACTGATAGCACACAAATAAACAAAAAAGAAGTACCATAACATCCAAAAAAAAAAAAAACACTGAAAAGGAGAACCGTGAGCCACTGCAACATTGCGCGCAGCCATGACTTAATAGTTTTAATGTGTTGTGAGTGGATGGATTGCTGGATTGATGGGTGGGTTGAATGGGATATGGATGGATGAATGGATGGATTGATGAATTGATAGTTTAATGGTTTTGCGGGTATATGGATGGGTGGATGGATGGGTGGATGTCTGTATGTATTTATGAATAGATGGATGAATGGAAGGGTAGATGGATGGACGGATGGGTTGATGGATGGATGGATGGATGGGTGGGTGGGTGGGTGAGTGGGTTGGTGGATGGATAGATGGGTAGATGGATGGATGATTGATGAATGGATTGATTTATGGTTGGATGGATGGATGGATGGATGGATGGATTGTTTTAGGATAGAACGGTGTGTGGGTGGATGGATATATAGATAGATTGATGGATTGGTGGGTGGGTGGATGCATGGATGATTTATGGATGGGTGGGTGGAAGGATGGATGGATGATGAGTGAGTGGATTGGTGGATGGATGGATGAGTTGGTGGGTGCATGTATTTAAGGATAGATGGATGGATGGAATGGTGTGTGGATGGAAGGGTCGATTGGTGTATGGAGGGATTGGTGGATAGGTGGATGAATCGGTGGATTCATGGGTAGTTGGAATGATATATGGACGGATGAATGGATGGATTGATGAATGGATGGTTTAATGGTTGGGTGGGTGTATGGCAGATCAGGCATTGGCTTGGTTGCTACCGGATAACCATGAAAACTGGGACTACCTGTCTCATGGGTCGGGCTGTTGGCATCCCCGCCCTTCCGAGGGCGTAGAGGGTGAAACAGGACATCCTGGCAGAACTAAAAACAATATCTGCCACAGGTCTATGGTGAACAGCTCCCAGTTACATGGGGTGAGACTGGACATCCTGGCAGATAAACACATCTGTCGCAAGGTCTGTGGTGGACTGTGCCAGTCGGTGCATTGTGACAAGCACTACACAAAGAGCAGAGATAAACAAACCTATCATCTGGTCAGTCGCTGCAACAGATACTAGAGTCAGTTTGTCTTGGCTTGTCCTTTCCACTGATAATACCTTTATCTGCCAAGAATGTGCTGCTAGTCCAGCAAAAGCTAGCAGTACTCAAATACTTTGCAAGCAGTTTCATGAAATGTTCAATCAGAAAGCAACTCATACCAGCTCGGACGTCGCCCAGGCTTACAAGGTCCACGCTGATCTGTTCACACTCCCACAGGCAGTGAAAAGTAAGCTAGAAGCAGGAAGACAAAATAAGAGGAAAACAGCAACCTTGTGTGTAGCAGAATGGAATGTATGCACTGTGTTGGACAGAACAGCATCACAGCACCCAGAAAGACATACTGTACCGCACTTGTGGCCATGGAAATGAACAGGTACAATGCAGACATAGCTGCACTTAGTGAAACAAGATTTCTGGGATATGGCAGCTTGGAAGACCATGGGTAAATCTTCTTTTGGAGTGAGAGATCAACTCAAGAAAGGAGAGAAGCAAGAGTGGGCTTTGCAATTAGAAAGGAGATAGCAGCAATGCTTGATGAGGAACCGGTGGCAACCAATGACAGGATAATGACTATGAGACTCCCATTACAGCAGAAGATGTATGCCACACTCATCAGTGTATATGCCCCAACAATGACCAACACAGAGGAGGCAAAGGAAGAGTTCTACAGTGATTTACATGAGACTATCAGGAGTGCACTGACTAATGACGGGCTGATACTAGTTGGAGATTTTAATGCTAGAGTTGGTTCGGACACTGAGAAATGGAAAGGAGTGCTAGGCAGTCATGGAGTAGGCAAGTGCAATTCTAATGGAGAACTTCTACTTGCACTATGTTCAGAGTCCAACCTTGTGATAACCAACACTCTATTTAAGAACAAGGACACACACACAAGAAGACATGGATGCACCCAAGATCCAAGCACTGGCACTTATTAGACTACATCATAGTCAGGCAGAGAGACATAAGGGATGCATTGGACACCAGAGCAATGAGAGGCGCAGACTTTGGTACTGATCATGTTATGCTGAGATCTAGATTAAGGATTTGGAGACAGAAACAGCACTGTAGGACGGGTGTTAAGCCACCACGGAAGCTAAACACTACTGCACTGTGTAGCACACTACAGCTGGGCAGGAAAACCAACAGTGTAACACGAGGTCAAAGAAGAAGAAATACTCAAAGGCTCAGAGTGAGCTACAAAAGTACATCAGGGAGATGAAGTCTAACTGGTGGGATGAAAAAGAGGAGGAACTTCAAACTGCAGCAGACAGGAAGGGCATGAAAACATTTTTCACAGGTTTGAGAGAAATCTACTGCCCAAAACCAAGAGGATTGATCCAACTAAAGGCTATCGATGGTGAAACGGTTTTGCAGGAGAAAGACAAGATCCTGGACAGATTTGCAGACCACTTTGACCAACTACTAAACAACCCTGGAGATCTCACTGAAGAGGCTAAAAAAGTTTGTCAACCTGATTGAGGCATTCCATACAGGTATGCAAGCAAACGTGGCAATGAGTGGTTCAGTATCTAAAGACTTTTCAGTAAGCAACGGGGTGAAACAAGGGTGTGTGCTGGCACCTACACTCTTCTCGCTATATCTGTCAGCCATGCTTGAGGCGGGCTTCAAAAACACTTCAGAAGGAGTATACATTCAAACAAGGAAAGAAGCAGACTTGTACAATGTGGCACAGTTTAAAGCCAAGAGTAAGACATCGATAAAGGTAGTAAGAGAAATGTTATTTGCTGACGACAGTGCTCTAGTTGCACACAGTGTGGAAGATATACAATCTTTAGTGGAGAAATTTGCAAGAGCAGCTAGCCAATTCAGCCTCAAAATCAACATCAAGAAGACAGAATGCCTTTATCAACCACCAAAGTTCCAATTATAAACATCACTACCAGAAGAGATCAGCATTGGTACAGAGCCACTAGTCAAGTGCAAGACTTTCAAGTACCTAGGGAGTACTGTTTCAGAGAATGCTAGGCTGGAGGATGAACTATCTCTCAGAATGGAAAGAGCGAGCGCTGTGTTTGGAAACTTGAGGGAGAGACTGTGGAACAATCGACATGTGTCTATCCGTGTGAAATGCAAAGTGTACAGAGCGACGGTACTAGCTACTCTATTGTACAGTGCTGAAACTTGGACTGTCTACAGAGTGCAGGTGAAGAAACTCCACGCATACATGATGAGACACCTTCGAGCCATAATGAACATCTCATGGAAAGACAAGATAACTAACATAGAAGTGTTGAAACGAGCTGGTCTCCCATCAATGGAGGACATGCTAATACAGACAAACCTGAGATGGCTCGGACATGTTGAGAGGATGGACCACCAGCGTCTCCCTCAGCAGCTACTCTACTCACAGTTATGCGAGGGCAAACGCAATCAGGGTAGACCAAGGCTCAGATTTAAAGAAACTATAAAAAGAAACTTGAAGAAGTTGGACATAGACAGGAGTTCCTGACAGCGGAAGGCTAAGAACAGAGGGCTGCACGGTGGCGCAGTGGTTTAGCACTGTGGCAGCACAGTTTTACCTTCGGCCGGGGGATCGCGGGGATCATGAGATCGTGGGTTCGATCCCAGCCCCCGACCAACAGTGAGCTGTGTGGAGTTTGCATGTTCTCCCCGTGTTGCGCGGGTTTACTCCGGGATTTCTCCGGTTTCCTCCCGCACACCAAAAACATGTAGGTTTAGGGCGCTCGCGCACGCAGCGACCAGCAGCTGGTGGCTTGTCACCGGACTGCAAACCAAGTCTACCTACGGGTACAAATAAGTAACAAAAAAAAAAAAAGAGCTGTGTGGAGGAATCTGATCAGACCTAAATGAAACAGTCATTGTCTCCCGCGACAGACTACTATGATGATGATGATGGGTATATGGATGAGTGGATGGTTTGATGGGTGGATGGATGGGTGGATGAATGGATGATGCGTGGGTGGATGGATGGATGGATGGATGGATGGATGGATAAAAGCATGGATGTATGGATAGATGGATTGGTGGGTGGTTGGATGGATGGATGGATGGGTGGTGGATGGATGGATGAATGGATGGATGCATGGGTGGGTGGGTGGATGCATGCATGTATGCATGGGTGGGTGTGTGGATGGGTTTGGGTTTGGGTCTGCCTTCTCCAACACAGTGTGCAGAACGCGATCCTTTGCATTGAAGCATTTCCAGCCCACCTGGTCAGCGGTAGATGGGAGTCCCTTTGCATGACCACGACTCGCCGTTACCAGTGGCACTCCTCTTGGTGTGCTCGCACAACTATCTAAAAATTAAAAGTTAATAATCGTGACAAAGATGTCCAGCTCAACTGCATATCATATGAGGCCACAAGCACGGTTTGACTAAACTGGACATAGAAACGCTCAGATAACAAAATAAATTAAAAAAATATATATTTACTGACAAATGAGCAACACTGATGGGGACTGGGTCTGACAAATCAACACAGAACATGCTGGGAGACTCAGAGGCCAGACACATTAATTAACTAGAAAAGCACTCGGAGAGCGCAGACCTCCGCCAAGCGCCACAGTTCCCCGCCCCCCCCATACAGTGTTTGTGTGTACGTTTTCAGATTCCTTGACCATGAAAACATATGACTAGCAATTGGATTCACAATGATAGGATTAGTGGTTCAGTAGTAAAAGCATTACCTCCTTGGCAGAGGTAATAAACTGAAGTGTTGCTGTTGTGTCCATCTCCTCCATCTGCAAAGTGCCAGGCTGCGACCTGTCAAGGCATACCGCATGCCTCCCTTATTGGGGGGGCTTTTACACCTGTACTGACCTCATGCCTCCCTTATTGGGGGGGCTTTCACACCTGTACTGAGTACTTAAAAACTGTATTTATCGGCAGATGAAAGAAAACTGAAGCAAAAACAAACAAACAAAAACTAAGCAAACAGCAACTGCAACATGAACTAGTTCAAACATATTTATTCAAATGTACACTTATATGGACACAATGTTGAGCCATAACTTTTTGGTAATGTGAAAATAATAAGCCAAGTAGCACAAAAAAATTGAGTGCTCTTGCTGTCAGGAAACAATGTTGGCACCAAATCACTGAAGTGATCTGCCACCAATGGGGGTAGATTGTGCTCTGCCACAAAATGACAAAACATCACTTCTGCTAGTGATGCGTTGGATTTGGAAGGCGCCGGTTCTCTCACTGGCTGAGAATGTTCATCCATCGATCGAATTTGGCTACACAGTTTTTGTGGCCCTGTGTAGCAAAGTGCGACTTCAGGTGGAAAATCCCTGATGCAGTCACTTTTAGTATTAGAGTCACACATATCAGGTGCAGCATTACTGGCGCCGGGATTCCTCTCTGTTCCGGAGCTGCAGGACAAAAGAAGGTGCGATAATGGTTGCCGTGGGTTTTATTGTGTTTGCGCTCCACGGAAAAAAGAGGATTTGGAAGCTTCCCCGGCAGAGAGCTGGTTTTTGCACAGTCCCTATGGCTGCCCGGGGAATTTCTGCCAAATAATCCGGCGCCGGACAGCTGCCCGTCTCAGCCTTTGCAGCGTAGCGCAAACACAGGCACACTTGTGGGCCCTGCCCACCACTGTTTTCTGCGTGCTTTTGTGCCTAAAACTTTGAAGAACACGGAGTTTGTGTTAGTCAGACACGACGACCAGCGCCCTCTATTGCCCTTGCACACATGTTGAAAATGGCCGTATCTGACAATGTTAAAGAATCCTTTAAAAACTTCCTGTATCCAGACGGTGATCCGGATCATCCCCAAAATTTAATCAGGTCTTCCTTGTACCATTTCCAACAAGGACTGAAAGTTTCATCGAAATCCGTCCAAAACTTTTTGAGCTATCTTGCTAACCAACAGACAGACAGACAAATAGACAAACAGACAAACAAACAGACAAACAGACAAACAGACAAAAGCTGGCAAAAACATAACCTCCTCCTGGCCTTCAGCCTGGCGGAGGTAATTAAATTGGCATTGGAGAAATGGAGGCATTGGCTTGAGGGGGGCTATTCACCCCATCGTCGTGTGGACCGATCACAAAAACCTTGAGTATTTGCGATCGGCCCGCTGACTTAACGCCAAGAAATCTCGTTGGGCCCGTTTTTTTCAGAGGTTCAACGTATCCATCACGTACTGGCCTGACGCTCGGAATACCAAACCGGACGCGCTATCGCACCAGTTTGAGTCCGACGAGGTAGCCCCCCCCAACCCCCCCCCCCCCATCATATCTCCTTTGCGCGTTCTTGGAGCCCTTACTTGGGATATCAAGCTGAGGGTCTGCAAGGCCCAGTCCCAGGAGCCCCTCCAGAACCGTCTGTACGTCCCGGCCGCCCTCCGTAGCGATGCCATCCAATGGGGTCACACCAGTTGCTTCGCTTGCCGTCCTGGTATTGCTTGAACTGTGGACTTCATCCGGTAAGCATTCTGGTGGCCTATGCTGGACGTCCGAGAGTAAGTGATGGACTTTCAGACCTGCTTCCGGGGGAAATCGGACTCCTCTTCCCCATCTGGTCTCCTCCATGCCCTCCCCACCCCAGTCATCCGTGGACACACATTGCTGTGGACTTTGTCACTGGACTCCCCCCCCCCCCCCTCCCGTGGCAAGACGGTGATTCTTACCATCGATGATCACTTCTCCAAGGCAGTGCATCTGGTTTCTCCCCCCGAAGCTCCCCTCAGCCTTGGAGACGGTGATCCTCCTCACTGACCATGTGATCCGGATCCACGATATTCCCATGGACATTGTGTCTGACCGGGGTCTTCAATTTACATCCCAGGTTTGAAGGGCCCTTTGCCGGACCCTGGGAACAACAGTGAGCCTCTCCTCTTGAAATCATCCAAAGAGCAACGGACAGGTGGAGCATGCCAGTCAGTCCTTGGAGGCCACCCTGCATTGTGTAGCAGCCGATAACCCGTCATCCTGGAGCACACACCTGACGTGGATGGAGTACTCTATGAACTCTGCTACCGCCACTGTGACTGGACTCAACCCGTTTGAGGCATTGTTAGGGTACACACTGCCTCTTCTACCCATGACCAAGAGGGAGGTCACAGTTCCATCTGTAGGGGCCCATGCTAGTGGCTGCCGGCACGTCTGAAGGTCTACTCGTGCCGCCCTCACCCGCACCATGGAACTAACCCGGGCTACTCCAGATCGGAAGTGGGTTCCGGCTCCCAAGTACGTCATCGGGTAGCAGGTCTTGCTGGTGGCGAGCCAGGTTCCTCTGAAAGAGAAATCTAAGATGCTGTCTCCCTACTTCCTTGGGCCATACACCATCTCTCGGGTGATAAACCTTGAGTCGGTCCAGCTGAAGCTGCCTTCGACCCTGCGGGTGAACCCCACATTTCATGCCACCCACATTAATCCCCTCTCAGCCAGTCGCCTCTGCACCCCCCCAAGCTGCCTCCTCCTCCCCGCATCATCGATGGTCACCCCACCTACACTGTACGCCGCGTGTTGGATATTCGCCATCGGGGCCGGGGCCTCAATACCTGGTGGACTGGGAATGCTATGGCCCGGAGGAGCATTCCTGGGTTCCCACGTCGCAGGTCCTGGAATAGGAAATGCTCCAGGCCTATCACCGTGCTCACCCGGAGAAGCCCTCTGGACCGCCAGGAGGCATTCCTAGAAGGAGTTGCCCTGTCATGGGCAGCGAGGGCACGCCCCTCCCATCCTGCCTCACCTTCACCAATTCATCACTGCACCTGAGGCAGAAAACACACCTGCGCCGGCTCATCAACCAGCGAACATAAGGAGGCTCTCTCCGCACATTCAACGCTGGCTCGTCTGGGTATACTGCCCGCTTTGTAGACAAGAAAGTATGTTTAACAAGTGTAGACACGCTGTCTTACCTTGTCATTCTTCTCTCCTCAGGTTGCTGCCACCGTGCAGGTGTGTCTCCAGGACTGCGTGTGCTCTCCTGCCACATCTCACCATTCTCTAAGCATCCTATCTCCACCCAGTCAGGCACCATCAGTTCATTCCCCACACCCTACTGGTTTGTCTATTCTCCGCTGGGGCCCTGCCAGTTCTCTCTGGATTCCCAAGTACTGTAAGTGGCAATTTGGCTTGCTCATTTTCCCCTTACTCTGTTCCTCCGCTCACAGCTCTCGTCGTCTCTCCACAGGGTTGTTCCTCTGGTGAATGACTGTCTCCTCGGCTGTGCGCTTGTTTCGCTATTTAATAAACTTTCAAGCATGCCCCTTTGTGTGGTTACTTTTCCTGTGCTGTGGCATCATGCATGTGAGCTGTCATCTTAATTCACCATGACACTTGTGTCACATTATTTTATACTTTTCTTAAATTAAAAACAAACAAACTCACTTTTGGCTTCTGGCGCCTCATCTTTGCCCTGCAAGGGGCAAACAAAACACAGTTCCCAGCAGTCATGGTGTCACGCCGCGCCGCTCATCAACGGCGCCACCTGCTCACACACCTGTCAGTCATCAGCGGCGAGGAATATAGGCTGCCTCGCCCTGAGCTTCGGTCTGAAGCCGTAGACTTCATTTCCCTTTCATGGGCTTCTACCACATTCCCTTCAGCATCCTCGTCACCGGTAAGAAGATCACTTACCTCATCTCTCTAGTCTGCTCCCCTGTGCACAGGTGGATTCCTCGGCGGCGGACAACCCCGTTCCTCGTCTCTCCTCGCTGCTGCACCGAGCCCTGCAGGTGGCTGTCTCCCGGGCTTCCATCCTTGAAGCGCCAGTCATCTGCCCTAACAAGTAAGCTTCTCTCCCTCGCCTATTCTCCTCCTGTGTTGGTGTGTGCTCATCACCCTGTGTCTGATTTCTCCCATAGGGTTGCCGGCTGAACGGTCTCCTGCCTCTGGGTCCGAAGCAGACACCACCACCAACACATTAACATTCCGCAGACACGCACCCAAACATCCCTGCTGTTAATAAACAGTTTGAACTACTCTGAGCCTGTGTGTGTGCGTCTCCTGAGCCGAACGTTATGTCAGTACGGCTTCAGCAGAGCGGCTCGGCAGACGGCGGGCTCGCACACCGGTTTACCATCCTCGAGGCTCGGGTGGATCAGATTGTTTATCAGCAACAGGTGGTTTTCAATCAATTATTAGAATTAACTAACCGATTGAACCGCTTGGACCCCCAACAGCCGTTCCTCCCGGCTCGTCAGGGTGGCGCGGCTCCTGCTGTTCCAGCGGCCGTCCAGCCGGCTCCAGTGGCACCGGTTCGGCTCACACCGATTCCGACCCCCGCCCGCTTTAGCGGTAAGCTCGGCGGAGCGCGGGGGTTCATTATGCAGTGTGAGTCCGTGTTCCACCGTGTGCCCGGAGATTTTCCCTCGGATCACAGCCGAATTGGTTACATAGGGAATCTTCTGGAGGGGCGTGCGTTAACTTGGACCTACGCCGTAATGGCGAGGCCCAGTTATGCCACCCTCACCTATGACCAATTCGTGAGGCGCTTTCTGGAGGTCTTTGACCATTCTCAAACCGAGACGGTCCAGGTCGATCGGCTTCTCGCTCTCCAGCAGGGAAGCCGGTCGGCAGCGGACCACTCGGTCGACTTCCGGGTAGCGGCGGAGGAACTGGGCTGGGAGGAACGCTCCCTCTGTGGCCTGTTCCTCCGCAGCCTCAATAGTGATCTGAGGGATGAACTGGCTGGTCGGGATATCCCTGGGACGCTAGCGGAGCTGACGTCCTTAGCGGTAAGTTTGGATAACAGGCTGCGCGAGCGCTCCTCGGGGCGGAGGTCTTCTTCTTCTCGCCCTCGTGGAGCCTCGCCGCACCTGTTCCAAGCTCGCCCCCTGGCGGCGCCGCCAGCATCGCGCCCCGAGGAGTCGGAGCCGATGGTGACGGGCTGGACTAAACTTTCCCCTGTGGAGAAACAACGCCGTCGTGAGTTGGGCCTCTGCATGTATTGCGGAGGCGACCAACACACCGTGGAGCGTTGTCCACGGAAAGCCAGTCGGTGGGGTCCGCGAGTCACTGTTGGAAGTCTCGCGGACATCAATCGGTTAGGATCACTTACTCAATTGAAGCTGCCCATCCGTTTCTGCCATAACCCCACTGGGCACCTCACCCACGCACTGGTGGATTCGGGCGCAGAAGGCAGCTTCATTTCACAAAGCCTGGCAACCCGATTGGGCATCCGCTGCCAGGCACTCAACACTCCCATCTCCCTAGTCCATCTCTCCCGTGCCACCCTTGGGAGAGTGACACATCAAACTGTCCCCCTACCGGTCATCATCTCGGGAAACCACCGGGAGGAGATGACCTTTTATGTCCTTCCCAACTCTGTGTCGCCCGTCATCCTGGGGTATCCCTGGCTCCGCCTTCACAATCCGGTCCTGGATTGGAGATCAGCTGGGGTATCGGCTTGGAGTACATTTTGCCTGGGCACCTGCCTCCAGTCCGCTGCCTGCTCGCCGTCCGCTCCTCCTCCCGCAACGGACGCTGCACCCCCGGACCTGTCCCTGGTGCCTCCGGAGTTTCACGACCTGGGTATGGTGTTCAGTAAAGCGAAAGCTATGTCTCTTCCCCCTCATCGGCCCTACGACTGTGCCATCAACCTCCGCCAGGGGGCGCCGTTACCTTCTGGTCGGCTCTACAGCCTGTCTGCGCCGGAGAAGGAGACGATGAACACATATCTGAAGGAGTCATTAAACGCCGGGATAATCCGCCCATCATCGTCACCCGTGGGGGCGGGGTTCTTCTTCGTGGGAAAAAAGGATGGGTCCCTCCGCCCTTGTATCGACTACCGGGCCCTCAATAATATCACGGAGAAGGACCGTTACACCCTGCCTCTCATGGACACTGCTTTCCACTCCCTCCAGGGGGCGACCTGGTTCACCAAGCTGGACCTACGCAGCGCTTACCACCTCGTCCGGATCCGGGAGGGAGATGAGTGGAAAACGGCCTTCCGTACCCCGAACGGCCACTTTGAATACCTGGTGATGCCGTTCGGGTTGACCAACGCTCCTGCAGTCTTCCAGCACCTCATTAATGACGTCCTCCGGGATTTCATTGGCCTTTTCGTGTTCGTCTACCTGGACGATATCCTCATCTTCTCCAAGTCCAGGGATGAGCACCAGGTCCACGTGAGGCGGGTCCTCCAAAGGCTGCTGGAGAATCGTCTGTACGTAAAGGCAGAAAAGTGTGAATTTTACGCCAGGAGTACGTCCTTCCTGGGGTTCATCATCGCCCACGATAAGGTGCTCCCTGACCCAGAGAAGGTAAAGGCGGTGGTGGAATGGCCTACACCTGCATCCCGGAAGCAGGTGCAGCAATTTGTTGGCTTCGCCAATTTCTACCGCCGCTTTGTCCCCAACTTCAGTACCATCGTTGGACCACTGACCCGCCTCACGTCCCCGAAGGTCCCGTTCCGGTGGACCGAAGAGGTCGCTGCCGCCTTTGAGGCGCTGAAGGCGGAATTCTCCTCCTCCCGGGTCCTTCGCCAGGTCGACCCCGCGCTGCAGTGCATCGTCGAGGTAGACGCTTCGGACACGGGAGTGGGGGCAGTGCTGTCCCAGCGGTCACCGGACGATGGCGCCAAACGACCGTGCGCCTTCTTCTCCCGGCGCTTGTCCCCGGCGGAGAGGAACTACGATGTGGGGGACAGAGAGCTCTTGGCCATCAAGCTCGCCCTGCAGGAGTGGCGCCACTGGCTAGAGGGGGCGAACCTGCCGTTTGTGGTCCTTACGGACAACAAGAACTTGGAGTATTTACGGTCTGCCAAGCGCCTGAATGCCCGCCAGGCGCGCTGGTCTCTGTTCTTCGCCAGGTTCCAATTTTCTATCACCTTCAGGCCTGGCTCTAAGAACGGCCTGCCTGACGCCCTCTCTAGGCAGTTCACTCCCGTGGAGTCGGAGGAGACGCCTCACTCGATCCTGCCCAGGTCGTGCGTCATGGGAGCCATCTCGTGGGATATCGAGGCAAAGATCCGGAGGGCACAGGAGGTGGAACCTGATCCTGGCGGCGGACCGGAGGGAAGACTGTTCGTCCCATCTGCGGTCCGAGGAGAGGTCATCCACTGGCTCCACACCTCCCGGCTCACCTGTCATCCCGGCACCTCCCGGATGATCAGCCTCCTCCAGCGGTCTTTTTGGTGGCCGGGCCTGCGGAGGGATGCAGCCCGCTACGCCCGGGCTTGCCCAGTCTGTGCCACCAGCAAGTCAGGAAATGCCCCTCCAGCGGGTCTGCTCCAGCCTCTGCCCGTCCCCGGCAGGCCCTGGTCACATATCGCACTGGATTTCGTCACCGGACTCCCCGTTTCCAGCTCCTTTAACACCGTCCTGACCATCGTGGACCGTTTCTCCAAGGCGGCACACTTCGTCCCCCTGCGAGGTCTCCCTACCGCCCTGGAGACGGCGGACCTCCTCATCCAACACGTGGTCAGGCTGCACGGGATTCCGGTGGACGTGGTCTCGGACCGGGGTCCCCAATTTTCATCCGAGGTTTGGAGGTCCTTTTGCAACACCATCGGAGCCAAGGTGAGCCTCTCCTCCGGCCATCACCCCCAGTCTAACGGGCAGTGTGAGAGGACCAATCAGGAGCTGGAGGCTGCGCTCCGCTGTGTTGCAAGATCCAAGCCGACGTCATGGAGCAACCATCTCGCCTGGGTGGAGTACGCCCACAATACCGCCCGCTCTTCTGCAACGGGGATGTCCCCCTTCAAGGCGTCCCTGGGTTACGACCCCCCGCTGCTTCCAGCGCAGGAGAGCGAGGTAACTGTCCCGTCAGTTAGGGCGCACGTGAGGCAGTTCCGCTCCACCTGGGCCACCGCGCGTCATGCGCTTTTACGCACAGCGGAGCGCAACAGGACCGTGGCGGACCGGCGTAGAAGACCTGCCCCGGCGTACAGAGTTGGGCAACTTGTCTACGTTTCCACCCAGGACGTCACCCTAAAAGGCGAGAGGAGAAAGCTGGCACAGCGCTTCATGGGTCCCTTTCCCATCACCCGGATCATCAACCCGGTGGCTGTGCGCGTGGCTATTCCCCCCTCCCTCCGCATCCATTCCACTTTCCACGTGTCGAAGGTGAAGCTGGCAGTTACCGACCCCCTTTGCCCTCCTCCTGCAGCGCAACCCGCACCCCGGATGGTTGGTGGCCATCCAGCCTGGTCCGTCTCCTCCATCCTGGACTCCCGGCGCCGGGGTCGTGGGTTGCAATACTTGGTGGACTGGGAGGGCTATGGGCCCGAGCATCGACAGTGGGTGCCCCCGTCGTTTGTGTTGGACCCATCGCTCATCGCGGACTTCCACCGAGCGCACCCGGATAAGCCATCGCCAGGAGGCGCTGCTAGAGGGGGGAGTACTGTCACGCCGCGCCGCTCATCAACGGTGCCACCTGCTCACACACCTGTCAGTCATCAGCGGCGAGGAATATAGGCTGCCTCGCCCTGAGCTTCAGTCTGAAGCCGTAGACTTCATTTCCCTTTCATGGGCTTCTACCACATTCCCTTCAGCATCCTCGTCACCGGTAAGAAGATCACTTACCTCATCTCTCTGGTCTGCTCCCCTGTGCACAGGTGGATTCCTCGGCGGCGGACAACCCCGTTCCTCGTCTCTCCTCGCTGCTGCACCGAGCCCTGCAGGTGGCTGTCTCCCGGGCTTCCATCCTTGAAGCGCCAGTCATCTGCCCTAACAAGTAAGCTTCTCTCCCTCGCCTATTCTCCTCCTGTGTTGGTGTGTGCTCATCACCCTGTGTCTGATTTCTCCCATAGGGTTGCCGGCTGAACGGTCTCCTGCCTCTGGGTCCGAAGCAGACACCACCACCAACACATTAACATTCCGCAGACACGCACCCAAACATCCCTGCTGTTAATAAACAGTTTGAACTACTCTGAGCCTGTGTGTGTGCGTCTCCTGAGCCGAACGTTATGTCACATGGTCCTGATTATTTCGGCTATGGTAACCAAACACGGGGTGGAACATTTCATAACCACTAAAGGCCCACCGGTGTTCACGTGACCTCGGTGCATTGACGCGGCTAAACTGGCCAGCATGCGGGAGGAATTTGCCATCTTGGAGAAGTTGGACATCGTCAAGCGCTCCAACAGCCCATGCGCATCCCCACTACACATGGTGCATAAAGCCGACGGGTCGCGGCGACTGTGCAGCGATTTCCCGCGCTTGAACAATGCCACAGAACATGATCAGTACCCCAACCCGCACATCAAGGATTTTTCTGTGCACCTGGCCGGGAAGCGTATTTTTTAGATAGATAGATAGATAGATAGATAGATAGATAGATAGATAGATAGATAGATAGATAGATAGATAGATAGATAGATAGTTTATTTCGAACACAAAAATATAACAAATACAAGCAAATGGCAAATGCAATAAAGTAACAGTATACACTGTTCGAAAGGGAGAAGGAAGAAATGAACACTTATTAATTCCATCTCCTCTTTTCCATAGATACACCTATGTGAATTTTATACAAATTACCACCTTTAAGACCCCAAGTAAACAATTTACTGTATTTTTTACAAATCAACATTAACACCCATCCATTCTAACATACATTGATGTCCATACATCAAAACCAGCCTCAAACAACACAGATATACACAGTGCTGTCCCACCCACCATTCCATAGTGTCCCATAATATCCCAGAGTGAACATAATGAATCGTACATATAACTACTACCCTTCTAACATATACCCTTTCAACAAATGGTGCTTATACCTCTTTTTGAATTGATTTCTGTTTGTACATAGTTTCAGTTCCGGCTCCAGACTGTTCCACAAATCCACCCCACAGACAGATATGCACATACTTTTCTTGGTTGTACGTATCTTGGGTTTTGTAAAGTTTAAGTCTCCTCTCAAATTATGATCATTGTCTCTTTTTTTAAATATTTTTTGTATATTAGTTGGTAGTTGATTATTAATTGCCCTGTACATTACTTGTGCTGTCTTAAATTTAACTAAATCGATGAACTTTATGACATGTGACTTTAAGAACGACGCATTGGTATGGTCTCTATATCCTGCATTGTTTATTATCCTTATAGCTCTTTTTTGTAATGTGCATATTGACTGTAGGTTGGTCTTGCAGGTGTTTCCCCAGACTTCTACACAGTAGTTAAGATAAGGTAAAAACAGTGAATTGTACAATAAGACCAATGATTTATAGTTTGTACAATAAGACCAATGATTATTTATTTAAGTGTCTTGTCTTCCCCAGTAGAATCCTGTGTCGTAGCCAATAGATGTCTTCTGCATCTCCAGTCGAATCATACACTCAGCAGGTTCCAATTCTTGGGCTCCCCCTTGGCCCGATTCTTGTTGAAAAAATAGTGACAATAGCCCGTTTAAGCCGCTACCAAATCCATAATTTCCGTTTAGATTAAGATTCAGCAGACAAGAGCGACTAAACACAGACAAAAAACGCAACATTGCAAGCTGGGATCAGAAGGGAAAAGAGAGGATTAGAAAAGGCGTCTGCTCTCTCTCGAAGCCGGAAGTAAGAAATGCAGAGAACAGAACATGCCTCTGTACGTCGCCTTCATCGACCTCACCAAAGCGTTCGATCTGGTCAGCAGAGAGGGCCTTTTCAAGATCCTGCCAAAGATAGGATGCCCACCAAAGTTGCAAAGCCTCATCGAATCGTTTCACACCAACATGCAGGGGATAGTGCAGCACGATGGCAACGTCTCAGAGCCATTCAACATACGCAGCGGAGTGAAACAGGGCTGTGTACTTGCACCAACCCTCTTTGGGATTTTCTTTGCTATGCTCCTGAGGCATGCCTTCAGCACAGCAACAGAGGGAATCTACCTGCACACAAGATCTGACGGCAGGCTTTTCAACCTCGCCCGCCTGAAAGCCAGAACCAAAGTACGCGAGGCTCTAATCAGAGACATGCTGTTCGCAGACGACGCTGCAGTCGCAACCCACACACAGCAGGAGCTTCAGACCCTGATGGACCGCTTCTCCCAGGCATGCAAGGACTTCGGGCTTACCATCAGCCTGAAGAAGACTAACGTCTTGGCGCAAGGCACGGAAGCACCACCAACCATCACCATTGATGACTACAAGCTGGAGGTCGTGAATCAGTTCACGTATCAGTTCACTTTTTTACATTCTCGGCGCCACACGAGTCGGCTGCCTTTTGCAACAGCGGCTCGATTCCGAGTCTTTTTCCCTTCCTCTCTCTTTTGATCCGTCTTTTTTTTTCACCCCACTTATATCACGGACACACAGATCGTCCTAAATGTCTCCTGAGCCGGTGGACGGAGCCACTGTCTATAGCAGGATACGATACAGCAGAGAACAGCTGCTAGCATTCAACCGCCACCCGGTCCCATTGGAAAAACTCGACATACCGAGTGAACTGAGGCGAAAACGCCGCGGCTGCCGGGCTGGAGTAAGGCGGAGGACAAAAAATATAAGGTACAGACCCTCCCTTCCATCTGTTGTCATGGGAAATGTACGGTCGATACTGGGAAAGTTAGATGAGCTAGCGGCTATCTCCCGTTATGATAGCACATACCGGGAGTGCTCTCTCCTTTTGTTTACTGAGACGTGGCTAACTGAACTAGCAGCAGATGCTAACATTGAGCTGGAGGGTTTTCACATGATACGAGCTGACCGAACACCAGACAGTGGCAAGGCTAGGGGCGGTGGAGTGATAATGTATGTTAACAACAACTGGTGCAGACCGGGACATATCACTGTTAAACAACGACACTGCAGCAAAGACATTGAGTTGCTAGCTGTTAGCATGAGGCCTACATATCTCCCGAGAGAACACTCACACGTGATCTGCATTGTTGTTTATGCAAATCCGACGGCGAACGCTGGGACAGCACGTGACGTCATCCATTCAGTAACCAGCAGGCTGCAGACAGAACACCCAGATGCTCTTCTCCTCATCTCAGGCGATTTCAACCATGTTTCACTGTCTCCCATTCTACCCACGTTCACCCAGTATGTCACATGCCACACTAGAGACAATAAAACACTGGATTTATTCTACGCAAACACTAAGGAGGCGTACACCTCATCACAACTACCCCCACTCGGGAGATCGGATCACAACTTGGTTCATCTCCGGCCGGTGTACAAACCCCTAGTGCACAGACAACCTCCGGCCATGCACACTGTGGAGTTATGGTCTGAGGAGACAATGGACACCCTAAAGGGCTGTTTTGAAGCCACCGCCTGGAAGCAGCTCTGCGATCCACATGGTGAGGACATCGATGGCCTCATTCACACCTTCACGGGCTACCTCAGCTTCTGTGTGGACAAATCCGTTCCCACCAAGACCATACGGCGTCACTCAAACAACAAACCCTGGATCAACCCTGAGATAAAAACACTTCTGAGAGAGAAGAAGAGGATCTTCAGGTCGGGGAACAGGGAGATGCTGAAGTCCGTACAGAGGGAGCTGAGGAGAAAGATCAGAGAAGGCAAGGACAGCTTCAGGAAGAAGATGGAGGACAAGCTGCAACAGAGCGACATCAGCGGGGTCTGGAGAAACCTCAAAACCATCTCGGGGCTCCAGAATACCTCCCCCCAGGCCACAGGGGGCAGGGAGTGGGCGAACAACCTGAATCTGTTTTTCAATAGATTTGACCAACCGCCCTCCCCCCTGACTGCACAACAACCACTGCTGCCTCTAAAGAAATCAAGTCCTGCTGCCCACTCCCCACTCTACCAACACCCCCCCACTCCCAACACACAGCCCCCCATCCTGACCCTGACCAGGACCCAGGTGAGGACGGAGCTGAGGAAGATCAAGGCGAGGAAGGCGCCGGGACCGGACGGCATCAGCGCAAAGCTCCTCAAGTCCTGTGCAGACCAGCTGTGTGGGATTGTGACGTATATCTTCAACATGAGCCTGAAACTGGGGAGGGTACCACAGCTGTGGAAAACATCTTGTGTGGTACCTGTACCAAAAACTTCCCAACCCAAAGACCTGAACAGCTACAGACCGGTGGCCTTGACGTCCCACTTGATGAAGACCCTGGAGAGACTGCTCCTTGCTCACCTCCGCCCCCTGGTGGAACCAGCGATGGATCCACTCCAGTTCGCCTACCAGCATGGCATTGGGGTGGAGGATGCGGTGATCTTCCTCCTTCACCGTTCTCTGTCCCACCTGGAGAAGCCCGGGAATATGGTGAGGATCATGTTCTTTGACTTCTCCAGTGCTTTCAACACCATCCAACCGATGATCCTGAAGGACAAGCTGCTGCGCGCAGGGGTGGACCAGCACCTGTCATCATGGATCCTGGACTACCTCACGAACCGGCCTCAGTTTGTGAGAACCCGGGACTGTGTGTCCGACACGATCATCAGTAGCACGGGGGCCCCCCAGGGAACGGTGCTGGCTCCCTTCCTGTTCACTCTTTATACTGCGGACTTCTCACACAACACAACACACTGCCATCTACAGAAGTTCTCTGATGACTCTGCGATCGTTGGCCTCATCTCCAATGGAGATGAAGCTGAGTACAGAGGGCTTATCCAGGACTTCGTGGACTGGTGCCATCGGAACTGCCTCCAGATCAACGCGAGGAAAACTAAGGAGCTGGTGGTGGACTGCCGCAGGCATGGGCAGCCCCTCACAGTACCAGTAAATATACAGGGAACAGACATCGAGATGGTGACATCCTATAAGTACCTGGGTATTCATCTGAACAATAAACTAGACTGGTCACACAATACTGATGCACTCTACAAGAAGGGACAGCGCAGGCTGTTCCTGCTGAGGAGACTCAGGTCTTTTGGTGTACAAGGGGCGCTGCTGAAGTCATTCTATGACACGGTGGTGGCATCAGCCATCACTTTTGGAGTGGTCTGCTGGGGCAGTGGCATTACTGCAGCAGATAGGAAGAGACTGAACAAACTGATTAAGAAAGCTAGCTCTGTCCTGGGGCAGCGCCTTGATCCGATGGAGGAGATAGGAGAGAGAAGGACGGTGGCTAAACTGTCATCTCTGCTGGAGTCCGAGTTCCACCCTATGCAGGACATACTGAATGCACTGAGGAGCTCATTTAGCAGCAGACTACATCATCCCAGGTGCACAACCGAGAGGTTTCGTAGGTCCTTCCTACCAACGGCTGTCAGACTGTACAACCTAAGCAGGGCTGCTCGCAGAGATAGCAAAAAGACGTAACAAACTAATAGTTTTTTGAATGCAAAAGATGCAATAGACTTACACAATGGTCCTCTCCGGCATACAACTAGGAACATACCGGTCGCTATGGAGGGTGAGAATATGTATGGGCACATAATCATACCATGTAGGATAACTAAGTAGACGGTTATGCTGTTTCATTCCATCTAGCAACAATGCTCTGCACTGTGTGTGTTTATATATTTGCATATTTATTCCATCTAGCTACAATGCTCCGTACTGTGGGTGTTTATATATTTATATATCTACATATTATTCCATCTAGCTACATTGCTCCGCACTGTGTGTGTTTATATACTTGCATATTTATTCCACCTAGCTGCAATGCTCCGTACTGTGGGTGTTTATATATTTACATATTTATTCCATCTAGCTACAATGCTCTGCACTGTGTGTTCATATATTCATATATTTATTCCATCCAGCTACAATGCTCTGCACTGTGTGTCTGTGTGTGTGTGTATATATATATATTTTATAGTAATAGGTACATATGTTTATTAGCTGCTCTTGCTTGCTTGTTTTTTTTTTTTTTTTTTTTTTTTTTTTTTTTTTTTTTTCTTGCCTTCTGATTGTTGCTCTGAGTGTTGCTATCCCTGTGCTGTTGCAATCCTGGAATTTCCCCGTTGTGGGACTAATAAAGGCTTATCTTATCTTATCTTATCTTACCTGGGGTCCACGATCAGCAACAACCTCTCCCTTGATACAGAGATCAACAAGAGGATTGGAAAATCAGCCTTCACACTCGCTCGCCTCACCACACGAGTGTGGGAGAATCCCAAAATCTCTGTCAAGACGAAGATGGCAGTGTACAACGCCTGCGTCATCAGCACACTGCTCTATGGGAGTGAGACGTGGACAACATACGCCTGGCAGGAAAAGAGACTGAACTCCTTCCACTTGCGCTGCATTCGCCACATCCTGGACATATCCTGGCAGGACAAAGTGCCCAACACAGAAGTTCTGTCCCGCGCCGGCCTTCCCTCCATGTTCACTCTACTCAGGCAACGCAGGCTCCGCTGGTAGGCCACGTTCACCGTATGGAGGATGGCAGAATCCCCAAAGACGTCCTCTATGGAGAACTGGCAACTGGCAGGAGAGACGTTGGCTGCCCACAGCTGCGCTTTAGAGACGTCTGCAAGAGAGACATGAAGGCCCTGGATATCAACACAGAGCGCTGGGAGGACCTTGCAACGGACCGCTCCAAATGGAGAGGCACCCTGACCAGACAGCTCAAGGCGGGTGAAGAGAGACTGACTGCTGCAGCAGATGAAAAAAGGACCCGCAGGAAGAACCGCCACAGACCCAGCAGCACGGAGACCACCCACAAGTGTGACCTGTGTGACAGGGACTGTCATTCGTGCATCGGCCTGTTCAGCCACAGGCGGTGCTGTTCCAGCAGAGTAGACGTTTAGGATTCTCTTCCATGGTCATCATAGACCGACGGAGGCCGACAACGATAAGGCAGTCACTATCTACATCCACATGTATATTAAAGTCCCCTACTATAATTATTCTATCAGATTTCAGCACTAAATCAGCTAAGAAATCAGCAAATTCGGATAAAAATTCTGAGTAGGTTGATGGGGGACGATAAACTATGGCAAATAAAATTGGGTTTAACCTAAAATTGCTAAAGTGCCCAATACTGAGGACCAGGCCCTCAAAGGAATTATAACATGTTTTTTGCTTTACATTAACTAGTAATTTGGAATGGTAAATTGTTGCTACTCCTCCTCCACGACCAGAACTTCTGGGATTTTGACAGTTTAAATAACCAGAGGGAGTTGATTCATTTAAACCAACATAATCCTCTTGCCCTAACCAAGTCTCTGTAAGGGAAATTAAATCAATCTGATGATCAATTAACAGATCATGGACTAACAGAGACTTGGGAGTTAGAGACCTAATATTTAATAAACCACCTTTAATTTTTAAATTATGAGGAGGAACAGAGGCCATTTCATTCATTTTAGAGGCTTTATGTTTAATTTGAGTTTTACCAATATTTTGCTTTATCACTTTGGGATGCTTATACATTATATTTTTATTTACTTTGGAGGGAGCAGACAATGATTCTCTGATGGGGAAGTCAGGGGCTAAGCTGAGGGTTGGCGGATGAAGAGGAGCTGCAGAGAGGCGTGTAAGACTGCGACTCCACTTCCTGGTCCCAACTCTGTGTAGTCAGGGTTTTGGAAATTTGGATAAAAAAGATGCCAGATTGTTAGATAAATGAGAAGCACCATCCAAAGTGGGATGAATGCTGTCTCGTCTCATAAGACCAGGTTTTCCCCCAAAAGAGCTCCAATTGTCAATGTAGCCCACGTCATTTTTAGGACACCACACAGACAGCCAGCGGTTCAAGGATGACGAGCGGCTAAACATGTCATCACTGGTCAGATTGGGGAGGGGCCCAGAGAATACTACAGTGGCAGACATCGTTTTTGCAAAGTCACACACCGATTCTATATTAAGTTTCGTGACTTCCGACTGCTGGAGACGGATGTCATTAATGCCGACGTGAATAACAATTGTGGAGTATTTACAGTTACTTTTAGCCAGCATTTTCAAATTTGACTCGATGTCGCCTGCTCTGGCCCCAGGAATGCATTTGACTATGGCCGCTGGAGTCTCTAGGTTCACGTTTCTGACTACAGAGTCGTCAATGATCAGAGTTTTTTTCCTCAGCGGGTGTGTCGCTGAGTGGGGAAAAACGATTAGAAACGTGAACAGGTTGGTGGTGTTCCGGGGCTTTGCGACTAGGCTTCCTTCTCACCGTCACCCACCCAGTCTCCTCGCTGCTGAGGAGAGCCGGGGAACCGCTGACAGGGGGGCCTAAGCTAGCTAGCTCTGCTGCAGCTAAGGGGCGTCCGTCGAGATTAACTGGCGCAGACGGTGTTTCAATGCAGCGGAGCCGGGATTCCAAATCAGACAACCTCGCCTCGAGCGCCTCAAAAAGACAACATTTATTACATTTACCGTTATCACTAAAAGAGGCAGAGGTGTAGCTAAACATTTGACAGAGAGAGCACACCAGAGGAGGAGAGAAAAGAGAGCTAGTAGCCATCACTAGTGGCTAGCTAGTGGCTGGAGAGCAAACCACACAGGCAGACAGCAAAACAGGAAGTGACGATACGTTACCACAAGGAAGTGACGATCCCAGCCACAAGGGAAATTTCAGAAATTTTCTTAAATGAGTGACAAAAATATTGAACTGTTTCATGATATTCTCATTTTTGAAGATGTACCTGTATGTGTATTGAACTTGCTTGAACTAACCACCATCCATTTCTGTTGTTCGTCTAGGCAAGAGGAAAGGAAAAGCAGCCACTCCACAATGGACCTTGCCACTGTGGAAAGTACTGAAATCCTTTGCTTTTATAGCAAAGTAGCACAATTTCCACTTAATATAAAAGGGACTCCTCCCCATGGATCATCACCTTATCGTGGTGGGGGGGTTTGCGTGCCCCAGTGATCCCAGGAGCTATGTTGTCTGGGGCAATTTGCCTCTGATAGGGTCACCAAAGACAAACTGGTCCTGGGTGAAGGGCCAGACTAAGAACGATCCAACAGACTCTCATGATAAATTCTATATCAAGGATTCAGTGTACCCCGCCCAGTATGGAGTTACTGGGGCCCCACCCTGGAGCCAGGCCTGGGGGAGGGGCTCGAAGGCTAGCGCCTGGTGGCCGGGTTACCACCCATGGGACCCGGCCAGGCTCAGCCCGAAGGAGTTACATGGGTCCGCCCTCCAGTGGGCTCACCATCTGCAGGAGGGATCATGGGGGTCCGGTGCTATGTGGATTAGGTGGCGGTCAAAGGCGGAGACCTTGGCGGACTGATCCCAAGTTTTCTAAACTGGCTTTTGGTACAGGGAATGTCACCTCTCTGGTGGGGAAGGAGCCTGAGCTGGTGTACGAGGTTGAGAGATACCGACTAGATATAGTCGGTCTCACCTCAACACACAGCTCCAGTTCCGGAACCAGTCTCCTGGAGAGGGGCTGGAGCTTGGCCTTTTCTGGAGTTGCCCCAGGCGAGAGGCGATGAGCAGGGGTGGGTATTCTTGTATCCCCCCACCTTGCTGCCTCTATATTGGAGTTTTCCCCGGTGGATGAAAGGGTTGCTTCCCTGCGCCTTCGGGTTGGGAAACGGGTCCTGACCATCATTTGTGCCTATGCACCAAATGATGTTTCAGAGTACCCACCCTTTTTGGAGTCTGTGACTGGGGTGCTGGAGGGTACTTCTCTTGGAGACTCTATTGTCCTACTGGGGGACTTCAATGTGCACGTGGGCAACGACAGTGAAACCTGGAGGGGGGGTGATTGGGAGGAACGGCCTGCCCGATCTGAACCCGAGTGGTGTTCAGTTATTGGACTTCTGTGCTAACCACAGTTTGTCCATAACGAACACCATGTTCAAGCATAAGGGTGTCCATATGTGCACCTGGCACCAGGACACCCTAGGTCACAGGTCGATGATCGATTTTGTTATCGTATCATCAGACCTGCGACCGTATGTCTTGGACACCCAGGTAAAGAGAGGTGCAGAGCTGTTAACTGATCACCACCTGGTGGTGAGTTGGATCCGATGGCAGGGGAGGAAGCCATTCAGACCTGGCAGACCCAAACGTATAGTGAGGGTGTGCTGGGAACGTCTGGCTGAGGCCCCTGTCCGGGAGGTCTTCAACTCCCAACTCCGGAAGAACTTCAACCACATTCCGAGAGAGTCTGGAGACATGGAGTCTGAATGGGCCATGTTCTCCACCTCTGTTGTTGAAGCGGCGGCCCAGAGCTGCGGCCGCAAGGTGGTCGGTGCATCTCGTGGTGGCAACCCCCGAACCAAGTGGTGGACACCGGTGGTGAGGGGGGCCATTAAGCTGAAGAAGGAGTCCTTTCAATCTTGGTTTGCTTGTGGGACTCCCGAAGCAGCTGAGGTGTACCCGCAGGCCAAGCGGAGTGCAGCTTGGGTGGTTGCTGAAGCAAAAACTCGGGTATGGGAGGAGTTTGGTGAGGCCATGGAACAAGACTTTCGGTCGGCCTCGAAGAGATTCTGGCAAACTGTCTGGTGGCTCAGGAGGGGAAAGCAGCTCCCTGTCCACACTGTGTATGGTGCGGATGGGACACTGTTGACTTCGACTGGGGATATCGTCGGGCGGTGGAAGGAATACTTTGAGGATCTCCTCAATCCCACTGATACGCCTTCCACAGAGGAAGCAGGGTTTGGGGACGAGGGGGATGACTCGCCTATCACAGGGGCTGAGGTCGCCAAGGTGGTTAAAAATCTCCTTGGTCTCTGGGCCCCGGGGGTGGACGAGATTCGCCCTGAGTACCTCAAGGCCCTGGATGTTGTTGGGCTGTCATTGTTGACACGCCTCTGCAACATTGCGTGGAGGTTGGGGGCAGTGCCTTTGGCATGGCAAACCAGGGTGGTGGTTCCTCTCTTCAAAAAAGGGGACCGGAGGGTGTGATCCAACTTTAGAGGGATCACACTCCTCAGCCTCCCTGGGAAGGTCTATGCCAAGGTACTGGAGAGGAGAGTCCGGCCGTCGGTCGAACCTTGAATTCAGGAGGAGCAATGTGGTTTTCGTCCTGGCTGTGGCACATCGGACCATCTCTTTACCCTCTCGAGAATCCTTGAGGGTTCGTGGGAGTTTGCCCAACCAGTTTACATGTGTTTTGTGGACTTGGAGAAGGCATTTGACCGCGTCCCTCCTGGTTTTTTGTGGGGGGTGCTTCGGGAGACTCAGACTCAGACTCAGAAAGGATTTATTGCCAAGTACATTAACAGTAAACAACTGATAACATATGAGGGATTTGGCTTGACACAGAAAACGACCTGCATTTCCGGTGACGCGGCAGCGTCTGAAAAACACGCCTGTCATCAGATGGGTACAGGATGCATAGGGAGGAAAAGGATAACACAATAGGAAAGAGCAAAAAACCATTGATTGTCAGAATACCGGTCATATATGATCAATATTATGATTACAAGAAAAAAAAGCCCTCAATGCACAATTAGCAGACAAGAATGTACACAAAGACACAAAGGGAGCAGTGAGTGAATGATCTTTTTCATCAGTGTTTTTGAGTCAGTGTGGGTGTAGTGTTGAGTGTAGGTGTTTGTATCAGTTAAGAACAACAAAGTCTCTTTGGCAGGAGATGTTTAGTCTTAGCGGCTGGCATTTGTCCTTGGCCATGCAGCTGGCTGTCCGTAGAGTCAATGCAGCTCAAATGTTTTGGAAACAAAAAACTGCAGATAATCTGGAGGACTTGTGTGAGGGGGTCAGATTAGTTGAATAGTACTGATCACAGAGAAAGAAACTTTATATTCTCTACAGATTCAGTACTTTAATCCTTCAGTGCTGGACGTTGAATCCTTCATGGACGGCTCTCAGCGTGATCATGATGTAATCCATTTTCCTAGACAGTTCTCCATTTGTCGCTGTCAGAGTCCTCTCCATTTTTTCAATTTGATGGTTAAGCCTCGCCTGGCCAGCATTTTGATAGGCTATGTCCATCTTCATCAATTTACGGTACACCAAGACAATCCCAGATCCAATCAGAACGATCCCAATGACCATTACTACGAAGACGTACAAATCTTCGACATCTTCAATGGAAAGATCAGACAGGCACAAGAGTTTCCAATTACTTGTGTCCCTCAAATAGCCCGCAGCAGCAGTTCCTGCGGGGCAAACAACCTCCCCCGGGGCACTTTTCCTCGTTGAAAAAATAGTGTCAATTGCGTTCAAAGCCCAGCTTATTAAATCCATAATTTCGTTCGATAATCAGCAGTAGAGACACGCAGACAGACGATAGCAAGCTGGGATCCAGTCAGTTAGAGGAGGAAGGAGATAAAAAGTCAGAGCCGGAGAGAAGAAAAAAGCGTCTGCTCTCTTTGGGAGGTGGAAGTGAGGGAGTATGGGGTATCGGGCTTGTTGTTACGAGCTATTTGGTCTCTGTACGACCGTTGTGAGAGTTTGGTTCGTATTGCTAACACTCAGTCGGAGCCATTCCCAGTGAGAGTTGGACTCCGCCAGGGCTGCCCTTTGTCACGGATCCTGTTCATAATTTTTATGGACAGGATTTCTAGGCGCAGCCAGGGAATGGAGGGTGTCATGCTTGGTGACCACAGGATCTCATCTCTGTTGTTTACAGATGATGTTGTCCTGTTGGCTTCATCCAGCAAAGACCTACAGCTCTTGCTGGGACGGTTTTCCGCTCAGTGTGGAGCGGCTGGGATGAGAATCAGCACCTCCAAGTCCAAGTCCATGGTCCTCAGCCGGAAAAAGGTGGATTGTCCTCTCTGGGTTGGGGACAGGCTCCTGCCCCAAGTGGAGGAGTTTAAGTATCTTGGGGTCTTGTTCATGAGTGAGGGGAAAATGGAGCGAGAGATTGACAGACGGATTGGAGCAGCATCTGCAGTGATGCAGACGTTGTACCGGTCTGTTGTGGTGAAGAGGGAGCTTAGTACTAAGGCAAAGCTATCGATTTACCAGTCAATCTACATTCCTACTCTCACCTATGGTCACGAGCTTTGGGTAATGACCGAAAGAACAAGATTGCGGATACAAGCGGCTGAAATGAGCTTTCTCTGTAGGATTGCTGGACTCACCCTCAGAGATAGGGTGTGGAGCTCAGTCATCCGGGAGAGGCTCAGAGTAGAACCGCTGCTCCTCCACATTGAAAGGAGTCAGTTGAGGTGGTATGGGCATCTGATCAGGATGCCTCCTGGACGCCTCCCACTTGAGGTGTTTCAGGCACGTCCCACTGGGAGGAGACCCCGGGGCAGATCCAGGACTCGATGGAGAGACTATGTCTCCCAGCTGGTCTGGGAACGCCTTGGTATCCTCTCTAAAGCGCTGGAGCAGGTGGCTGGGGAGAGGGAAGTCTGGGCTTCTCTGCTTGATCTGCTGCCTCCGCGACCCGGACCTCCGGAAAAGCGGTAGAAGACGGATGGATGGATAAAAGGGACTGAACTGAGATTTATTTGACTGTGTAAATATTAATTACAGGATAATTGAAAATGAATGGCACATCAACTGTAAAATAAACCACTTGTTAATGGTTTTATTTTGTCAGATCACTTGTGTGATCCTTTGTGAGTTACATTCATAACTGTATGTTGCACTTTGGGGAACGAGAGTTGTTCAGTCACCAATATACAGTAGTTTAGTTTATATGTGTAGTTTATAGTCTATCATGAATAAACTCATGCAGTATTATAATAGCAGGACAAATTAGAAATATTTGAGACACATTGTAGTGCCTCCTTTTATGTTTTAGCAATACAAGTGCAAAACACCGCCCACACTTGAAGCCAGGCCAAGAAGAGACACAGCAGTGACACAGAGATGGCTAAGCTTTTAAGATAAGATAAGATAAGATAAGATAAGCCTTTATTAGTCCCACAACGGGGAAATTCCAGGATTGCAACAGCACAGGGATAGCAACACTCAGAGCAACAATCAGAAGGCAAGAAAAAAAAAAAACAAGCAAGCAAGAGCAGCTAATAAACATATGTACGTATTACTATAAAATATATATATATACACACACACACAGACACACAGTGCAGAGCATTGTAGCTGGATGGAATAAATATATGAATATATGAACACACAGTGCAGAGCATTGTAGCTAGATGGAATAAATATGTAAATATATAAACACCCACAGTACGGAGCATTGCAGCTAGGTGGAATAAATATGCAAGTATATAAACACACACAGTGCGGAGCAATGTAGCTAGATGGAATAATATGTAGATATATAAATATATAAACACCCACAGTACGGAGCATTGTAGCTAGATGGAATAAATATGCAAATATATAAACACACACAGTGCAGAGCATTGTTGCTAGATGGAATGAAACAGCATAACCGTCTACTTAGTTATCCTACATGGTATGATTATGTGCCCATACATATTCTCACCCTCCATAGCGACCGGTATGTTCCTAGTTGTATGCCGGAGAGGACCATTGTGTAAGTCTATTGCATCTTTTGCATTCAAAAAACTATTAGTTTGTTACGTCTTTTTGCTATCTCTGCGAGCAGCCCTGCTTAGGTTGTACAGTCTGACAGCCGTTGGTAGGAAGGACCTACGAAACCTCTCGGTTGTGCACCTGGGATGATGTAGTCTGCTGCTAAATGAGCTCCTCAGTGCATTCAGTATGTCCTGCATAGGGTGGAACTCGGACTCCAGCAGAGATGACAGTTTAGCCACCGTCCTTCTCTCTCCTATCTCCTCCATCGGATCAAGGCGCTGCCCCAGGACAGAGCTAGCTTTCTTAATCAGTTTGTTCAGTCTCTTCCTATCGGCTGCAGTAATGCCACTGCCCCAGCAGACCACTCCAAAAGTGATGGCTGATGCCACCACCGTGTCATAGAATGACTTCAGCAGCGCCCCTTGTACACCAAAAGACCTGAGTCTCCTCAGCAGGAACAGCCTGCGCTGTCCCTTCTTGTAGAGTGCATCAGTATTGTGTGACCAGTCTAGTTTATTGTTCAGATGAATACCCAGGTACTTATAGGATGTCACCATCTCGATGTCTGTTCCCTGTATATTTACTGGTACTGTGAGGGGCTGCCCATGCCTGCGGCAGTCCACCACCAGCTCCTTAGTTTTCCTCGCGTTGATCTGGAGGCAGTTCCGATGGCACCAGTCCACGAAGTCCTGGATAAGCCCTCTGTACTCAGCTTCATCTCCATTGGAGATGAGGCCAACGATCGCAGAGTCATCAGAGAACTTCTGTAGATGGCAGTGTGTTGTGTTGTGTGAGAAGTCCGCAGTATAAAGAGTGAACAGGAAGGGAGCCAGCACCGTTCCCTGGGGGGCCCCCGTGCTACTGATGATCGTGTCGGACACACAGTCCCGGGTTCTCACAAACTGAGGCCGGTTCGTGAGGTAGTCCAGGATCCATGATGACAGGTGCTGGTCCACCCCTGCGCGCAGCAGCTTGTCCTTCAGGATCATCGGTTGGATGGTGTTGAAAGCACTGGAGAAGTCAAAGAACATGATCCTCACCATATTCCCGGGCTTCTCCAGGTGGGACAGAGAACGGTGAAGGAGGAAGATCACCGCATCCTCCACCCCAATGCCATGCTGGTAGGCGAACTGGAGTGGATCCATCGCTGGTTCCACCAGGGGGCGGAGGTGAGCAAGGAGCAGTCTCTCCAGGGTCTTCATCAAGTGGGACGTCAAGGCCACCGGTCTGTAGCTGTTCAGGTCTTTGGGGTGGGAAGTTTTTGGTACAGGTACCACACAAGATGTTTTCCACAGCTGTGGTACCCTCCCCAGTTTCAGGCTCATGTTGAAGATATACGTCACAATCCCACACAGCTGGTCTGCACAGGACTTGAGGAGCTTTGCGCTGATGCCGTCCGGTCCCGGCGCCTTCCTCGCCTTGATCTTCCTCAGCTCCGTCCTCACCTGGGTCCTGGTCAGGGTCAGGATGGGGGGCTGTGTGTTGGGAGTGGGGGGGTGTTGGTAGAGTGGGGAGTGGGCAGCAGGACTTGATTTCTTTAGAGGCAGCAGTGGTTGTTGTGCAGTCAGGGGGGCCGGCGGTTGGTCAAATCTATTGAAAAACAGATTCAGGTTGTTCGCCCACTCCCTGCCCCCTGTGGCCTGGGGGGAGGTATTCTGGAGCCCCGAGATGGTTTTGAGGTTTCTCCAGACCCCGCTGATGTCGCTCTGTTGCAGCTTGTCCTCCATCTTCTTCCTGAAGCTGTCCTTGCCTTCTCTGATCTTTCTCCTCAGCTCCCTCTGTACGGACTTCAGCATCTCCCTGTTCCCCGACCTGAAGATCCTCTTCTTCTCTCTCAGAAGTGTTTTTATCTCAGGGTTGATCCAGGGTTTGTTGTTTGAGTGACGCCGTATGGTCTTGGTGGGAACGGATTTGTCCACACAGAAGCTGAGGTAGCCCGTGAAGGTGTGAATGAGGCCATCGATGTCCTCACCATGTGGATCGCAGAGCTGCTTCCAGGCGGTGGCTTCAAAACAGCCCTTTAGGGTGTCCATTGTCTCCTCAGACCATAACTCCACAGTGTGCATGGCCGGAGGCTGTCTGTGCACTAGGGGTTTGTACACCGGCCGGAGATGAACCAAGTTGTGATCCGATCTCCCGAGTGGGGGTAGTTGTGATGAGGTGTACGCCTCCTTAGTGTTTGCGTAGAATAAATCCAGTGTTTTATTGTCTCTAGTGTGGCATGTGACATACTGGGTGAACGTGGGTAGAATGGGAGACAGTGAAACATGGTTGAAATCGCCTGAGATGAGGAGAAGAGCATCTGGGTGTTCTGTCTGCAGCCTGCTGGTTACTGAATGGATGACGTCACGTGCTGTCCCAGCGTTCGCCGTCGGATTTGCATAAACAACAATGCAGATCACGTGTGAGTGTTCTCTCGGGAGATATGTAGGCCTCATGCTAACAGCTAGCAACTCAATGTCTTTGCTGCAGTGTCGTTGTTTAACAGTGATATGTCCCGGTCTGCACCAGTTGTTGTTAACATACATGATCACTCCACCGCCCCTAGCCTTGCCACTGTCTGGTGTTCGGTCAGCTCGTATCATGTGAAAACCCTCCAGCTCAATGTTAGCATCTGCTGCTAGTTCAGTTAGCCACGTCTCAGTAAACAAAAGGAGAGAGCACTCCCGGTATGTGCTATCATAACGGGAGATAGCCGCTAGCTCATCTAACTTTCCCAGTATCGACCGTACATTTCCCATGACAACAGATGGAAGGGAGGGTCTGTACCTTATATTTTTTGTCCTCCGCCTTACTCCAGCCCGGCAGCCGCGGCGTTTTCGCCTCAGTTCACTCGGTATGTCGAGTTTTTCCAATGGGACCGGGGTGGCGGTTGAATGCTAGCAGCTGTTCTCTGCTGTATCGTATCCTGCTATAGACAGTGGCTCCGTCCACCGGCTCAGGAGACATTTAGGACGATCTGTGTGTCCGTGATATAAGTGGGGTGAAAAAAAAAGACGGATCAAAAGAGAGAGGAAGGGAAAAAGACTCGGAATCGAGCCGCTGTTGCAAAAGGCAGCCGACTCGTGTGGCGCCGAGAGAAAAAAAGTTTTTATTGATAAAAACTCCATATTTTAACTGAGTGATTCCATACTCGGTGATGCACACCCTCAGTTCAAGTATTAGATTCCATTCAAATGAATGTATTAATTCATTCTGATTGCTAAGGCCATGGTAAAAACAATTGATTTTAAATGTAACCCAGCCCTTGTAAAACCTACTGAAGCGCAGCCACATGAAAATTGTAGTTAAATACAACTATGAAGCACTTTTTTTTGTCATATTCCACGACTGGCTTTTAGCAACAAGTGTATTTCTCAAATATGTTTTAAACTTGCATTAATTAACCACCACCCATTTCTGTCTTTTGTCTAGGCAAGAGGAAAACGATCCACCCCAAACCGGACCTTGCCTCGCCATTTACAGAGATGCAGGCTGAAAATCTGCTGAACTTAGACCAGCTTGAACGGCACATCCAGCTGCTTCTCAGTGAGGCAGCGTGGCCAGCATGTGTGATCCATTCTAAGTTGGGGGTTTACTGACATAACGCACGGCTCAGGAGACGCACACACACAGGCTTAGAGTAGTTCAAAGAGTTTGACAGCAGGAGTGAATGAGTGCGTGTCTGCGGGATGTAAATGTGTTGGTGATGGTGTCTGCTCCAGGCACAGAGGCAGGTGACCGTTCAGCCGAGCAACCCTATGGAGAGAGCACAGGGAGAGGGTGACGGGCATACACCAACACAGGAGGGATTTATGGCGAGAGAAGGACTTACTTGGTGGGTCAGGACAGCTGGCACAACAAGGGGGCGAAGCCCGGAAGACAGCCACCTGGAGAGCTCTGTACAGCAGCGAGGATTGGGCGATGGAGTGGAGATGTCCGCCGCTGGGGAATCCACCTGTGCACAGGGGAGAAGACTGAAGAAAAGAGGTAAGCGATCTTCTTACCAAAATGGTGACGCTGAAGGGAAGTATGCTCACAACGGTGAGGGACGAAGTCTGACGGCTTCAGGCCGAGCCTCCGGGCGAGACGGCCTTTATCCCTCGCCGCTGATGATTGTCAGGTGCGTGAGCAGGTGGCGCCGTTGATGAATGGCGCGGCGTGACATTTTTCAGTTTGAATTTTGCACATTCGGAATAATGTGGAATTTGCTGCTGATTGTAACAAACAATTTAGTGATGTATGTGTTTGCATCATGATTTTCTATTTTGTCTGTTAAGACACTGGTGAGAAAAGAGTCAACAGTTCAAACCTTTGAAAATAATGGCTCATTTTTAAGAAAAAGTAACCAAAACAATTATTTTATTTACTGAAGACCGTATTGTTGGATGTGCCAGTGCAGAAGACCCTGCACACTTTAGTGATAGTACCAGTATATGGAGGAATTCTGGGCCATATTAGCATCTGTACTTTATCATAATGGGTTTGGGCAGAGGTGTCCAATCATGGTCCATGGAGGGCCAAGACCCTGCAGGCTTTACCTCCAACCAGTGTCTTCATCAGCAGATTCCACTGAATTTCTTCCACTGACTGCTGATCAGTGAGAACACCTGCTGAAAAGACTGGGTAGAAGAGAGAACCTGCAGGGTCTTGGCCCTCCATGACACGTGATTGGAGACCCCTGGGTTAGGGTTTAATGGGATTTAACATTTTAACACAAACTGGTTTATGGCTCATAATTCTGTTGACAGACTTACACCAAACCAAAAGTGATTTCTCAAACTGCTGGATTGTTCTTAGACAGCTTTTCCAGTCTTATAGTATTTAATTTATGTCGCTTGGTGGTAACCTTCACATATAAAACAAAAGAGACACATCTGCAAAAACTTCAAAGGTTTATTGTCAAAATTACCAGTGCAATACTACATGAATACATGTATAGTACATTGTTGATGCAGAGAATATATATTTCTACAGTATCTACATGTATCTAGTAGATCAAGTATTTTCCATGTAACCTTGTGACTGCATTATTTTAATTACTTTTAATCCTAGATCAAGTTTGTTTTGGCCTAAAATGCATTATTATTGTCAAATATATCTTATTATACTTAACTCAGTACTGTTTACCTTTTGAATATATATTTTGTGGCTAATATAACCCCATAACTACAACCTGGAGATCAAGTTGTGTCAGCTGATCAGTTTTTTCCATGACACCACCACAGACTCAGTGTTGCTGGAGCAGCTACATGACATGATGTTTCAACAGTCTCTGCATGATTTTCATGCAGGTCAGAGCAATTTGTTGCACAGGAAGCTAAACATTTCTACAGACATTCTTAAGCTCTATAACCACTGATCGTTTGGAAGCTGGGGTGACATCAGTGAGAGGCTGTCTTGAACGCCCAGACCGACGGTTTGAATCGGTAATTTTCCCACAACAGAGCCATCTGAAAAACACACACACAGCATACATATTTTAGTACCTAGTAGCGATAACTTACAGACATTACAACGTAGTACGGTGGACTTAAAGCAAACTAGCATTAGCAATCATTAGCTTTCCGTCATACATGATCTAGTTCGTATCCTCACGTCTTCCGCTCTATGGCTTTCTAAACGCTCCAGTACTTTTCCAGAGTGTTTCGCCTTGCTGCCTTTCCCCTTCTCTGGTGGTACTTTTTAGCCTTTACGGTTCAATTCAATTCAATTCAATTCAACTTTATTTATATAGCGCCATTTCACAACAACAGTCATCTCATAGCACTATCAACTGTAGGGGGGAACCCCCACAGTTGCAGAAAGACCCCAGCAATCAGGCGATCCCCTGTGAGCAAGCACTTGGCGACGGTGGAGAGGAAAAACTCCCTTTTAACAGGAAGAAACCTCCAGCAGAACCAGGCTCAGGGAGGGGCAGTCATCTGCTGCGACTGGCTGGGGGGTGAGGGGATAGAGAAGAAGAAAATAACAGACATGTAGAGAGCAAACAGCACGATGGGGACTCAATCTATGGGAGAGAACAAACAAATGTTAATGACCAGCAAAAAAAAATATTTCATTGAGAGTGAGGAAAGGAGTGAGGCCCAGTGCATTACTGGAGGTCCCCCGGCTGACTAAACCTATTAGCAGCATAACTAAGGGAGGGTTCAGAAACACATGATCCCTCCCTAATTGTAGGCTATATCAAAAAGGTAGGTTTTAGCCCTATTCTTAAAAACAGAGATCGAGTCTGACTCCCGAATCCAGATTGGCAGCTGATTCCACAGGAGAGGAGCTTGATAACTGAAGGCTCTGCCTCCCATTGTACTTTTGGAGATTCTAGGTATTACAAGTAATCCTGCATTTTGGGAGCGTAGTGCTCTGTTAGGATAATACGGTAGTATCAGATCTTTTAAATAAAAAGGAGCCTGATTGTTTAGAGCTTTGTAAGTAAGAAGAAGGATTTTAAACTTAATTCTAAACTCTATGGGAAGCCAATGAAGGGAGGCCAGAACCGGAGAAATATGATCTCTCTTTCTAGTACCTGTTAAAACTCTTGCTGCAGCATTTTGGATCAGCTGAAGACTTTTTAAAGATGTTTTAGGACAGCCTGATAATAAAGAATTACAGTAATCTAATCTCGAGCTAACAAAAGCGTGGATCAGTTTCTCAGCATCACTCTGAGACAAGATGTTCCTAATCTTGGCAATATTACGCAAATGATAGAAGGCAGTCTTAGAAACAAATTTAATATGTGAATTGAAGGACAAATCCTGATCAAAAATAACTCCAAGGTTCCTCACAGAGCTATTAAGAGAAAGAGTAACTGCATCCAAACTGAAAGTTTGATTTGGAAAGGAATTTCTAAGGTTTTTTGGACCAACAAGAATGACTTCAGTCTTATCTGAATTTAATAGCAGGAAATTACAAGTCATCCAAGCTTTGATTTCCTTAAGACAGGCTTCTAACTTGGCTAATTGATTACTATCATCTGGCTTCATTGACAGGTATAATTGTGTGTCATCTGCATAACAATGAAAATGTATACAGTGCTTTCTAATAATGTTGCCTAACGGAAGCATACATAAACTAAAAAGAGTAGGGCCTAGCACAGATCCCTGTGGAACTCCATGACTAAGCTTTGAGTTGAAAGAAAACTCATTATTAACATGAACAAACTGGAACCTATCAGATAAATAAGATCTAAACCATTGCAACGAAGTTCCATTAAGTCCAACATAGTGTTCTAATCTATCAAGTAGAATATTATGATCGATAGTATCAAAAGCTGCACTAAGGTCTAAAAGGACAAGTACAGAAACTAGTCCATTATCAGATGCAATGAGGAGGTCGTTAGTGACCTTCGCTAAGGCTGTTTCAGTACTATGATGGATTCTAAACCCAGATTGAAACTCTTCAAGTAAACCATTTCCCTGTAGGTGGTCAAATAATTGCGTAGCAACAACTCTTTCTAAGATTTTTGAAATGAAAGGGAGATTAGAGATTGGTCTATAGTTAGCTAAAGCTCCTGGATCTAGCATTGGCTTTTTGAGTAAGGGTTTAATTACAACCGTTTTAAAAGCCTGCGGTACATGGCCTAAAGTTAATGAAGAATTGATTATATGAAGAATAAAGCTACCAATAAGTGGGAAGACTTCTTTAAATAACCTGGTAGGAACAGGGTCTAAAAGACAAGTTGAAGGTTTGGATGAGGAAACTATTTTGTCTAACTCACAAAGGTCGATTGAAGTAAACTCATCAAGACAGACATCAATAGAAGGAGTTGTAGTAGTTACAGTATTTAAGTTAACTGTGGGAAGAATCTGATTGATTTTATCTCTGATGGATGAAATTTTATTATTGAAAAAGTTCATAAAGTCCTGACTAGTAAGCTCTAAGGGAATGCTAGGATTGACAGAGTCCTGACTCTTTGTCAACCTGGCTACAGTACTGAAAAGAAACCTGGGATTATTCTTGTTCTCTTCTATTAATGCAGAGTAATAACTCGTTCTAGCTTTTCTAAGAGATTTTTTATAAATTAAAAGATGATGTCTCCAAGCTAAATAGATTTCATCTAAATTAGTAGAGCGCCATTTTCTTTCTAATTGACGAGTCTTCTGTTTTAAGGTACGAGTTTCTGTGTTGAACCAAGGAGTTAGAAATCTCTGATTAGACTTTTTCTTTTTTAAGGGGGCCACCAAGTCTAGAGTCTGATGCAGAGAAGCTGAAACACTATCCACCATGTTATCAATTACAGAAGGAGCAAGCTGTCTATAGCTTATTTCCGTTGTGTTGACACATGGCATAGAGGAACCAATCTGCATAAATTTGGAAACAGCATCATCTGAGAGGCATCTACTGTAATAATATTTTTCTTTAGGAGCCAAATAGTCAGAAATAGTAAAATCAAAGGTTAACAGACAATGGTCTGACAGTACAGGGTTATGAGGAGACACTACAAGATTTTCTATTTCTATGCCATATGTCAAAACAAGGTCCAATGTATGGTGGAGGTAATGAGTAGAATTTCCTACTTTCTGGGAAAACCCAGTCGAATCTAATATTGAATTGAATGCCATATTAAGGCAGTCACTATCTACATCCACATGTATATTAAAGTCCCCTACTATAATTATTCTATCAGATTTCAGCACTAAATCAGCTAAGAAATCAGCAAATTCGGATAAAAATTCTGAGTAGGTTGATGGGGGACGATAAACTATGGCAAATAAAATTGGGTTTAACCTAAAATTGCTAAAGTGCCCAATACTGAGGACCAGGCCCTCAAAGGAATTATAACATGTTTTTTGCTTTACATTAACTAGTAATTTGGAATGGTAAATTGTTGCTACTCCTCCTCCATGACCAGAACTTCTGGGATTTTGACAGTTTAAATAACCAGAGGGAGTTGATTCATTTAAACCAACATAATCCTCTTGTCCTAACCAAGTCTCTGTAAGGGAAATTAAATCAATCTGATGATCAATTAACAAATCATGGACTAACAGAGACTTGGGAGTTAGAGACCTAATATTTAGTAAACCACATTTAATTTTTAAATTATGAGGAGGAACAGAGGCCAAATCATTCAATTTAGAGGCTTTATGTTTAATTTGAGTTTTACCAATGTTTTGCTTTATCACTTTGGGATGCTTATACATTATATTTTTATTTACTTTGGAGGGAGCAGACAACGATTCTCTGATGGGGAAGACAGGGGCTAAGCTGAGGGTTGGCGGATGAAGAGGAGCTGCAGAGAGGCGTGTAAGACTGCGACTCTGCTTCCTGGTCCCAACTCTGAGTAGTCATGGTTTTGGAAATTTGGATAAAAAAGATGCCAGATTGTTAGATAAATGAGAAGCACCATCCAAAGTGGGATGAATGCTGTCTCATCTCATAAGACCAGGTTTTCCCCAAAAAGAGCTCCAATTGTCAATGTAGCCCACGTCATTTTTAGGACACCACACAGACAGCCAGCGGTTCAAGGACGACGAGCGGCTAAGCATGTCATCACTGGTCAGATTGGGGAGGGGCCCAGAGAATACTACAGTGGCAGACATCGTTTTTGCAAAGTCACACACCGACTTTTGTCACCGACGGTGACAAAAAGCCAGAGATCGAGGAGTCGCCTTGTACAGCCACCATGTTATGTTTTGCTTGGGTCGCGTGTTTTACGTCACGGGAGTGTGGCGCCGCCTTGCTGTAAAAAAATCCCACCTACCCCAGGTGTACCCAGCTGCAATGGAAATAGAACTGGACCGAGTAGAGTAGAGTAGAGCAGAGTACAGTAAGGCCGACTGAGTACTAGTGGAAAAGGGGCATAACTGACCCCATCATCTGTAGATAGCTGGATGGACGGGTTGGTGCAGGGCAGGATGAATGGGTGGGTGGATGGATTGGTGGATGGGTAAAAGGTTGGATTGATGGATTGGTCTGTGGATTGATGGATGGATGGATCGCTGGATGTATGGGATGTTGGAATAATAAATGGATAGATTGATGAATGGACGAATAAATGGATGAGTTGGTGGTTGGATGGAGGGATTGATGGACAGATGGAAGTGTTGACGGAGGCATGGATATATGGATGGATGGGTCAGTGAGTGGATGGATAGATGGATGATCAATGGATGGATGAGTAGGATGATGGATGCAGGGTTGGGTGGATGGATTTATAGGTCAGTGGATGTATGGATTGACTGATGGATGAGTGGGTGGGTTGATTGGAGGATGGATAATTTGATGGATGGATGGATGGATGGATGGATGGATGGATGGATGGGTGTGCTGATTGATGTAAAGTTGGATGGATGATGGAAGGCTGGATGGTTTGATGGATGGGTGGGTGGAGGGCTGGATGGAAGGGTGGGTAGATGGAAAGTGGGATAGATGGGTGGGTGGTTTGATTGGTGGATGGGATACAAGGATGGGTGGATTGATAGATGGATGAATGGATGCATGGATTGGTGGATGGGTGGGTCAATGGATGGATGGATGGATGGATGGACGGACAGATGGATGGAAGGGTTGATGGGGTAAGGATATGTAGCATGAATTGCCTATAATAAAATATTTGTCATAAGGTACAGGAATTATTTATTTTATTTAATAGTGGGTGTGAAAGGGGGCGGAGTTAAACCGTCACTTCTACACTCGCTAAATTAAATAAAAGCACTCGTAAAAGGGGCACCAGTCCTAACAGACAATAATATTAACTTTAATTTTATTTAATTTTGTACCTTCAATTACTTAATGAATCAATCTCAAAGTTTCAGTGAGTTCTTGTCCTGCCGTGATTAGGAAACATCTACATGCGAAAGAAAAACGCTTCAACTTCTCTCATTAACCCTTTTATTAAACTCATTCAGGTTACATGGCATGGCATTCAAATGATGGATAAACAGATTCAGATGATAACAGCATAATATATCACATTAACTGATCTCTGGGTCATACATCACAGAGACCAACATGCTATGCTCTACATTGTAAAAGGCGTTCACTTATAGAGCACTTTTTCTCGTCTCTAGATGACCAAAGCGCTTTTCAGATCCTGCTATTCATCCATTCATACACACATTCACACGCTGATGATGGCAGAGCTGCCATGCACAGGCACTTGTCTTGCCCACCAGGAGCAACTGGCAGTTCAGTGTCTTGCTCAAGGATACTTTGACATGCAGACTGCAGACAGAGCAAGAATCGATCCCCCTGACCCTCAGATCAGAAGTCAGCCACACTACATCTGCACCACAGCCACCCTACCTAGACCACCTAGACTCTACAAGGTCACCTGTGGTAAGAGAGCCACAGGATGTAGACCACTGATGTAGATCCATGTGTGACAGCTGAGATTGTGTTGGAGGTGTCAGAGGGCAGGTAGACGTGCAGGAGTCAGATCACGACAAGACATCCTGGGGACATGGAAGGATGCCAGTCACATGAAGGATTCTTCGGAACTGATTATCAGTTTAACGATCATCTGTTGGCAGCAGTTTAAAGTGGTTTTAATGACAATAATAAATCATTGTATCTGCAGCATGTCAGTGACAGGTGTAAGTGGAAGATTCTCATGAATTCCTCAGATGGGTGAGGTATTGAGGAACAAGCTGAGGTGTGTGCTATGTATGAAACTACCTTTGAATGACAAGGCCAGGTGCACGGTAGAACTCAGCTTTTCTAACACTACACCGCACTTCATAATAAAATACCACATCACATTTCCCCCAGTAGACAGTGCAAAACAACACATACAATTGAGACCCTCCCCAATTTAGGACCCGAATCCCACACTAAAGCTAGAACTGAAAACACTTAACGGCCCAACACATTCACACAACAAACCTAAGCTAGGGGGGACAGGTGGACTAACGTCCCATTCCACACAACAAGGTGGGTTATTCTGCCACCTGTAAAATAGTACAAAAGTCCATCTATAACAAGAACATTACCGTGCTCCTAAAATTAAAAAAAAAATAAATACCCAGAACAATAACAGTTTAGGGTTTTGTTTTTGTTTTTTTTTTAAACACATGCAAACATATGAACATTAGAACATTAGAACTCTTATAGAAGCTGGGTTAATCATCTCAGATTGGATGAAGAGGGTAAACAGAGAAGGACAATAGGTATGGAGATGAGAGAGATTATGGTGAGGTAGCAGGAAGAAGGAGTTGGGGGAGAAGGGATGAATGCATTGTGATGCGAGATGTCATGCAGATGTGAGATGGGCGGTTGATATAAAAGGAGAGACCCTGGTGTATTGAGATATGCTTTTTCTGTGTATGACTGATGTGAGAGTGAATAAAGTCGTCTGCAGCATAAATCTGCCTCCGTTATTTACACTCTCCACACTGGTGGCCCCTTGACGAATTATGGAACACAAGGCAAGAACCCCAGAGTCGGCCCGGACGGGAAGCCCCAGCAACGCTGCAAGCATCCCAGAGACGGCCTGGACGGGAACCCCCAGCAACGTGTGCGCTGTTTCGGTCAAACTACCGGACTTTTGGCTGCACGACCCGTGGTCTTGGTTCCACAACACCGAGGCTCAGTTCGCCCTCCGGGGAATAACGGCAGACGACACCAGATATTACTATGTGGTCGCAGCGCTGGACACTCACACGTCTCAGCAGGTAGCAAGCCTGCTCCAACAGCATCCAGCCCACGACAAATACGAGGCTCTCAAGGCCGCGCTGACCCAGCGCTACACGCTCTTGGACTGTGAGAGAGCAGAGAGGCTCCTGAGGTGCTTCGAGTTAGGAGATGGATCGGCAGTCGAACTGATGGAGAAGATGCTGGCGTTAATGGACACGGACGACGGGTATTTTCTGTTTGCCCACTTTTTCCTCCGGAACCTCCCAACAGAGGCGAGAGCGGTTCTTGCCAATTCGCCGTTGCTGGCCGCGCGTGACTACCGTGCGCTAGCCCAGGAGGCAGATCGGATCATCCTCACCACCAGAGCCATCACAGTGAATGCGACGGTGTCGGAACCCAGCGAGACAACCAGCGGAGGTGAGGAGCCGGCGACAGTAGCGGCAGCGGGGGCCAGGAAGCGCCAGAGAGACACGCTCTGCTTCTACCACCGCCGCTTTGGAGAGAACACACGCAGATGTACACCACCGTGCCAATTCAAGCGTTTGGGAAACGCCAAGGCCGGCAGTCAGTAGCAGCTGCGACCGCCGGTGAAGAAAACAAGCTGGTCTACGTGACGGACTCGCACTGGGGGAGACGGTTCCTCGTAGACACCGGCTCCCAAAAGAGCCTCATCCTGCCATCCTACACCGACCGGCTAGTGGGAGCTAGCAGCCCCAAGCTGGTAGCCATAAACGGCTCGGACATTAAGACTTTTGGTGAGAGAACACTGACTTTATCCCTACACGGTCATATGTATGAGTGGACTTTTGTCATAGCAGCATTGAGTTTCCCAATCCTGGGAGCTTATTTTCTGTGTGCACACGGGTTGCTAGTCGATGTTGCTAACAGATGCCTGATTAATGCAATGTCTTTTGATTCTCACCCCTGTACAGCTCGAGGGGCCGGGCCAATAACACAAGCCAACGTCACAGCTCCAGGCGGTAAGTTCCACACACTGCTCACTCAGTTCCCAGCACTCACGGTCCCAACATTATCGGCGGCCATCACTAAACATGGAGTGGAACACTTTATCACACCACTGGGCCGCCCGTTTTCGCACGACCTCGGCGCCTGGACGCAGCTAAACTGGCCATAGCGCGCGAGGAGTTTGCCAACTTGGAAAGGTTGGGCATCATCAGGCGCTCAAACAGCCCATGGGCATCCCCACTACACATGGTCCCTAAGGCCGAGGGATCATGGCGACCATGCGGTGATTTCCGCAGGTTGAATAACGCCACAGCGTATGACCACTACCCAATTCCCGATATTCAGGATTTTTCCGTTCACCTCGCCGGGGCACGCATTTTTTCTAAAATAGACCTGGTCCATGGTTACCACCAGGTCCCGGTGCACAAGGAGAACATACCCAAAACAACAGTAATAACTCTGTTTGGCTTGTTTGAGTTTATTCGCATGCCCTTCAGATTAAAAGGCGCAGCACAGACATTCCAATGCATGATGGATGCGGTGTTGCGCGATCTCCCATTTGTGTTCGTCTACCTGGATGACATCCTGGTGGCCAGTGCATCCGAGGATGAACACATAGCCCACCTCACTACGGTTTTCCAGAGGTTGGAGGAGCACGGGTTAATAATCAACCCGGCGAAATGCCAGTTCGGCGTGATGGGGATTGATTTTTTGGGGCACCACGTCTCACCGGAGGGAGCGATACCCCTTGCCCGATAAGGTGCGCGCCGTGGCGAATTTTCCCCGGCCTCAGACGGTCAGGGCACTGCAAGAGTTTTTGGGGATGGTTAACTTTTATAACCGGTTCCTCCCCCGCACAGCTCAGCTCATGAACTCCTGAGCGGGAGCAGGCGTTCTCTGAGGTTAAAACAGCCCTGGCAAACGGTGCACTGTTGGCGCACGCGGACCCGGCGGTCCGGATAGTGCTCACTACCGACGCCTCGGACGTGGCCATAGGGGCCGTCGTGGAGCAACGCATCGCCGGTTCTTGGCAGCCGCTTGCTTTTTTCAGCAGGGCTTTGACAGTGTGCGTAAATACAACGCATTCAACAGGGAGTTGCTGGCTCTCCACCTGGCCATACGCCACTTCCAGTTCTGGCTGGAAGGGCGCAGCTTCACCACGTTCATGGACCAAAAGCAGCTAACGTTCGCGATGGCCAAGGTTTCGGAACCATGGTCGGGCCGGCAGCAGAGACAGCTGGCCCCGAACGCGGAGTTTACAACCGATATTCAGCATGTGTCGGGTAAACTGAATGTGGTGGCGGACTGCCTCTCGCGTGCAGTAGTGGCCCCGGTCTGCGTGGGGATAGATTATACAGCCATGGCCGCAGAGCAGATTGGTGATGCGGACGTGTGCGCGCTCCAGTCTGGACCAACAAGGTTCAGGCTGGAGAGCAGAGTACTGCAAGACGGCAGCCCCCCCAATCTGCGACGTCGCCACGGGACTCCCGCGCCCGGTGGTCCCAGTCGCTTGGCACCGCCGAGTGTTTGAGTCAGTTGATGCTCTGGCGCACCCAGGAGTGCACGCGTCAGTCAAATTGGTGGGAGCAAAGTTTGTTTGGCTAGGCCTGCACAAACAAGTAAAAGAGTGGGCTGCAGCCTGCGTAGCATGCCAACAAGCCAAAGTACACAGACACACAAAGGCTCCTTTGGAGCCGTTTCGTATACCGGCTAAGAGGTTCAACCATGTTCACGTGGACCTCGTGGGCCCCCTCCCGCCATCGCAGGGGTGCATGCACTTCTGACAGTGGTGGACCGCACCACACGCTGGCCAGAAGCAGTCCTGCTGGCAGCAACCACGTCCGCGGACGTGGCACGCGCTTTTTTGACGACATGGGTGGCACGTTTTGGCATCCCGTCGGATATAACATCCGATAGGGGCACACATTTTGTTTCTGACCTCTGGTCCGCGATGGCCCGTAGCCTGAGTGTTGCAATTAATCGCACAACCGTGTACAACCCACAGGCCAATGGGTGATGCGAGCATTTTCATAGGTCACTGAAAGCAGTACTCAGGGCTTCAATGATGGATGCAAATTGGGTAGACCGGTTGTCGTGGATTTTACTGGGGTTGCGTTCCGCACCAAAAGAGGATTTGGAGGCTTCCCCAGCGGAGCTTGTTTTTTCTCAGTCACTGCGGCTGCCCGGGGAATTTTTGCCAGATAATCCCGCGCCGGACAACTGTCCATCTCAGTGTTTGCAGCATAGCACAGACACAGGCATGTTGCCAGGCCTGGCCCACCACTGTTTTCCACGCGCTCCCACCCGAGCACCCCCACCGGCACAGCAGCACCGCGGAGGCAGAAAACCCCCATTACAGCAGATACAGGAGGAGACTGAAGCCAAAAGGACGTGAGGACTGAAACTCGGTCTGAGATTCTGGGGGGGAAGGTGTAGAGGCTGGGTTAATCATCTCAGACTGGATGCAGAGGGTAAACAGAGAAGGACAATAGGTATTGAGATGAGAGAGATTATGGTGAGGTAGCAGGAAGAAGTAGTTGGGGGAGAAGGGATGAATGTATTGTAATGCGAAATGTCATGCAGATGTGAGATGGGCGGATGATATAAAAGGAGAGACCCTGGTGTATTGAGACATGCTTTTTCTATGTATGACTGATGTGAGAGTGAATAAAGTCGTCTGCTGCATAAATCTGCCTCCGTTATTTACACTCTCCACACTCTTTTTATTTAGCTCATATGACAGTCCTTCTGGCGAAAAAGGGGTAGAACCGGCATGTGGCGGCACAGGTCAGCCCCTCAGTATACCCGCCCCAGGAGGCGGCATGCCCCCGGGGCCACAGCTGATCTCATAGACGAGAGTGCGTCTTCTCCTCGCCATCAGCCGCTTCTCTCGTCCGGACCCACGATCTCAAGCCTCCTCCTGGGCATGCCAAAGCTCATTGACATGCCTCCACAAGTCATCTGACAGCTGGAAGTAGGCAATGCCCCACTTAGCCACGATGTGCAGTCGCTCCTGGTGTCCCTCTGGCTGTCGTTTGGCCCACATCCGCCCTGGACATCCCTCCCCACGTGCCCGGACCAGGTCTGTAACTTTCAGAGGGGCTCTGCCTTGCTTGCAGTTTTGCTGATCGGCACACAGCCCCCTGGCGGATGGATGGATGGATGGATGGATGGATGGAAGAGTGGAAGTGGGCATGGATCTATAGATAGATTGATGGATGAGTCGGTGGGTGGATGGATGGATGGATTGATGGATTATGGATGTATGTATGGATTGATGGATGGATGCATTGATGGGTGGGTGGGTGGTTGGGAGGATGGATGGATGGATGGATGGATTGATGATGGATGGATGTGTGGATAGATTGATGGATGGATGGACAGATGGATGAATGGATTGATCATTGATGGATGGGTGGATTGATGGATGGATAGATGGATGGATGGATGGATGGATTGATGATGGATGGACGTGTGGATGGATTGATGGACGGATGGACAGATGGATGAATGGATTGATCATTGATGGATGGGTGGATTGATGGATGGATAGATGATTGGTGAATGGTTAGATTGAAGGGTGGGTGAATTGATGGATGGATGGATGGATGGATGGGTGGGTGGGTGGATGGATGTATTAATGGTTTGATGGATGGGTGGGTATATGGATGGATGCATGGTTGGATGGGTGGGTGGATGCATGGATGGATGATGGATGCATGGATGGGTGGGTGGATGGATGGATGGATGAATGGGTGAATTGATGGGTGGATGGATGGTTGTGTTGGTGGATGAATGAATGGATAAGTGGATGATTGCTAGACGGATCAGTGGGTGGGTGGATTGATGGATGTATAATGGATGGATGGATGGGTTCAATGATGGATTGATGGATGGGTGGGTGAGTGAGTGGATGGATGGATCAGTGATGGATGGTTGGGTGGATGGATGGATGAATGGATTGATGGGCGGGTGCATGGATTTATGGATAGATGGATGGAATGGTGGGTGGGTGAATGATGGATGGGTGGGGGGTGAATGATGGATGGATGGATGCATGCATGGATGGATGCATGGATGGGTGGGTGGATGGATGGATGGGTGAATTGATGGGTGGATGGATGGTTGTGTTGGTGGATGAATGAATGGATAAGTGGATGGATGGCTAGACGGATCAATGGGTGGTTGGATTGATGGATGTATAATGGATGGATGGATGGGTTCATTGATGGATTGATGGATAGGTGGGTGAGTGGATGGATGGATCAGTGATGGATGGATGGGTGGGTGGATGGATGAATGGATTGATGGGTGGGTGCATGGATTTATGGATAGATGGATGGAATGGTGGGTGGGTGAATGATGGATGGATGATGGATGGATGGATGGATGGATCGGTGGATGCATGGATATTTGGATAGATGGATGCCTGGGTGGGTGTGTGCCTGGGGTAGGGTTAGGGTTTACCTTCTCCAACACAGCATGTGGAACGTGGTCCTTCATATTGAAGTATGTCCAGCCAACCTAGTCAGCGGTAGATGGGAGTCCCTTTGCAGGACCATGGCTCACCGTTACCGATGGTGCTCCTCTCGGTGTGCTTGCACAGCTATCTAAAAATTAAAAGTTAGTAATTGTGGAGCAGAATGCCCAGATCATCTGCATATCATATTTTCCATATCAATGGCATAGCTGTTGAACGTGTCCCCAGCTTCAAATTCCTGGGGACCCACATCTCGGAGGACCTGTCCTGGTCAGTTAACACCACCAGCCTGATCAAGAAGGCCCATCAGCGCCTCTTCTTCTTGAGGACATTGAAGAAGAACCATCTGTCAACTGACATCCTGGGCAACTTCTACCGCTGCGTGATAGAGAGCACCCTGACCAACTGTATCACAGTCTGGTATGGGAGCTGCTCTGTAGCTGACCGCAAGGCGCTGCAGCGGGTGGTGAAAACCGCCCAACGCATCACAGGGACTCCACTTCCAGCTATAGAGGACGTATACAGGAAAAGATGTCTGCGCCGGGCACGCAGCATTCTTAGAGACTCCAACCATCCTGCTCATGGACTGTTCCAGCTTCTCCCCTCCAGAAGACGTTTCAGAAGCCTTCGGACTAGAACCAGCAGGTTTAGGAACAGTTTCTTTCCAACAGCTGTCACGTTATTGAACTTAGTTCCCCGCTGACTCTCTTACAATCATCTTTTACCATCCTCACCTGTACATAACTGCATAACTACATAACTACATCTAACTTATTGCACATTATTTGCACATAACAGTACTCTTAACTTTCTGCACTGCTGCATATATTTGCATATATTTGCTTAAATTGCACATACTATTAATTACCGTATATACTGCACTGCTGTCCTTTGCACTTCTGATTGGATGCTAAACTGTGTTTCGTTACCTTGTATTCATACATGTGTAATGACAATAAAGTTGAATCTGACATGTTTCGGGACCCAGGAGACAGACACTGACACGGGTAAATTAGTGAACAATAATCTTTATTATAGTGAAAGGGTGTGTAGTGCAAATGTGAGAGCGTGGATAGTATCCTGGTCACTGGAGCTGAGCACTCTGGACGGAGACCCGGCAACCCTGGAATATATAAGCACAGACAATTACTTTTGTCCCATGCTAATGACAAGCTATCAGTAGTGAGGCTTACTTGGGAGAAGCACAGGTTACGTCCTGCTGAGAACCAGCGGCCGTGCAACGTGGAGGTGAAGGCGTCCGTGAACGTGCTGAGGCTTCCACCTGTGGCTGTGGCGAGGACAGGTCTTCCAGAGACTCCGGCTGTGACACCACAGACCGGGACGATGACAAACCAGCTGATGACAAGACCAGTGATTCCACAGAATGTGGTGACGATGATAATCCAGCTGATGACAAGACGAGTGATTCCACAGAGCGTGGTGACCATGACAATCCAGATAACGACGAGGTGAGTGATTCCACAGAACGTGGTGACGAAGACACGACAGATGACGATGACACAAACTCCACCGGTAACGGTGGCCAGTACTCCTGTAACTGATACAGCAGCAATTCAGGAATTTGTGGAGCAAGACGTACCGATAGTCGAGGTGGTAGCGAACCACTACATGTGCGTGTTGGCGTAACCCCGTCAGCTGGGGACGCAGGTCCGCCGCCAAGGGAGTCCACCTGTGCACAGGGGTAGAGGTTAGGTGTAGAGTAACAAACAGTTCTCTTACGTGCTTGACTTTGAACAGAAGTCCTAGGCGAGGCAAGAGAGGTTCTTGACGAGGCCAGAGAGGTTCCTGACGAGACAGGTCCTGACGAGGCAGCTTCTGACGAGACAGACTCTGACGAGACAGTTTTTGACAAGACAGTTCTTGATGAGGCAGACTCTGACGAGTCAGTATTAGACAAGACAGTTCTTGACGAGACAGTTTCTGACGAGACAAGAGAATACCTTGACGAGGCCAGAGAGCGGAGTTCTGGTTCTATCTCTGATGAGGAGGACAGCCGACTCCGTACCGAGCTGTCAGCAACGCTGGCTTTTAACAGGTGCTGATTAACACCTGTGGATTTGTGCGCAGCTGGAGACAATGATGCCAATGACGGCTCAGAGGCCGCCATGACAGTACTCCCCCCTCTAGCAGTGCCTCCAGGCACCTGCCCAATCCTACCTGGATTTGCCCGGTGGAAGTCGCGAATCAGCTGCTTATCCAAGATCAACGTTGGGCGAATCCAAGACCGATCCTCCGGTCCAAAACCCTCCCAGTCCACCAAATACTGAAGGCCACGACCCCGCCTGTGAACATCCAAGATGGCAGTCACCCCCCAGGCCGGATGGCCATCGATCATCCTTGGGGGTGGAGGTGCCGCGGGAGCAGGGCACAGGGGGTCAGAGACGTACGGCTTGACCTGGGAGACATGAAAAGTGGGGCAGATACGCATCGAAGAGGGGAGAGACAAGAGCACAGACACAGGGTTAACAATGTGATTAATGGTGTAGGGACCAATAAAGCGTTTAGTAAGCTTACGCTTTTCAGCCGACACACCAATATTCCGGGTAGATAACCAAACCTTCTGACCCACCTTATAGTCCGGGGTGGGTCTCCTATGCCGGTTGGCCACCTGGATATTACGTTCAGTAGTCTTCAACAAAGCTTGGCGGGCGAGGAGCCACACTCGCCGGCAGCGCTTAATATGTGCCTGGACTGAAGGAACCGCTACCTCCTTCTCCTCCTCAGGAAACAACGGAGGATCAAACCCACACGAGGCTTTAAATGGGGAGACGCCCGTGGCCGTGGAGATCGTGGCGTTGTGAGCATACTCAATCCAGGGCAGGAACTTGCTCCAGGAGGATGAGCAGGAGGAGATGACACAACGGAGGGCGGCCTCCAGCTCCCGATTAGCCCTCTCACACTGACCATTACTTTGGGGGTGATAGCCAGAGGAAAGGCTGGCAGTGGCTCCAAGTGCCGTGCAGAAGGCCTTCCAAACTTGAGATACAAACTAGGGTCCTCGATCTGACACAATATCCGCAGGGATGCCATGAAGACATACCACGTGTTGCACCAGGAGGTCCGCAGTCTCCTGGGCCGAAGGCAGACCCCGAAGTGGCACAAAATGGGCCGCCTTTGAGAAGTGGTCTACAATGGTTAACACTGTGGTGTAGTCATCTGAAGTGGGTAACCCAGTCACAAAGTCCATAGCTACATGAGACCAGGGGCGTGAAGGAACAGGTAACGGATGTAGTAAGCCCACCCGGGGAGATGACGTCGTCTTCCCGGTGGCACACTGAGGGCAGGCCCGGATGTAGCCAACAACGTCCTTCCGCAACCCTGGCCACCAGAAGGTCCTTTGGAGGAGATCCACAGTCCGACCCACTCCAGGATGACAAGCCAACTTGGAAGCGTGACCCCACTCAATCACCTTGCCTCGGACAGCGTGTGGAACAAACAAGCGGCCTGGGCCCCCCCCCCCCCCCCCCAGGGTCTGGCTCAGTCTTCTGGGCCTGGCGAACCATCTTGCAGATTCCCCAGGACAGGGCGCCCACGACGCAGGAAGGCGGCAGGATAGGGGTCTCCTGGTCCTCGGAGGATGGGGGGTCAAACTGCCGGGAGAGAGCGTCCGGCTTACCGTTCTTGCTTCCCGGCCGGTACGTGATGGTAAAATTAAACCGGCCGAAGAAGAGGGACCAGCGAGCCTGGCGTGCATTCAGGCGCTTAGCCGTCCTGAGGTACTCCAGATTACGGTGATCAGTCCAAACCACGAACGGCTGAGCAGCCCCCTCCAGCCAATGTCTCCATTCCTCCAAGGCCAATTTCACAGCCAGTAACTCCCTGTCCCCGATGCTGTAATTCCTCTCTGCAGGGGAGAGACGATGAGAGAAAAA
>CM035838.1:485170511-485415826 GCA_020510985.1 Pholidichthys leucotaenia | reverse complement strand
ATTAGAATATTCATAGATCTGTGCATACTTAAGTAGGTGCAAGGTTTCAAATCTCTTTCCAAGCAATTCTAAGGCAAAGAAAGATTTTTGTAGGTAAAAAGCCACAATCTAGTCTTTTGGTCACAACACATTTGTTTGTGAGGTGGTTTTAGGTGGTTTTAGAGCTGCTGGAGGGCACCTTTAAAAAGTCATAGATTTTTATTTGTCAATACTTTTATATGTACAGGACAAACAGTAGAATTGAAACACCCTTTCTCTCTCTCTTAGTGGTGTGCGCAATATATAAGGAAAGAAGGAATAAGGATGAAAAACAACAACAATCTATGTACAGTAATGCTACCTGTAGTGCAAATAACACAGCAGTCCTCTGTACAGTAACTGTAATACCAGTAAATTGCAAGTTCAATGCGGTAGTGTAGGTGCAGACAGTGACGGATAGGACTGCACATGATCAGTATTGCGGTGACAGACAGCAGCAGATATGGCATTTGTGCACATGGTTGCAGTAAAGTGCAGAGACGTACAGCAGCAGCTGTGTTACTGTTGGTGTGCCAGTCTTTCTGTGCCAACAGCTCAGGTAGTTATTGTGCAGGTGAGTGCGTCACGGTCCGAGGAGGAAGTGGGCAGAGTTCAGGGTCCAGATGGCCTGATAAACAAAGCTGTTCAGCGGTCTTGTGGGGCGGCCCGGAGGCTCCGGTACCTTTTCCCTGAGGGCAGAAGGCTGAAGAGGGAGTGTGAGGGGTGGGAGGTGTTGCCTGTGATGTTGATGGCTCTGTGGGTGAGGTAGATGTCTGCGGGGGGGGGGGGGGGGGGGGGGGGGCAAATTGCAAATGAAGAGTTTGTTTGCAAAATCCGATAAACGCCACTTCCAAGAAAATTTCCATCTAACTGTTAACATTACCTACTTATAGACGTTCACATCGTTTTGTCTCAAAAGCCGATGTCCTTTGTCATAGACGCTACAAATTCATGGTTTTTTTTTTTTTTGGTTTTTTTTTTTCAAAAACATAAACACCGGGAGTGCTTTTTTAACAAAAGCAGATAACTCCACAGGTCAAATCAGTGCTTGGTATTTGGGTCACATGACTCATGTTGGCTGCCTTCCCGCTCTGCTTGCTCTGACTGATTTCCCTGGCTGTGTTGGGAATGTTCACTCACTCCCTCCCTACTGGCTATATAGTGAATACAGACGCGACATGGCGTCTGTAAACGTCATGTCACGTCAAAGCGTTATCTTGTCCGCTTTTGTTTGTTTTATTAACTTTGTTTTTAATTTTTTATCTCTTTTACTGATATAATTAATTAATTAAATTATATAATATAAGCTTTTTACTTAGTGTTAGCTTAGTGTTGGCCTAGCAAAAAGCCCGATCAGGCACACAGGTGAATCAGAGCCTGGGCAGGGCTGTTTCACCAGGCTAGGCTAACCTGTTTTTACCTGTTTTTAGCTAGCTAGCTATCCACTTCTCGCCTGGAACATCATGACTCCATCCCCGACGTGTGTCAGCTGTGTGTCCCTCCTTAAGAAGGTTTCTGAGTTGGAATTGAAACTCTCCAACCTCTATAAGATTCAGGAGGCTGAAGACCACCTAGATACTATAATTCTCGGCGGACATCGGCCCAGGCAACCGAATCGTAGCTAGCAGAGACGGCTATTTACCTGGGTGAATTTAACACATCGCCATCCACTTCCACCCCTGCTCCGGTCTCCTCAGTTGTCCAGGACCCCAGCAATAAACACTGGCTTCAGCTCGGAGCTAAACCCAAAGCCCCGGATGGTTTTTCACATCCTCAGTGCACGCCCTGGACCATGGTTGGGCCAACTAGCAAACACTGGGGATTGACCAAACATGGCCGCACCTCCTCTCTTCCCCTGTTGCTGGAAAACAGATTCGACATCATTTCCCTGGAAGATTTTCCCCACCTGGACGTCGATCATCTGCCCATGGCCACCCCTCCTCCTTCAGCGGCGACCCAAACCCTCAAGCCCCGGATTAAAACTACTTTAGGTGTGCCAAACTATACACCAGCTCCAAAAAGAAGAGAGCGCATCACCCCGCCATCACAACAACAACAACGGCAAAATTATCCACCATTTCAGAAGCCACCGGCAAAGCTCCCCCAGACGACGTTGGTAATTGGTGACTCGATTATGAGGAACTTCAGAAGCAGGGACTGTGTCACTAAATTTTTTTCCTGGGGCTAAAGTGTCAGACATCAAGGCTCTTACCCCTGACCTATTAAATGAATACCCCCACGCTAAAACTGTCATTGTACATGTTGGATGCAACAACAACCCAGATGATGCGTCAGAGATCTTAAAGAGAGACTTCAGGAGCCTTCTGTCCACTCTTATGAACTGTGGCAGACGTGTGTTTATTTCTGGGCCTTTGGCCCCTTTCAGACGAGGTTGCAATTATTTTAGCAGAACTCTCAGCCTTAATACCTGGTTGTGTTCTACATGTCCAACTTTTAACAGTGGTTTTGTAGACAATTTCAACCTGTTTTGGAACCGCCCATCATTTATGAGGCCAGATGGCATCCATCCAAATAGACTTGGTGCACGTGTTTTAAGAGACAATCTGTTCTATTCCATTCAGCGTTTTTTAGTACAGTGACTGAAATCTGGTGCCTGAAGTGACCCCGAAGTTCCTGGTCTGCCAGCCAGCTCTTCTTTGCTTCCACTTCTCATATTAGTCATATTAATCCAAAAAATCCTCACTGTTTTTATCAGTCTTCAATTTATAACCCCATAGAGATTGTGTCTGTCTCCCATTACCCAAAATATTACAACCCAAGACAAATACAACATAACTTGATAAATACACGCCTCTCTGCAGCTCCTCCTCATCCGCCTCCCCTCAACTTAGCCCCTGTCTTCCCCTTCAGAGAACCTTTGTCTACTCCCCCCAAAGTTAATAAAATTATAATGTATAAACATCCCAAAGTGATGAAACAAAAAGTTGATAAAACTCAAATTAAGCATCAAGTCTCTAAATTTAATGATTTGGCCTCTCTTCCTCCTCATAATTTAAAAATTAAATGTGGTTTGTTAAATATTAGGTCTCTAACTTCCAAGTCTCTGCTAGTCCATGATCTGTTAATTGATCATCAGATCGATTTAATATCCCTTACAGAGACTTGGCTAGGGCAAGATGATTATGTTTAAATGAATCAACTCCCTCCGGTTATCTAAACTATCATAATCCTTGAAGTGCTGGTTGTGGAGGTGGAGTAGCGGCAATGTACCATTCTAAATTATTAGTTAATGTAAAGCAAAAAATATGTTTTAATTCCTTTGAGGGGCCTGGTCCTCAGTATGGGGTATGTTAGCAATCTTAGTTTAAACCCAATTTTCTTTGCCATAGTTTACTGTCCTCCCTCAGCCTACTCAGAGTTTTTAATCCGAATTTGCCAAATTCTTACCTGATTTAGTGCTGAAATCAGATAGAATAATTATAGTAGGGTATTTTAATACACATGTTGATGTAGATAGTGACTTTCTTAATAAGGCATTCAATTCAATATTAGACTGGATGGGGTTTTCCCAGAAAGTAGAAAATTCTACCCATTATCTCCACCACACATTGGACCTTGTTCTGACTTATGGCATAGAAATAGAAAATCTGGTAGTGTCTCCTCATAATCCCGTACTGTCAGACCATTGTCTGTTAACCTTTGATTTCACTATTCCTGACTATTTGACTCCTAAAGAAAAATATTACTACAGCAGATGTCTTTCAGATGATGTTGTTACCAAATTTATGCAGATTGTTTCCTCTATGCCATGTGTCAACACAACAGAAATAAAAGGTGGAGAGCTTGCTCCTTCAGAAATTGATAGCATTGTAGATCGTGTTACAGCCTCTCTGCATCAGACTCTAGACTTGGTGGCCCCTTTAAAAAAGAAAAAGTCTAATCAGAGATTTCTAACCCCTTGGTTCAACACAGAAACTCATAGCTTAAAACAGAAGACTCGTCAATTAGAAAGAAAATGGTGTTCCACTAATTTAGATGAAATCTATTTAGCTTGGAGAAATGATCTCTTAATTTATAAAAAATCTCTTAGAAAAGTGAGAACAAGTTATAACTCTGCATTAATAGAAGAGAATAAGAATAATTCCAGGTTTCTTTTCAGCACTGTAGCCAGGCTGACAAAGAGTCAGGACTCTGTCAATCCTCGCATTCCCCTAGAGCTTACTAGTCTGAACTTTATAAACTTTTTCAATAATAAAATTTTATCTATTAGAGATAAAATCAGTCAGATTCTTTCCACCGTAAACTTAAGTACAGCAACTACTACAACTCCTTCAATTGATATCTGTTTGGATAGGTTTACTCCAATTGACCTTTTAGAGTTATAATCTTCTCATTCAAGCCTTGAACTTGTCTTTTAGACCCTATTCCTACCAGGTTATTAAAAAAGTCTTCCCATTTATTCGTAGCCGTGTTCTTCAAATAATCAATTCTTCATTAACTTTAGGTCATGTACCGCAGGCTTTTAAAATTGCTGTAATTAACCCTTTGAGTGTGAGAATTTGTATGCCCCTAGTGGCAGAGCACGACACTGCGCCTGCCTTCTCACTCTGACTTTGACTAGTGTACAAAAAATGGTGTCAAAAGACTAAATCATTTTTTTGTGTAAATACGTCCAAAGTCCAGTTTTGACTGAGTTATGGAATTTAAAGAGGTGCCGCAACATTATGCAAAATAGATGCATACATTTATTCCTATCTGAAACTTTGGATCATATTTTACATCTTTCTAATTGACAGTAAGTCATTATCTTTTACCACTTTTAAGTTATAGCCTTGGAAATCTGAACTATTTTATTGACAAAAATATCTGCCACGCTTGACCACTAGGGGGTATGCTGCCGTTCTGCACCATACACACTCAAAGGGTTAAACCCGTACTGAAAAAGCCAGTGCTCGATCCAGGAGTTTTTGCTAACTATTGCCCAATCTCTAATCTACCTTTCATTTCAAAAATCTTAGAAAGAGTTGTTGCTACGCAGTTATTTGACCACTTGCAGGGAAATGGTTTATTTGACGAGTTTCAATCTGTGTTCAGAATTCATCATAGTCCTGAAACAGCCTTAGTGAAGGTCACTAATGACCTTCTTATTGCATCTGATAATGGACTTGTTTCTGTACTTGTCCTTTTAGATCTTAGTGCAGCCTTTGATACTATTGACCATGATATTCTGCTTAATAGATTAAAACACTTTGTTGGACTAAATGGAACTTTGCTGCACTGGTTTAGATCTTATTTGTCTGATAGGCTTCAGTTTGTTCATATCAGTAATGAGTTTTCTTCCAACTCTAAGCTCAGTTATGGAGTTCCACAGGGATCTGTGCTAGGCCCTACTCTTTTTAGTTTATATACGTACGTTTCCATTAGGCAACATCATTAGAAAGCACTGTATACATTTTCATTGTTCGCAGATGACACACAATTATACTTGTCAATGGCCACGGTTACATGGGCAAAATTTCTTCAATCTGATTACAATTCAGATCAGAATTTTACTGTTTACATGGATCCTTAAAAAGCTGATCCGATTAGGACGTGCGTTTCCATGTGTCACACATTTGAACGGAATAAGTCATTTTGACATGCGCACGTCAAAATTCCGAAAATAGTAAAAGAAGAAGCAACTTCCGGTGTTAGCAAGCCCCGCTTCGTGTCGAAATTGACCTGTATTGTGTTATTCAGACTGTACTTTTGTTTCTGCTGGTCTCCGTAACGAAGCTACAAGTACATACAGTACTTCTGCATATGACGAACAGAGGGAGACAGCAGGACGATACAGACCAGTTTTTTTTTTACTCTCGGTATGTTTTCCGCTAGCTGCTGCTAAGGCGGAAATACGTCACGTCGACGTGCGGCGGGTGTAGACATGCGCAGTAAACACATTTTCTTCCCTACGTTCGGAATAAGTGTTTTCATGCACACTATTCTGATTAACAATCGGCATAACCCACCCCTCTCAATCGGAATGAAATTTTGATTCGAATGAGTGTGATCGGGTTAGAATATCCAGATTGGCATGTTTACATGAAGCATTTTTATTCCGATCAGGCTTTTAATCCGGTTACTTGTGTCCAAGTAAACATAGCTAATGAAGCCAGATGATAGTAATCAGTTAAGCCAAGTTAGACGCCTGTCTTAAGGAAATCAAAGCTTGGATGACTTGTAATTTTCTACTGTTAAACCCAGATAAGACTGAAGTCATTCTTGTTAGTCCAAAAAACTTGAGAAATACCTTTCCAAATCAAACTCTTAATTTGGATGCGGCTACTCTTTCTCTGAATAGTTCTGTGAGAAACCTTGGAGTTATTTTTGATCAAGACCTGTTTTTTAATTCACATATTAAATTTTTTTCTAAGGCTGCTTTCTATCATTTGTGTAATTTTGCCAAGATTAGGAGCATCTTGTCTCAGAGTGATGCTGAGAAACTGATCCATGCTTTTGTTAGCTCTAGATTAGATTATTGTAACTCGTTATTATCAGGTTGTCCTAAAATATCTTTAAAAAGTCTTCAGCTGATCCAAAATGCTGCAGCAAGAGTTTTAACAGGTACTAGAAAGAGAGATCATATCTCTCCGGTTCTGGCCTCCCTTCATTGGCTTCCCATAGAGTGTAGAATTAAGTTCAAAATCCTTCTTCTTTCTCTCAAAACTCTACATAATAAGGCCCCTTTTTATTTAAAAGATCTGATACTACCCTATTATCCTAACAGAGCACTACACTCCCAAAATACAGGATTACTTGTCATATCTAGAATCTTCAAAAGTACAATGGGAATATTGTAGTATTTCTAAGGTTTTTTGGACCAACTAGAGTGGACCACCTGACAGACTAACTGGTACCTCACATTTTCACTCTGCCCCTGATTGTCCTTCTTTGTGCAATGGGATGATTCATGTGTTTATACGGGTCATCATATATTAAGATATGATGTATATAGGTTTTATAGTGGTGTTAGTTTTTACTTTCCATGGGTCATCCCTTTGTCATGTGTGTGTTTCTGTTGTTTTGTTGTCAACTGTCATGCTGCTGTTACACTGTAATTTCCCAGTTTGGGATCAATAAAGTACATCTATCTATCTATCTAGAATGACTTCAGTCTTATCTGAATTTAATAGCAGGAAATTACAAGTCATCCAAGCTTTGCTTTCCTTAAGACAGGCATCTAACTTGGTTAATTGATTACTATCATCTGGCTTCACTGACAGGCATAATTGTGTGTCATCTGCATAACAAAGAAAATGGATACAGTGCTTTTTTTAATAATGTTGCCTAGTGGAAGCATATATAAACTGAAAAGAATAGGGCCGAGCACAGATCCCTGTGGAACTCCATGACTGAGCTTTGAGTTGAAAGAAAACTCACTACTGACTTGAACAAACTGGAACCCATCAGATAAATAAGAGCTAAACCACTGCAACGAAGTTCCATTAAGTCCAACATGGTGTTCTAATTTATCAAGTAGAATATTATGATCGACAGTATCAAAAGCTGCACTAAGGTCTTAAAGGACAAGTACAGAAACAAGTCCATTATCAGATGTGATGAGGAGGTCGTTAGTGACCTTCGCTAAGGCTGTTTCAGTACTATGATGGATTCTAAACCCTGATTGAAACTCTTCAAATAAACCATTTCCCTGTAAGTGATCAACTAATTGCATAGCAACAACTTTTTCTAAGATTTTTTAAATGAGAGGCAGATTAGAGATTGGTTGATAGTTAGCTACAACTCCTGGATCCAGCTTTGGCTTTTTTAAGTAAGGGTTTAATTACAGCAGTTTTAAAAGCCTGCGGTACATGGCCTAATGTTAATGAAGAATTGATTTTTTGAAGAGTAGAGCTACCAATAAACAGGAACGCTTCTTTTAATAACCTGGTAGAAATAGGGTCTAAAGACAAGTTGAAGGCTTGGATGAGGAGATTATTTTATCCAACTCTAAAAGGTCAATTGGAGTAAACTCATCCAAACAGATATCAATTGAAGGAGTTGTAGTAGTCACTGTATTTAAGTTAAGAATCTGACTGATTTTATCTCTGACAGATGAAATTTTATTATTGAAAAAGTTTATAAAGTCCTGACTTTTAAGCTCTAAGGGAATGCTAGGATTGACAGTCCTGACTCTTAGTCAGCCTGGCTACAGTGCCAAAAAGAAACCTGGGATTATTCTTGTTCTCTTCCATTAATGCAGAATAATAACTCGTTCTAGCTATTCTGAGATTTTTTTATAAATTAAAAGATTATTTCTCCAAGCTAAATAGATTTCATCTAATTTAGTTGAGTGCCATTTTCTTTCTAATTGACGAGTCTTCTGTTTTAGGCTACGAGTTTCTGTGTTGAACCAAGGAGTTAGAAATCTCTGATTAGACTTTTTCTTATTTAAAGGGGCCACCAAGTCTAGAGTCTGATGCAGAGAAGCTGTAACACTATCTACCATGCTATCAATTACAGAAAGAGCAAGCTCTCCATAGCTTATCTCCATTGTGTTGGCACATGGCATAGAGGAAACAATCTGCTTAAATTTGGTAACAGCATCATCTGAGAGGCATCTACTGTAGTAATATTTTTCTTTAGGAGCCAAATAGTCAGAAATAGTAAAATTAAAGGTTAACAGACAATGGTCTGACAGTACAGGGTTATGAGGAGACACTACAAGATTTTCTATTTCTATGCCATTTGTCAGAACAAGGTTCAGCTTCAGCGTGTGGTGGAGATAATGGGTAGAATTTTCTACTTTCTGAGAAAACCCCATTGAGTCTAATATTGAATTAAATGCCATTCTAAGGCAATCACTCGACATCTACATTGTATATTAAAGTCCCCTACTGTAATTATTCTATCTGATTTCAGCACTAAATCAGCTAAGAATTTGGCAAATTTGGATAAAAATGCTGAGTAGGCTGAGGCAGGACAATAAACTATGGCAAATAAAATTTGGTTTAACGTAAAATTGCTAAAATGCCCAATACTGAGGACCAGGCCCTCAAAGGAATTATAACGTGTTTTTTGCTTTACATTAAGTCGTAATCTAGAATGGTAAATTGTTGCTACTCCTCCTCCACGACCAGAACTTGTGGGATTTTGACAATCTAAATAACCAGAGGGAGAACTACAGGTATTACATCTCTAGTTGTCTGTGTGTAGGATTGCTGGGTTTTTATCATCATTTAATCTTTTATCTTGGGTGGTGCTTTGGAGCAGTAGTTAGGACTGTGGCAGCACAGCAACTCACCCTTGGCCATGGGATCCCAGGTTTGATCCCAGCCCCTGACCAACAGTGATCTGTGTGGAGTCTTTATGTTCTCCCCGTGTCTGCGTGGGTTTACTCTGGGATTTCTCTGGTTTCATCCCACAGGCCAAAAGCATACAGGTTAGGTTAATTGCAGACTCTAAAGTGGCCCTTTGTGTGAATGTGTGTGTGAAAGGGGAGGGGATAGCAACGTACCATGGCTGCTTCATCCATCCAGGTGGATGTTCTTAATTTCCCTCTGGGGATTAATAAAGTACACAAAATCAAAAATAAATAAATAAAGAACTCAGTTTTGCACCGTGGGAGATCTGGGTCTTTCTTGTCGCCATTTGCACCACGGGTTGCATTACTGTACATATTGTATATTAGACTGCTGTTGTTTTTTCCAGCCTTATTCCTTTTCTTTCTACACTGTGCACACCAATGAAGAGAGAGAGAAACACCATTTCAGTTCTCCTGTATGTTCTGTTCATATACTAGTATTAACAATAAAATCTTTGAATCTTGAATTATAGCTTTATTATAGCTATATTACACCATTTTACTGAGTGGATCTGCCTACATCAGTGTGTCAGTCATACTACATTGATGCTTATAGACATTCCAGTATGTTCCAGACAGACTAGCATGGCTTTTGGGACTTGTCTGTTTTTGCAACAAAAAGTACTAATAAATTGCCAAAAAGTAACAATGAGTTGATGTTTGATTTTTTGCTTTATTATGTCTGAGATGGTCATATTTCAAGTGAGCATGTCTTAGGAGCTGATTTGGAAACACTAACACCTATAAAGCTACAGATGAAAAAGTGTTTTTTTTTTTTTTCTCAATATTAAACCAACTGGACTTATCTGTTTTTGCAAAATAACTCTTCAAATGTTCTTGTAACTTTGCCATTTTGTTCTCATTAATTTTCCTTTTTTTCTCATAAATTTGTGAGTTTTTTTCTAATAAATTTGCTGCTTTGTAAAATAAATTTTATACTTTTTTCTCATAAAATGTGCAGTTTTTCTTGTAAATTTGTATTTTTTTTTCCTTCAAAATCTAAAATTAGTTTAATTTAAAATTGGAAATATTCTTGTAATTTTGCCTGTCTCTTTCTTATAAATTTTCACTTTTTTTGTCCTACATTTTTTATATTTTCTCTTGTAATTTTCCTCATAAATTTGCTTTTTTTCCATGTGAATTTGCAACATTTTTCAGATAAATTTGTTGGAATTTTTTTCTTGTTACTTTTGTTTAAAAATTGAGATTTTTTTCTCATAAATTTGGTACTTTGATCTTGTAATTCTGCAACTTTTTGTTTGTAAATTTTAAACATTTTTTTAATTAATTTATGTCCTTTTTACCGTGAATTTGCATTATTTTTTCTAGAAGTGAAAAGAAGTTTCTTTCCTGTGTGTAACAGGACTGAGGAGTCTCCAGCCTTGACCAATAGGGAGAGAGTATGTGGGCCATGTGATCCAGCTGAAGGTAACCTTTTCTTCCTGTTTATCCAGCTTTGGTTTTGTTTTGCTCATAATAGTTTTTGTTTTTTTTCAGCTGTTCCTCCTCCTGAGCAGCAGGGGGCAGCAGAGAGCAACAGCGGTCGAGCTGCTGAGGTGAGAAACCATGTCTGCTTCAGGACTTTTCCTCACAAATTTGTGACTTTTTTCATTTGCAAAGTTTCTCCTTTTCTCTAAAATTTGCAGCGTTTTGTGACTTTTTCCTCATCGGTTTCCTTTGTTCTCCCTGTTTGAGATTTTCATGGATGTACATTTGCAGTTTCTCCTCAATAACTTGTAACTTTGTTATTTTATGACCTTTTTCCTTATGAATTTGCAGCGTTTTTCCTTCCCGTCCAGGTGCCAGTACTGGTCATGGTTCTAGGGTCCAGTGTCAGGTGTTTTAGTAAATAACTTAATTATCCAGAACCACCATGGATCCTGAAGAAGTCCACGTTTACTCTGAGCTGGACTGAACACCCAAAATTTAACCTTTTTTTTTTTATTTTTTTACCTCCGCCAAAGGAGGAGGGAATGTTTTTGGAAGCGTTGGTTGGTTTGTCTGTCTGATTCAGAAAGTTCTGAATGGATTTCAATGAAATTTTCAGGAAAGGTGTGTGATGGCACGGAAAACAGATGATTAGATTTTGGTGGTGATTCGGATCACGACCTGGGTCCGTTCGTTCGTTGGCCTCCGTCGGTCTATGATGACCATGGAAGAGAATCCTAAACGTCTACTCTGCTGGAACAGCACCGCCTGTGGCTGAACAGGCCGATGCACACCAGTGTTCGACCTTCCAGCGTTGGGCGTTGGTAGGATTCAAGCCTGGGCAGGAAGATATGGAGGACAAGATGTTACCCATGCAGCATGTCCCCCCTCTCCACGTCACTGATGAATCCAAAGGAACAGCAGGGCTGCTATAGTTTGGTACCAGCGCCGTCACAGGAGCTGCCAGAATGATGTTGAGCACAACAGAGAACTGCCTTAGGGGCTCCGACTCCGGATTTTTCCTCAGGGTTGACTCCCGAAGCCTTTCCCGTGACCGGGTATGCCGCAAGGCAGCGGAGGTTTGAAATCAGGGTTTACCTTCCCCTAGATGGGCTACCTTCCCAGGTTGACGAGCCACCATCTACCCGAAGCATCTGGTTTTAAGGCGCCAGAGATCCGCCCTCGCCCCTTCTCCTATTAGTAAAAGCAGTTCCGCCGGGCTTAGAGACTAAACCACACGGGCAGGCTAGGAGTTGGACTTAGTTGTCAGAGGCTTTTCGAGACGCACGCCGTAAGGAGCATTTTATGAGCACTGGGAGCTTAACCCCAGTGCCACTCCTGGCTATGACAACCTTAGAACCAATGTTAGCTAAATTTAAACAAAGAAAATGCTGAAATGCTGCACAACTGGCTCATGTAGTCATCACTGTCTTATGATTTTTTGTTTTTTGAAACCGGCCGAGTGTAAGCAACCAGGAGCTTCAGCCAAGGTTCAACACATTCTCTCCAACTTCCCAGGAGAGATGGCCCAAGATGGCAACCGGGATGGTCACACTTTTTCAGTGCTGAGACAAAGTCACTGATTTTGCCATTAAAAATGACTAACCTACAGCGATCGGCGCTCGTGACGGATTGCCCCTTTAATCGCCTTTCTCCGGCCACTGTGTGAAAACTGACTAGCGTTTCTTTGTGATTCACTGATGCGCCATACCTGGAGCGATTGCTAAGCTAACGCTAGTTAGCTTAATGCTGGCGCCAGTCATTCCACCTTACACCAGCCTGAATCGGAGCCCAGTTGCGAGGCCCAGCGGAGATACTACCAGGCAGGCGGCTATTTGTTGACGGGGCTCAGCGGAGATTTCACCCAGGCAGATGTTTCCAGCGTTTCTTTGTGGTTCACTAATGCGCCCTTCCCGAAGCGATTTGCTAAGCTAACGCTAGTTAGCTTAATGCCGGCGCCAGTCGCTAAATAGCTAACCTACAGCGATTGGCGCTCGTGACGGACACGAACGGGCTGAATTTCTACCTCCGTTGGATTACCCCTTTGATCGCCTTCTCCGGCCACTGTGAGTAACCTGACCAGCGTTTCCAGCGTTTCTTTGTGATTCACTGATGCGCTATACCCGAAGCGATTGCTAAGCTAACGCTAGTTAGCTTAATGCTGGCGCTAGTCATTCCACCTAACACCAGCCTGAATCGGAGCCCAGTAGCGAGGCCCAGCGGAGATACTACCAGGCAGGCGGCTATTTGTTGACGAGGCTCAGCAGAGATCTCACCCAGGCAGACGGCGGTAGGCGGCGGTGCCCAGCGGAGGACTTACCGTGACCCCAGCGGAGCTCGGTGGCAGCGGCGGTGTGCGACGAGACTCGGTTGGAGGAGCGGGACAGGAGCTCGATTTACGGCGGCCATGAGCAGCGGAAAGGGCTAGTTGGCTAGCTGAGGCCCAGCTGGATTCGAGAACGATCGGATCGGATATTGGCGACATAAGCAGAATTTATTTCTTTCACTTTTTCTTCCCAAGAAAGACTGAAGATGGCTGCCACTGGATTAAAAAGTGGGCTGATGGGCACCACTTCTAAGCTTTCTCTGCTTATCTACTTCCTCTTCGTTGTCTTTGTGTGTCTGGACCTACAACAAGATGGATTTTCCGGCAAACTCAACTAAAGGTGAAGTTAAAAAGATTTATTTTTATGGATTTGGGCATGGACATCTCACCCTGTACTCTATGTGGTCTTTAAAAGCCCTGAGGAAAAGCTCCCAAAATAAGGCAAACATGGCTGTTAAGCAAAAATCACAATATGGCAGAGGATATACAATTAAAGTTCTATTAGTTCTGCTACTTCTGGCAGGAGATATTCACCTTAACCCTGGACCTGCCACTATTAAACAGCAGACCACTGGGTTAGCACAAAACCGAGCTGTGCAAAAGCAAAAACAACATTTATTTTTCCAAACTGTTAATCATGCACGAGTTCTTTGGGACACAAAGGCTAAACCTAAGGGGATCCTCGGTGGACATTTAAACATACGGAGCATAATCCCCAAAAGAGATGAGATTTCAGTGTTGCTGTTGGACTCAAATCTGGACTATCTTTGTCTCTCAGAAAGCTGGCTACACAGGAACATAGACACTAATATGATCGATATTGCGGGCTATCAGTGTTTTAGAAAAGACAGGCAGGTAGGGAGGGGAGGAGGTGTTTTAATTTACATCAAAGAGAAATATAAATGTCAACTGGTTGATTTGAATACTTCACTCGAATGTTTAGCTGTTAATGTATGTCTCTCTACGGTAATGAATTTCAACATTGCAGTATTGTACAACCCACCGTCACACAATTCTTCCTTTTATAATGAATTAAGTGATCTGGTTAAACAACTTGAGAAGAATAGAGAAACAATAATTCATGGTGACTTTAATATTAACTGGTCTGATAAAAAGGACAAACAGAAACTGAAAAGCCTCATGACTAAATTTAATTACCAACAACTGATCAAAGGACCCACCAGGATAACCAAACAATCCAGAACACTTATTGACATGATATTTACTAATAAACCAGAACGAATAACCAGAACCTATAATCTTGTAACTGGTCTCTCAGATCATAACATGGTTCTTGCTGTCAGAAAACTTACTAAAAAGCGACTACAGTATTTTGGGGGAGTCGATATTGACAAATCAAATTTTATTATTCCCAAATCAAAAAATGAGGAGTTTGAACATTACTTAGAGAATCAAAATTGGGAGCAGCTCATGTCAATAAATGAAGTAGATGATTGTTGTAATTTTATAACTGCAACAATCACAAAGTCTATAGAAAAATTTACAAAGCAAATTAAAAGTAGACAACAGAAGATTAGCCTACCATGGTTAAATAATGAAATAAGAAAACTTATGAAGAGGCGAGACTCTGCATTGAAAACATCATTAACCTCTAAACTACAAAATGATCACCTTGTGTACAAAAGTTTAAGAAATAAAGTGGTACATGAGCTGCGAAAATCAAAAGTATCTTATTACAATAAACTGATAGAACATGCAAAGGGTAACAACAGTTCCCTATGGAGGCATCTAAATAACTTAACTAATAAAAAAAATGATCAGAAGGGGGTAAAGGAACTTAGAATCAATGGCAAGACCGTCAGTGACAAGGCTACTTTGGCAAATGAATTTAATTCATATTTTGTGGGCTCTGTGGAAGACTTAACAAAAATTTTTGTGCTGCCAAATGTGCTCAACAACACAAATTCCATACTTCCAACAGATTCTTTTCACATCGATGAGGTAAATGAGAAGTTAATTGCTGGTATTGTTAAAACACTGTCAAACTCAAAAACTAATGATATCTACAGTATGAGCACCTCCTTTCTCAAAATGCACAGCAAAATATTAATCAAACCACTGACTCATCTCATTAATCTCTCCATTAGGTCTAGTACATTTCCATCTGGCTGGAAAAAAGCTGTTGTCATACCAGTTCATAAATCAGGCAGTAAAGACGATATATGCAATTACCGCCCAATCTCTATCTTACCAGTCCTGTCTAAGGTTCTTGAAAAAGTTGTAGCTACACAACTGATAGACTACTTACAAGACAGTCAACTTCTTCATCCACATCAATTTGGTTTTAGACCAGGATACTCAACAGAAACAGCAAATTGTTGCCTTATTGAAAACGTCAAACAGTCCTTGGACAGGGGTAATGTGGTAGGAGCTGTTTTTCTAGATCTCAAAAAGGCTTTCGATACTGTAAACCACAGTTTGCTTTTATCCAAAATGGTATCTTTTAACTTCTCCCCAGATACATTAGAATGGTTTGCATCTTATCTCCAGAATAGAGAACAGTGTGTAAAAGTTCACCAGGATAAATCCTCATTTTTAAACAACCGCATGGGTATCCCACAAGGGTCCATTCTTGGTCCTTTACTTTTCAGCATTTTTATTAATGATTTGCCGCTACACTGCTCAGCTGCAACATGCCAACTTTATGCAGATGATGCAGTTATTTACACAGCTGCCAAGACTCCAGCACAGGCTGCAGATGTACTGTCTACAAGTATGGTTGATGTCCAAGAGTGGCTCCTCCAGAACCATCTATTGCTGAACCTTCAGAAAACAGTCTCAATGTGCTTTTCAATCAAAAAATGTAACCTGCAATGTTTTAAAGTTAATATACATGATCATGACATCAGTTTAGCTACAGAATTCAAATACCTTGGCATTGTACTAGATCCTCAACTCAAATTTAATCTTCATATAAAGAAAATCTCAAAAACAGTAAAAAAAAATCTGAACTGCTTTAAATTAATTAGATATTACATACCCTACGAAGCAGCTGTACTGTATATGCATTCTATGGTTTTTTCTCATATATCATACTGTTTGACAGTCTGGGCTCAAGCAGCCCCTTCCACAATAAGACATATAGGTTCATTATATAATCAAACCCTAAAAATCTTGGACAAAAAGCCCATTAGGTGGCATCACTGTAATGTTTTAAAAAAATACAACCTATTGAGTTTTGAGAGTTTCATTGACCTCTGTTTTCTGAAATTAACATTCAAATGTTTCCATAAATCAGCACCCGAGCCACTTGCTGGTTTCATCCAAAGACAGGACAGCAGCAGAGCCACCAGGAGTTCTGTTAACAATAACTGTAAAATATTCCACCGCAGAACCACATTTGGACAAACAGCTTTCTCTATAAAGGGCAGTCACATCTGGAACACAATGCCAAATGAAATTAAAATAATAACGGACTTTAAAACATTCACTAAAAAGGTTAAAAAATGGCTGAAAAATAAACAAGAATGTACTCATGTATGAATTGATTGTCTACAAGGTGAGAGTGAATGAAGGGAAGGAATGAATGTGTTTGTTTATAGTGAGTGACGAAGGGAGGGAGGCCTGAAATAGGCAAATGTGAGTCAGGTTGTTATATTTGTGTATTTATAATATTTATAATATTTATAATTGTGTATTTATAATCTTTTTGCGTTGATGTATGTGGTTATTGTGTATTTTTTTATTTCTTTTCTTTTCTTTACTTGATTCTCTTTTCTAAAGCCCATCCAGGGACAAGAGTTGTAAATTAGCTAATAGCTATACACTCTATGTGCAACACATCAGATTGATTGTCATTGATTAATTGTCTATGTTTATTGCACTGTCCCTGTCAAATAAACTAATCTATCTATCTATCTATGGAACATGGTGATAGCAGTCAAAACGCCAAGTTCTTTAGATTCCCATCGGCCGGCAGAGATTACCCAAGGAGTGTACTGTGGGCTGCCTTTCCACAATGAGATGAGAAACGGGTGCTCTTAGTAGGAATAGTCATTCCAATTTGAGCTGCTAATCATCCTCACTGCAATTAAACTAGCTTAAAAATAAGACTGACACTCACCTGCTGACAAATGGACCAAAGCTCTGTAGAGCTGAAAGGAAGTGTCGGGATTAACGAGGGCTAACGAGTGTAAACAAACAGCATCTGCTGTACAGGACATGGAAGGCTGTTTTTCCTGTAAGTTCCGGTGGATAAATTTTAAGTACTGGATGGATTTGGAAGAAATTTTCACCAGAGGTGGTTCTTGGCCTACAGAGGAAGCCATTACATTTTGGTGATGATCCAAGAATGCATACCTCCACCAAGGCTCTTACAGTGTCTTCTCACAGTGTGTTAGCGAGAATCCTCCAAAACAATACTGGATAGACTTTGATGCAATTTTCAGCAGAACTGCTCAAACAAACCCATTACATTTTGGAGGTGATGCATGAGGGACGGAAGGAGCCTTGGTGGAGGTATGCGCTCACTGATGGCTTTTCTAGTTTTAAATTTAAAATATTTTAATTATTTATTTTTTACATTTCTTTTAATTTTTTAAATGTAATTACATTTTATTTATTTATTTATTATTATTTATCTTTAAATGTCTATTTTTTTAATTTTTATATTAATTTATTGATATTATTTTTAATTATTTATTTTATTTTTAAATTTCTTTTTTAATTTTATATTTTCAATTTTTTATTTGATTTTTTATTTTTAAAAGTCATTTTTTTATTTTTGTTAATTGTATTTATATTATTTTCAATATTTTATTGTTTTTAATTTTAAATTTATTTTTTAAATTTTAAGTTAATTTTATTTATTTATTTCATTTTCAGTCCTTTATTTTTATTGAATGTTTTAATTATTTATTTATTTTATTCAATCAAATGAAATCATTTTTTTTTTCCTCAGTTCAATATTTAAATGTAAATAAAGGGACATGAAGCCTGATTTAATGTGGTTACTGATGTCTTAAATATGATCTCATGGTCTTAAATGTGTCTTCCTTCCAGCTGCAGAACCCCGTGGTTATCAGGTTTAAGCCCTGATGATCTGATTGTAGAACCAGACTGAGAACCCAGAGTCAGAACCGGTTCAGCCCGTTAACACCCAGTGGTTCAGTGGTCCATCATGGTCAGTCTCACGTGTGTTTCAGCTGCAGGGCGTGGAGCCGCTGAAGGTCACCATCCAGCAGAGCAGCCAGAGCCGAGAGTTCAGACGGACGGACGGACGGACTGGAGACGGACAGCCGGGGGGACACGTCTGTCATGTCTGTGAGATCAGCTGTGGGTCTGTGGAGGTGAGGAGGAACGTTTAGGATCAGTTACATGGTAGAACTGGAGAAGAGACCACAGAGATGGGAAAAAAGTGGGTAAAAACATGAAGAAAATGGAGAAAAAGCAGAAAAAAAAACAGGAGAAAACAAGGTAAAAGCTGGAAAAAAACAGGGTTAAGAACACAAATGGGGAAAAAAAACAAGGGAAAATGGGAAAGCAAAAATGGAGAAGGGAGGGAACTGGAAAGCTGTTTAAAATGGGAAAAATTATAATAAATAATAATACGTTTTATTTGTATAGCACTTTCCAAGGCACTCAAAGACGCTTTACATTAAAAAACAACTAAGGATTAAAATTAAAGATTAAAAACAAGTCTGAACAGGTAGGTTTTGCATAATGATTTGAAGTAGTTTAAGTCTGTGCAGTTATGGATATGCTGGGGGAGAGAGTTCCAGAGGGAGGGGGTCACGATGGAAAAGGCTTTGTCCTCCAGGTTCTGTGCTTGGTTCTGTGTGGTGGAGAGAGGAGGTTTGTATCAGAGGACCGGAGGTGGGTGGGTGGGTGGGGGGTGCCGGTACAACAGGTTGATGAGATAGGAAGGGGCCTGGTCGGTCAGTCGGTCAGTCGGTCAGTAGGGAGGGAGGGAGGGAGAGAGTTGTACTTTATTGATGCCAACCTGGGAAATTACAGTGTAACAGCAGCATGACACAGGCAATCCAACCAACTGAAAAACACAGAGCATAATAGAAAAGGAGATACCCAGGGAAGTAAAGTAAGAATGCTTAGATAACTTTATATACTACCTAAGCTACTACTAGGTTAAATAGATGATGATCCTTATGAGTCAATGGATAGTACTGACTGTACAGAGAAGGATTATAAGGCACATGGTGAAATACAAGATACCAATTATACTGTAAGGTGCAGTATGGCAGCATTGTTATTCAACATCAGAGTGAGTTATTGTACAGTGAAATGGCATGTGGCAGATAAGATTTCCTGTACCTGACCATTCGGCAGCAAAGCTGTAGCAGTCTGCTGGAGAAAGTGCTCTGCTGACTGTCCAGTGTGTGGTGGAGGGGGTGATCAGGATTGTCCATGATGGATCACAGTTTGTTCAGTGTCCTCTCCACCACAGTCTCAAAGGTCTCCAGCCTGAGACCAATCACAGAGCCAGCCCTCTTGATAATCTTGTCAAGTCTGTTGGTGTCACTGGCCCTGATGCTGCTACCTCAACAGACAGCAGCAAAGAAGATGGCACTGGCAACAACGGCCTGGTAGAAAAGCTCCAACATCCTGTTGCACACGTTGAAGGATCTCAACTTCCTCAGAAAGTAGAGTCTGTTCATCCCTTTCTTGTACATAGCATCAGTGTTGGATTTCCAGTCCAGTCAATCACCATCTCTCTGGTCTTGCTGACATTCAGTCTCAGGTGATGCTGCTCGGTCCAGTCCACGAATCGGTCTATGAGTTTCCTGTACTCTGCCTCTTATACACCCAGCAACAGCTGAGTCATCAGACAATTTCTGCAAGTGGCATGACTCAGTGTTGAATTGAAAGTCAGTGGTGTATAAGGTGAAGAGAAAAGGAGAGAGCACAGTCCCCTATGTAGCTCTCAAAATCAAATCAAATCAAATCAACCTTTATTGTTCATATTGCTGTACATACAACTGTAGTGCAGGCAAGATGAAATTGCGTTTCTCTCGGCATCCATATAAGTAAAAATAACATAATTTAAGACACACTCACACACACCCTCACCCCCCACCCCAACACAGCCATTCACACTTCCTTGAGACATACTTGAAAACTAACCAGAACTATAATATACAAATAATATACATAATGTCCATAGGTGCAGTAGTATGTATGAGAGATTCCGGGTCAACTGTTCAGCATCCTAACAGCTTGTGGAAGAAAGCTGTTAATCAGTCTGGTGGTTCTGCCTCTGATGCTCCGGAATCATTTGCCAGATGGCAGAAGTTCAAAGTGTTTATGCAGAGGGTGAGAATGGTCCTTGACAATGTTCAGTGCCCTGCTCCTACAACGGTTCTGAAAAAGTTCTTGGACAGAGGGGAGGGAGACTCCAACTACCCTCTCAGCTCCCTTAACTATCCTCTGCAGGGTTTTTTTGTCTGACATACTGCAGCTGGAGTACCATGTAGCAATGCAGTACGTCAGAACACTCTCCACCACACCTCTGTAGAAGGTCCTGAGGATGCAGATGGGGAGAGAGGCCTGTTTGAGTTTCCTCAAGAAGTGCAGTCTCTGCTGGGCCCGCTTACTGATCCCCAAGGAATTCTTGCTCCAGGTCAGGTCCTGCAAGATCTGCTCTCCAAGGAACTTGATGTTCTCCACTCTCTCCACTAAACGACCATCGATGCTGAGAGGGACGTGTTCAGGCTGTGACCGTCGGAAGTCGATAATCATCTCCTTCGTTTTGTCCACGTTGAGCACCAGATTTTTCTCCCTGCACCAGCCCTCCATGTCTCTCACTTCTTCCCTGTACATTGATTCCTCATCCCTCTGAATAAGTCCCACCACCGTGGTGTCGTCTGCAAACTTAATAATCTGGTTCCCCTCGTGTCTGGATACACAGTCATGTGTTAGAAGTGTAAACAACAGTGGACTGAGTACACAGCCTTGAGGGGCTCCGGTGCTCAGCGTGATAGAGTTGGAGATGTTATTTCCAACCCGGACAGACTGAGGTCTCTCAGTCAGGAAATCCAGGATCCAGAGACATGTGGTGGTGTTCAGACCAAGAAGGAGTAATTTCCCCATCAGTCTCTGGGGAATAATGGTGTTGAATGCTGAACTGAAATCAATGTACAGGAATCTGGCGTAGGTGTCTTTCTGATCCAGGTGGGTGATGACAGAGTGCAGGGTGGTGACTATAGCATCCTCCATGGAGTGGTTTGAATGATATGCAAACTGGAGCGGGTCATGTGATGCAGGGAGGCAGGCTGTGATGTCTGGTTTGACAAGCCGTTCAAAACACTTCATCACAGTTTGTGTCAGTGCAACAGGACGATAATCATTCAGACAGGACACAACTGGTTTCTTTGCCACCGGTACTATGGTAAAGGTCTTAAAACATCTGGGAACGATGGCCTGACTCAGGGAGATGTTATAAATGTCAGTCAGTACATCCGCCAACTCGCTCGTGCAGTCTCGGAGCACATGTCCCGGGATGTTGTCCGGACCTGCAGCTTTACATGGGTTGACCCTGGTTAGTGTCCTCTGTGTTTCCACTGTGTTGATGGTGATAGCTGGCCCAACCGATAGTGGAGATGGGCCAGCCCTCCCTCGGATTGTCGGGTTTGATGCTTCAAAACGTGCAAAGAAGTTGTTGAGCCTGTCTTGAAGCGAAGCGTCATCATCATCAACCCCCTGCCTAGACTTATAGTCCGACAGTGCCCGAACTCCCTGCCACATCCGCTTGATGTTCCTAGTGTCACAGAGGTGTCCCTGGATTTTCTCCGCATAGGCGCGCTTCACCATCTTAATTCCCTTTGAGAACGCAGACCTGGCTGAGCAGAGGGCGATCCTGTCCTTTGCTTTGAAGGCTGCATCTCTGGCTGTGAGCAGCGAGCGCACCTCTGCAGTCATCCAGGGCTTATGGTAGCCCCGTGCAGTGATGGTCTTCACTGTAGTGACATTCTCTGTGCACTTCACGATGTAGCTGGTGACCATTTCAGCATACTCCTCCACATCTGTCTTGTCTTCCTGGGAGGCTGCTATTTTGAAGACCTCCCAGTCTGTGTGCAGAAAACAGTCTTTCAGTGCTGAGGTTGCACTCTCTGGCCAAATCCTGATTTGTTTCACTACTGGCCTGCTGCGCTTCAGTAAAAGTTTGTAGGCAGGCACCAGCATCACGGATATGTGGTCAGAAAGGCCGAGGCGGGGATGAGGTGTTGCTTTATAAGCATCTGTGTTTGTGTACACCAAGTCCAACATATTCTGTCCTCTGGTCTTAAAATCTGGTCTCGTATCACTAACCACCACATCAGACAAAACACTGCCCAGCCGGGCAAACTGTGCTTATTTTCCACAATCAACTAACTTCTCAAACCCATCAACAACACCTTCCCAGCGTTCACTGCTGAAAAATGCAACTCATTCCCGTCTTTTTTCAAAACAAAGATCACCACCATCCACAGCAACCTGACCACCTCCCCTCTGATCCTAACCCCTTGTGACGACGAGGTGTCACCACTGTTATGATTGCTTGTATGTGTAACTGTATTATTTGTGTAATATTGTAAATGTTAATTTGATTGTTTCTAAAGTGCACATTATTGTATCTGTCTGTGACTAATTGAATGCCCTTGTGAGATATTGTACGGTTAATTATTTGGGTAAACAATTGATAATGAATTATTCACATACCTTTGCCAACATGCTTCCTGTGGGTGTCCGGGCAAAAGACTCCGTTAGGGGTTGAGGGCCTTATATAGGACACCAGCAGGAAGGAAGCATGTATGGTAAGTTAGAGGGGTGGTTTAGCTTTGTAGATAAGGGTTTTGAAGGTTCCAAAGTTGACATAGTTCAATTCAATTCAATTCAACTTTATTTATATAGCGCCATTTCACAACAACAGTCATCTCATAGCACTATCAACTGTAGGGGGGAACCCCCACAGTTGCAGAAAGACCTAGCTCCTAGACATAGCCAGGAGCGGTACTGGGGTTAAGCTCCCAGTGCTCATAAAATGCTCCTTACGGCGTGCGTCTCGAAAAGCCTCTGACAACTAAGTCCAACTCGTAGCCTGGTGCCTTAAAACCAGATGCTTAGGGTAGATGGTGGCTCGTCAACCTGGGAAGGTAGCCCATCTACCCAGGCTTGAATCCTGCCAATGCCCAACGCTGGAAGGTAGAACACCGGTGTGCATCGGCCTGTTCAGTCACAGGCGGTGCTGTTCCAGCAGAGTAGACGTTTAGGATTCTCTTCCATGGTCATCATAGACCGACGGAGGCCGACAAAGGGTTTTGAATTATTTATTGAATTATTTATATTGTTATTGTTACTCACCATAACATGCATCCTTCCTGCTGGTGTCCTTTAAAAGGCATTCACCCTCTGACAGAGTCTGTTGCCCCGACACCCACAGGAAGCATGTTGGCAAAGGTATGTGAATAATTAATTATCAATTGTTTACCCAAATAATTAACCGTACAATATCTCACAAGGGCATTCAATTAGTCACAGACAGATACAATAATGTGCACTTTAGAAACAATCAAATTAACATTTACAATATTACACAAATAATACAGTTACACATACAAGCAATCATAATAGTGGTGACACCTCGTCGTCACACCCCTCCATTAGCTACTCCCCCCACCTCTTTTCAGTCACTGTCTCATTTCCCCACACTGACCCCTCTAGAGCTCACTAAAATTACTACAGACATGAGAAGCCCCACATCTGTACTGGACCCTGTCCCCTCTACACTTAACAAATCTTGCCTCACATCCCTCTCCCCACTCATCTGCATCATCATCAATGCCTCCCTCAGCTCTGGCTCAGTTCCTGACCTCCTGAAACTTGCCGCTCTTACCCCAGTCCTCAGAAAACATGAACTAAACCCCGACATTATGAATAACTTCTATCCCATCTCCAATCTGCCCTTATCAAAAATCCTAGAACGTGTTGTTGCCACCCATCTCACAACCCACCTCACCTCCAATGACCTCTTTGAGACATTCCAATCTGGATTCTGCTCACAAAATAGCACTGAAAAAGCCCTTCTCTAAGTGACAAATGACCTCCTCCTCTCAGATGACTCTGGACTCCCGAACATCCTCATCATGCTCAACCTCACAGCTACCTTCGATACAGTCAATCACTCCATTTTCTCCCATCTGGAATCCTTCCTCAGCATCACTGGTACAGCTCTCTCCTGGTTCCACCTGGTTCCATTCATATCTCACCAACAGACAACAATTCATCCACATCAGCAGCTGCACCTCCCTCACAGCCCCCCTCTCCCATGGTGTTCCCCAGGGTTCTGTGCTTGGCCCTCTCTTCTGTATCATCTATATTCTCCTGCTTGGTAACATCATCCGCCGACATGGCCTTAACATCCATTGTTATGCCGATGACGTTCAGATCTACATTTTCACTAAGTGCATAACCACAGTAACCTGCTCCAAACTGGAAAACTGTCTCGCTGAAATAAAATCCTGGATGCAAAAGAACTTTCTACAACTATGATAAGTCTGACATGATGATCATTGGCCCAGAATCCCTCATCAATACCACTCACAACTTCAACCTCACTGTTGCCAACGCCACACTTTCCCCATCCCCACAGACAAGAAACCTTGGAGTCATCTTTGACAGCCACCTCACTTTTGAACCACACATCAATCATGTCACCAAAACTGTCTTCTTCCACTTAAAAACCATAGCCCGACTCTGTCCCTCACTCACCTTCTCCACCGCAGAAACCCTCATACACCCATTTATCATATCCAGACTCGACTACTGCAGTAGCATTTTTTATGGCTCATCATCCAAAGTCCTCCAGAAACTTCAATACATTCAGAACTCAGCCGCCCGTCTCCTTACCCAGTCCCGCTCCGGCAAGCACATCACCTCTGTCCTCCAGAACTTCCACTGGCTCCCAGTCTCATAACGCATAGAGTTCAAAGTCCTTCTGCTCACCTTTAAAGCTCTCCATCACCCATCACCAGGCCCCTTCCTATCTCACCGACCTGTTGCACCAGCACGCCCCCCCCCCCCCTCCGCCTCTGGTTCTCTGATACAAACCTCCTCTCTCCACCACTGTTCTGGGGCGACCCCTCGACCCAGTGGAGGAGAGAGAAGAATGGTGGCTAAGCTGTCATCTCTGCTGGAGTCCAAGTCCCACCTCATGCAGGACACGCTGAATGCACTGAGGAGCTCATTTAGCGGTAGGCTGTGCCATCCTAAACTGGACTGGTCACACAACACCAACGACGGAGAGGTTCCACAGGCCCTTCCTACCTACGACTGTCAGACTTTATAACCTAACCAAGGCTGCCTGTAGAGGTCGTATTAAATGTACTAAATGTAACAACTTTGCAAAATAGAGCTCGTCCCCTCCAATACACAACTGGGACAAAAACAATCATTACTAAGGGTGGCAACAACACTGTTGATTCAAATGCAAAATATACTTTCTGGGTACATATTCATATTCTGCAGGATAATTTATCAAACCAAAAGCCAGTTTAGAAAGCTTGGGATCAGTCCGCCAAGGTCTCCGCCTTTGACCGCCACCTAATCCACATAGCACCGGACCCCCATGATCCCTCCTGCAGGTGGTGAGCCCACTGGAGGGTGGACCCATGTAACTCCTTCGGGCTGAGCCCGGCCGGATCCCATGGGTGGAAACCCGGCCACCAGACGCTAGCCTTCGAGCCCCTCCCCCAGTCCTGGCTCCAGGGTGGGGCCCCGGTAACCCCATACCGGGTGGGGTACACTGAATCCTTGATATAGAATTTATCATGAGAGTCTGTTGGATCGTTCTTAGTCTGGCCCTTCACCCAGGACCAGTTTGTCTTGGGTGACCCTATCAGAGGCAAATTGTCCCGGACAACATAACTCCTGGAATCACTGGGGCACGCAAACACCCCCACCACGATAAGGTGACGATGCATGAGGGGGCTCCTATCACAGGAGCTGAGGTCGCCAAGGTGGTTAAAAATCTCCTTGGTGGCCGGGCCCCAGGGGTGGACGAGATTCGCCCTGAGTACCTCAAGGCCCTGGATGTTGTTGGGCTGTCATGTTTGACACGCCTCTGCAACATTGCGTGGAGGTCGGGGGCAGTGCCTTTGGCATGGCAAACCGGGGTGATGGTTCCTCTCTTCAAAAAAGGGGACCGGAGGGTGTGCTCCAACTTTAGATGGATCACACTCCTCAACCTCCCTGGGAAGGTCTATGCCAAGGTACTGGAGAGGAGAGTCCGGCCGTTGGTCAAACCTCAGATTCAGGAGGAGCAATGTGGTTTTCGTCCTGGCTGTGGCACATCGGACCAGCTCTTTACCCTCTCGAGAATCCTCGAGGGTTCATGGGAGTTTGCCCAACCAGTTTACATGTGTTTTGTGGACTTGGAGAAGGCATTTGACCGCGTCCCTCGAGGTTTTTTGTGGTGGGTGCTTTGGGAGTATGGGGTATCGGGCTTGTTGTTACGAGCTATTCGGTCTCTGTACGACCATTGTGAGAGTTTGGTTCGTATTGCCAACACTCGGTCGGACTCATTCCCAGTGAGAGTTGGACTCCGCCAGGGCTGCCCTTTGTCACCGATCCTGTTCATAATTTTTATGGACAGGATTTCTAGGCGCAGCCGGGGAATGGAGGTTGTCATGCTTGGTGACCACAGGATCTCATCTCTGTTGTTTGCAGATGATGTTGTCCTGTTGGCTTCATCCAGCAATGACCTACAGCTCTTGCTGGGACGGTTTGCCGCTGAGTGTGAAGCGGCTGGGATGAGAATCAGCACCTCCAAGTCCGAGTCCATGGTCCTCAGCCGGAAAAAGGTGGCTTGTCCTCTCTGGGTTGGGGACAGGATCCTGCCCCAAGTGGAGGAGTTTAAGTATCTTGGGGTCTTGTTCACGAGTGAGGGGAAAATGTAGCGAGAGATCAACAGACGGATCGGAGCAGCATCTGCAGTGATGCGGACGTTGTACCGGTCTGTCATGGTGAAGAGGGAGCTTAGTTCTAAGGCAAAGCTGTTGATTTACCAGTCAATCTGCGTTCCTACTCTCACCTATGGTCACGAACTTTGGGTAATGACTGAAAGAACAAGATCGCGGATACAAGCGGCTGAAATGAGCTTTCTCCTTAGGATTTCTGGACTCACCCTCAGAGATAGGGTGAGGAGCTCAGTCATCCGGGAGAGGCTCAGAGTAGAACCGCTGCTCCTCCACATTGAAAGGAGCCAGTTGAGGTGGTATGGGCATCTGATTAGGATGCCTCCTGGACGCCTCCCACTTGAGGTGTTTCAGGCACGTCCCACTGGGAGGAGACCCCGGGGCAGACCCAGGACTCGGTGGAGAGACTATGTCTCCCAGCTGGTCTGGGAACGCCTTGGTATCCTCTCTGAAGAGCTGGAGCAGGTGGCTGGGGAGAGGGAAGTCTGGGCTTCTCTGCTTGAACTGCTGCCTCTGCGAGCCGGACTTCGGTAAAAGCGGTAGAAGATGGATGGATGGAATTTATCAAACCATAATGCTGTTTATTCCATCTAGCTGCAATACAGCTGCACTGTGTATATATCTGTGTACATACATATATTCATTTACTGCTTTGGCTAACCAGTTATTATCTTATTTAGTGTTGCTCTGAGTGTTGCTATCCCTTTGCTGCAGCAATCCTGGAATTTACCTATTGCAGGACTAATAAAGGCTTATCTTATCTTTTTACCTGCAATTTATTACGATGATGTGATGAGGATCAGACTGTGACTATGTGGTGAATGGGGAAAGCAGTGGCAGGAGGGAGTAGTGGTGGTTGGGCCTGTAGGAGGAGCCTTAACACTGAGTTGAAGCTGGAGAGGGAGAGGGAGTTGGCTGAGGGTGGAATTTAAATAGTCAGTTACGTGACCGTTCAAGAGTTTGGGCAATGAACTGCAAACTAGCTGCTAAAATACGGCCTCCCAAGTTACTGGATTGGAGGCCGTTCGGTTTTAAAATTACTTTTCGGTCCCAGAAGAGGTTAAAGTTGTAAATGAAGCCCAGGTTGTGCATTTTGCAAGCAGAGAGAAGCCAGGTGTGGAGGGTAAGAATTTGGCTGAAGAGTCTGTATCCGTGGCCGTGAGGAGAGATTGGCCCTCTAATAAAAACTGATTTGCCACAGTTGTGAAAGAGTTGAAAAAATTTGATGAACTGTGCTCTGGTGAGTTCTGACTGCCGGCGGGATGCATCCACACAGCCAACATGAACGATGATTCTCTGGACAGATGAGTGGCGCCGGGAAAACAGTGCATTATTGCAATGAAGAAGTGAATGTTTCTTGTCATGGAATCTCCAAATATTAGAGTGTTCGGGGTTAAAGGGAGCAGGGATAAACGAGAAGTGGGTCAGAAACAATGAAAGGTGGAGTGGATTTCAGGGGGGATTTCACCACCGGTATTGGGGTGAATGAGTAAAAACTGATAAAAAGAGGGTAAAACAGTAAAACACTGTAAAAAAAAAAAAAGGAGGAAAAAGAAAACAGAATATAAACTGTGTAAAAGAGGAAAAACAAAGAAAAACGGCTAAAACCACTGTATAAATGTGATAAAACATATCAGAAACTGGTAAAACTATCATGAAACCAGAGTTAAAACCAGAATTAAACAAGGGTAAAACCTGTCATGGTGTGAGTGCCGATCTCGTCCGCGCTCGGGTCATGCAGTATTTTCCTCCCATTATGTATTAATTCCTGGTGGGCTCTCAGAGCTCTTATTCTGACAGCATCTCTGCGGGGCTTCCGGTTGTCAGAGCCAAGCAGTAACAGCTGGTTTTGATTCAGCTGATGACACCCTCATCAGCTGATTAATCATCTTGCCCTATTTAAGGGAGCAGCTTCTGTCACTCCGGGCTGGGACCTCACATACACATACGGATAACACTGGTTTCCCCAACGTTCGGCTGAAGCCCCTAACCCTGGCTTCAGTCACTCCCTTGATCCTCCGTGTTCCCAGTAAGTTTCTCCTTGTTCTCTGTATATCGTTAGTGTGCCCTCGTCATAGTCTTTATTTGTGTTTTGCCCCACGTGGCTCATTATTTTGTATTGTATGTCTTTCCTTTAATAAATATACAAACTCACTGGTTGCCTATAGTGTCTCATTAGTGGTCCGCGAGGACCGCACCATGGCAAAACCAGGTTAAAACCAGGGTCCCAGTTTGTTATCAATAAAAAAAAAAAATCTATATATCTAAACCAGGTTAAAAGCAGGGTTAGACCTGGTCAAAACCAAAATTATCCAGGTTAAAACCAGTGTCCCATTTGGAATTAATAAAGGACATCAATCTAAACCAGGTAAAAACCAGAATTAAATCAGGTTATAACCAGAGTTAAACCAGGTTAAAACCAGGGTTAAACCAAGGTTAAAACCAGGTTAAAACAAGAGTTAAACCAGTTTAAAACCTGGGTTATCATCATCATAGCAGTCTGTCGTGGGCGACAATGACTGTTTCATTTAGGTCTGATCAGATCCGTCCACACAGCTATGTCCTTAGCCTTCTGCTGCCAGGAACTCCTGTCTATATCCAACTTCATCAAGTTTCTTTTTACAGTTTCTTTAAATCTGAGCCTTGGTCTACCCTGATTGCGTTTGCCCTGGCATAACTGTGAGTAGAGTAACTGCCAAGGAAGACGCTGATGGTCCATCCTCTCAACTTGTCCGAGCCATTTCGGGTTCATCTGTATTAGCATGTCTTCCATTGATGGTAGCCCAGCTCGTTTCAACAATTCTATGTTGGTTATCTTGTCTTTCCATGAGATGTTCATTATGGCTCGAAGGTGTCTCATCATGTACGCGTGGAGTTTCTTCACCTGCACTCTGTAGACAGTCCAAGTTTCAGCACCGTACAATAGAGCAGCCAGTACTGTCGCTCTGTACACTTTGCATTTCACATGGATAGACACATGTTCATTGTTCCGCAGTCTCTCCCTCAAGTTTCCAAACACAGCACTCGCTCTTCCCATTCTGAGAGATAGTTCATCCTCCAGCCTAGCATTCTCTGAAACAGTACTCCCTAGATACTTGAAAGTCATGCGCTTGACTAGTGGCTCTGTACCAATGCTGATTTCTTCTTGTAGTGATGTTGATAACTGGAACTTTGGTGGTTGATAAAGGCACTCTGTCTTCTTGATGTTGATTTGGAGGCTGAATTGGCTAGCTGCTCTTGCAAATTTTTCTACTAAAGATTGCATATCTTCCACACTGTGTGCAACTAGAGCACTGTCGTCAGCAAAGAGCATTTCTCTTACTACCTTTATCGATGTCTTACTCTTGGCTTTAAACTGTGCCACACTGAACAAGTCTGCTGAACAAATCTACCTACGGGTACAAATAAAGTAACCTGAACCTGCTTCTTTCCTTGTTTGAATGTATACTCCTTCTGAAGTGTCTTTGAAGGCTGCCACATATAGCGAGAAGAGTGTTGGCACCAGCACACACCCTAGTTTCATCCCGTTGCTTGCCGTTGAACCACTCATTGCCATGTTTGCTTGCATACCTGTGTGGAGTGCCTCGATCAGGCTGACAAACTTCTCTGTACAACCATATTTCTTGAGTACCTGCCGAAGTGCTTGTCGCGAAACAGTATGGAAGGCTTTACTGAAGTCTGTGAAGACTACATAAAGCAGCATGTGTTCGATACACTTTTCTTGAACCTGTTTCAAGCACAAAATCATGTCCATTGTGCTTCTTCCACTTCTAAAGCTGCACTGGGTTTCCAGTAGTACATTCTGTGAGATGTGTTCATTGAGTCTTTTCAGTAGTACACGTGAGAGAATCTTACCAACAGTGGCTAGCACTGATATACCTCGGTAATTTCCACGATGTTTCCTATCACCTGTCTTGAACAAAGACACAATACATGCATCCTTCCAGTCTTGAGGTACTTTCTGGGCATCCCATATCTCTTGGATGAGGTTGTGCAGGCAGGTGGTCAGCTGAACACCACCAAATTTCCACACTTCTGCTGGAATTTCATCCCTTCCTGGAGCTTTACCATCCTGTGTTGTCCTGATAGCTGCCATTAGTTCATCAAAATTTGGTGGTTCATCCGGACTTGATACAGCTGGTCGCTGCACTAGAGCTTCTTTAGCCTCTTCAGTGAGATCTCTGGGGTTGTTTAGTAGTTGGTCAAAGTGGTCTGTAAATCTGTCCAGGATGTTGTCTTTCTCCTGCAAAACCGTTTCACCATCCATAGCCTTTAGTTGGATCTATCCTCTTGGTTTAGGGCCGTAGATTTCTCTCAAACCTGTGAAGAATGTTTTCATGTCCTTCCTGCCTGCTGCAGTTTGAAGTTCCTCCGCTTTTTCATCCCACCAGTTGGACTTCATCTCTCTGGTGTACTTCTGTAGCTCACTCTGAGCCTTTGAGTATTTCTTCTTCTTCGACCTTGTGTTACACTGTAGGTTTTCCTGCCTAGCCGTATTCCTCACTTCTAGTAGTTTCTTCAGGAGTTCATCATGCTCATCAAACCAATTTTGATGTTTCCTCTCAGGGTGGCCTAATAAATCACTCACAGTCTGATACATGTATCCTTCAGTATTGCCCATTTCTCTTTCTTCTATGTCATTCTCTGAGTTGTTGCTCAAATCAAATCAACCTTTATTGCCATATTGCTATACATACAACTGTTGTGCAGGCAAGATGAAATTGCGTTTCTCTCGGCATCCATATAAATAAAAGAACATGATTTAAGACACACTCACACATATCTTCACCCCCCACCACATCCATTCACACATCCCTGAGACATACTTGGAAAAAAAACAAAAAAAACTAACTAACCAGAACTATAATATACAAATAATCTACATCATGTCCGTAGGTGCAGTAGTATGTATGAGAGATTCTGGATCAGCTGTTCAGCATCCTAACAGCTTGTGGAAGGAAGCTGTTAATCAGTCTGGTGGTTCTGCCTCTGATGCTCCAGAATCATTTGCCAGATGGCAGAAGTTCAAAGTGTTTATGCAAAGGGTGAGAACGGTCTTTGACAATGTTCAGTGCCCTGCTCCTACAACGGTTCTGAAAAAGTTCTTGGACAGAGGGGAGGGAGACTCCAATTACCCTCTCAGCTCCCTTAACTATCCTCTGCAGGGCTTTTTTGTCTGACATACTGCAGCTGGAGTACCATGTAGCAATGCAGTACCTCAGAACACTCTCCACCACACCTCTGTAGAAGGTCCTGAGGATGCAGATGGGGAGAGAGGCCTGTTTGAGTTTCCTCAAGGAAGTGCAGTCTCTGCTGGGCCCGCTTCCTGATCCCCAAGGAATTCTTGCTCCAGGTCAGGTCCTGCGATATCTGCACTCTGAGGAACTTGATGTTCTCCACTCTCTCCACTAAACGGCCATCGATGCTGAGGGGGACATGTTCAGGCTGTGACTGCCGGAAGTCGATAATCATCTCCTTCGTTTTGTCCACGTTGAGCACTGGATTGTTCTCCCTGCACCAGCCCTCCATGTCTCTCACTTCTTCCCTGTACATTGATTCCTCATCCCTCTGAATAAGTCCCACCACCATGGTGTCGTCTGCAAACTTAATAATCTGGTTCCCCTCGTGTCTGGATACACAGTCATGTGTTAGAAGTGTAAACAACAGTGGACTGAGTACGCAGCCTTGAGGGGATCCGGTGCTCAGCGTGACAGAGTTGAAGATGTTATTTCCAACCTGGACAGACTGAGGTCTCTCAGTCAGGAAATCCAGGATCCAGAGACATGTGGTGGTGTTCAGACCAAGAAGAAGTAATTTCTCCATCAGTCTCTGGGGAATAATGATGTTGAATGCTGAACTGAAATCAATGTACAGGAGTCTGGAGTAGGTGTCTTTCTGATCCAGGTGGGTGATGACAGAGTGCAGGGTGGTGACTATAGCATCCTCCATGGAGCGGTTTGAACAATATGCAAACTGGAGCGGGTCATGTGATGCAGGGAGGCAGGTTGTGATGTGCGGTTTGACAAGCCGTTCAAAACACTTCATCACAATTTGTGTCAGTGCAACAGGACGATAATCATTCAGACAGGACACAACTTGCGTCTTTGCCACCGGTACTATGGTAAAGGTCTTAAAGCATCTGGGAACGATGGCCTGACTCAGGGAGATGTTGTAAATGTCAGTCAGTACATCCGCCAACTCGCTCATGCAGTCTCGGGGCACACGTCCCGGGATGTTGTCCGGACCTGCAGCTTTATGTGGGTTGACCCTGGTTAGGGTCCTCCGTGTGTCTGCTGTGTTGATGATAAAAGCTGGCCAGCCCTCCCTCTGATTGTCGGGTTTGATGCTTTAAAACGTGCAAAGAAGTCGTTGAGCCTGTCTGGAAGCGAAGCGTCGTCATCATCGACCCCCTGCCTAGACTTATAGCCCGTCAGTGTTCGAACTCCCTGCCACATCCGCTTGGTGTTCCTAGAGTCACAGAGGTGTCCCTGGATTTTCTCCACATAGGTGCGCTTTGCCGTCTTAATTCCCTTTGAGAGCGCAGACCTGGCTGAGCGGAGGGCGATCCTGTCCTTTGCTCTGAAGGCTGCATCTCTGGCTGTAAGCAGCAAACGCACCTCTGCGGTCATCCAGGGCTTATGGTTTCCCCGCACAGTGATGGTCTTCACTGTAGTGGCATCCTCTGTGCACTTTGTGATGTAGCTGGTGACCATTTCAGCATACTCCTCCACATCTGTCTTGTCTTCCTGGGAGGCTCCTGTTTTGAAGACCTCCCAGTCTGTGTTCAGAAAACAGTCTTTCATTGCAGAGGTTGCACTGTCTGGCCAAATCCTGATTTGTTTCACTACTGGCCTGCTGCGCTTCAGTAAAGGTTTGTAGGCAGGCACCAGCATCACGGATATGTGGTCAGAAAGGCCGAGGTGGGGGCGGGGCATTTCCTTATATGCATCTGTGTTTGTGCACACTAAGTCCAACATATTCTCTCCTCTGGTCTTAAAGTCTACACATTGTTTAAACTTGGGGAGCACAGTCTTTAAGCTGGTGTGGTTAAAATCCCCCGCAACCACCACAAAACTTTTCGGGTGTGAAGTTTGGATTTCGCTAATAGCATCGTGCAGTTCCCCAAGTGCTTTCTTAGCATTAGTGTTCGCGCTCGGCGCTGTGTAAACAGCAGCTGCAAACACATTGCTGAATTCCCTCGGCAGATAATATGGCCGACAATTTACAATAAGGAACTCCACCAACGGAGAGCAGTGTTTAGATACTAACATGGCGTTAACGCACCAGTTCTTGTTAACATACGTAGCTGCATAGCCCACCCCCACGGCTCTTACCGGAGCTTGCCGTTTCTCTGTCTGCTCGGAACACCAACGTACCTTCTAGTTGAATGGCCTCGTCAGGGATGTTGTCGTGGAGCCATGTCTCCGTGAATGCAAGCACACAGCAGTCCCTCCACTCTCTCCGGGTTTCTCTCAGCAGACGCAGCTTGTCCATAGGTCAAAGAGGTTCATTTTTTCCTCTTTTAATTATTTATCTTTTGTTCTTATAAAAGACAAAAATAAAATAGAAAGGAGATGTCTTTACCATCTGAACATGTTTCGACTGTACACTGCAGCCTTCGTCAGAAGATAGTCTTATCTTATAGGAGATAGCCTTTCTGAACGTGAAAATCCACCACAACGATGACGGCAGCATAAAAATCACTGTCTGCAGGAAACCAATCCACACAGATCAATACCTACTATGGACATCGGAACACTCCACAGCACACAAGCTATCAGCTGTCAGGACGTTATATGAACGAGCCACCATCATCACAGACCAAGAAGACAGACAGGAGGAGGAAAACCACATAAAGCATGCACTTATACGCTGCCAATATCCAGTATGGGCTATAAACAAAGGGAAACCGCAAGTCAAAAACAAAGAAAACAAACAGGAAATAAGACACAGAACAAAAGCCGAAATCAAAAACAAGGACACCATAACTATACCATACATACGAGGGATCACGGAACCAATTCAAAGGATCATGAAAAAATACAAAATAAACACAGCAGTCAAACCACACAAAAAATTAAGACAGTTATTAGTACACCCCAAGGACAGAATAGAACAAGACAAAAAATGCAATGAATATGAAATATCATGCAGATCATGCAACAAAACCTACATTGGAGAAACTGGAAGACCATTCACCACAAGAAAAAAAAGAACACTGGAAGGAATGTGAGAAGGAAGCACAAGGACGACTCACAAGATCACAAAAAGAAAAGGCAGAACAAGAAACATTAAAATCAGCAATATCAGATCACTGCAAAAGAAATAATCACATCATGGACTGGGATAACACAACGATTATTGGATCGGAGAGCAGCAGACACAAATGCTGGATCAAGGAGGCCATAGAGATCAGGAAGCGGGGAAAAGACACCATGAACCGAGATGAGGGGGCCTTTATGCTTTCCCACACCTGGGATCACATTCTCCAGAGACCATCTGACAGCGGGAGGCGGGGCCGGCTTGGTGGATCTGACAGATCTGCTGAGCTTGCCCTGCCTACAAAAGTCAGCTGATAAATGTCACCTGGCAGCAATCAGCTGACTCTTCTGACGAAGGCTGCAGTGTACAGTCGAAACATGTTAAGAAGGTAAAGACTTCTCCTTTCTATTTTATTTTTGTCTTTTATAAGAACAAAAGATAAATAAGCAGCTCGTCCAGCTTGTTGTCGAGGGAGCGGACGTTAGAGAGAAGGAGCGACGGTACTACTGGTCTGGAGGGGTTAGCCTTTAGCCTAGCATGAATCCCGGCCCTTTTTCCACACTTTTGCTTGCGTTCCCTCCGCTTGCACTTCCTCCTCTCCCGGGTAGCCTCTAGCAGGGACTCCGCCAGAATTCCATGCTGGCGTAGAATGTCCAAGTCACAACCGAGTGCCGCGATTCTTGCAGCGTGGATGTTTAATAAGGTCTCACGGTTGTAAGTTTTACAGAATGTACGTCTGGGATGATTAAAACTCTCACACTCGCTGATGCCAAGAGGGGCCGCTGCGTCTAGGCACACCACCATCATATCACAGTCTTTCAAGTTGAATGTACGTCTGGGATGATCAAAACTCTCACACTCGCTGATGCCAAGAGGGGCCGCTGCGTCTAGGCACACCACCATCATATCACAGTCTTTCAAGTTTTCATCCATTTCCTGTGCAAGTTCTTCCTGCTTGTTTTGGCCTTTCAGTGCACTAGTGTTTAGCTCCCATGGTGACTTTGCACCCATCCTGCATTGCTATTTTCATCTCCAAATCCTTAATCTAGATCTCAGCATAAAATGATCAGTACCACAGTCCGCGCCTCTCATTGCTCTGGTGTCCAATACATCCCTTATGTCTCTGCCTGACTATGATGTCGTCTTAACAAGTGCCAGTGCTTGGATCTTGGGTGCATCCATGTCTTCTTGTGTGTGTCCTTGTGCTTAAATAGAGTGTTGGCTATCACAAGGTTGTACTCTGAACATAGTGCAAGTAGAAGTTCTCCATTAGCATTGCACTTGCCTAGTCCATGACTGCCTAGCACTCCTTTCCATTTCTCAGTGTCCGAACCAACTCTGGCATTAAAATCTCCAACGAGAATCAGCCTGTCATCAGTCGGTTCATGCCTGATAGTCTCACGTAAATGACTGTAAAACTGTTCCTTCACCTCCTCTGTGTTGTTTCCTTGTTGGGGCATATACACTGATGAGTATGGCATACATCTTCCGCTGTAGTGGGAGTCTCATAGTAATTATCCTGTCGTTGATTGGCACTGGTTCCTCATCAAGCATTGCTGCTATCTCCTTTCTAACTGCAAAGCCCACTCCTACTTCTCTCCTTTCTTGAGTTGATCTCCCACTCCAAAAGAAGATGTATCCATGGTCTTCCAAGCTGTCATATCCAGGCAATCTTGTTTCACTAAGTGCAGCTATGTCTACATTGTACCTGTTCATTTCCAGGGCCACAAGCGTGGTCTGTCTTTCTGGGTGCTGTGATATTGTTCTGTCCAACAAAGTGCATACATTCCATTCTGCTACACACAAGGCTGCTGTTTTCCTCTTCTTTTGTCTTCCTGCTCCTAGCTTACTTTTCGCTGCCTGCCGGAGTGTGAACAGATCAGCGTGGACCTTGTTAGCCCGGGCGACATCCGATCCGGTATGAGTTGCTTTCTGATTGACCATTTCATGAAACTGCTTGCAAAGTATCTGAGTCCCGCTAGCTTTTGCTGGACTAGCAGCACATTCTTGGCAGATAAAGGTATTATTTAGGGGCTAGGACAAGCCAAGACAAACTGACTGCAGTATCTGTTGCAATGACTGACCAGATGATAGGTGTTTATCGCTGCTCTTTGTGTAGTGCATGTCACAATGCACCGACTGGCACAGTCCACCACAGACCTTGCAACAGATGTGTTTATCTGCCAGGATGTCCAGTTTCACCCCGTGTAACTGGGAGTGGTCCACCACAGACCTGTGACAGATATTGTTTTTAGTTCTTCCAGGAAGCACTGTTTCACCCTCCACGCCCTCGTAAGGGCGGGGATGCCGGTTGAGTCGCCGACTGCCCAACCCATGAGTCAGGTAGTACCGGTTTTAACCTGGGTTAAACCAGGTTAAAACCAGGATCAATCTAGATTAAAACCAGGTGGAACCTGCACTTAAACCAGGTGAAAAACCTAGTCAAACCAGGTTCAAACCAGAAATAAACCAGGTTAAAATCTGGGTTAAACCATGTTAAAACCAGGCTCCCAGTTTGGGATCAGTAAAGTACATCTGTCTATCTAAACCATGTTAAAACCAGAATTAAGCCTGGTTAAAACCAGAGTTAAACCAGTTTAAAACCAGGGATATACCGGGTTAAAATCTATTTGAACCCAGAGTTAACCTGCGTTTAAACCAGGGTTAAACCAGGTTAAAACCAGGCTCCCAGTTTGGGATCAGTAAAGTACATCTATCTATCTAAACCAGGTTCAAACCAGAATTAAGCCAGGTTTAAACCACAGTTAAACCGGAGTGGTGGCTCAGTTGGTAGAGCATCCGCCCCACACCCGGGAGGCAGAGGTTCAAATCCTGGCCGGGTCATGCCGAAGACCATATCAAAAAGTGGAACTTCCTGCCATCCAGCTTGGTGCTCAGCAATAATGGAATGGAGGAGGAAAATCTGTGGTGGCGCCTTGTGTGGCAGTGGCCCTCTGATTTTGCACTTGGGGTGTGTGTGATTGACACTGTAGATAGGTAAAGCACAATCTTGTTCTACTGTACATGATTGGTTGTACGGTTGAATGACAATAAGGATGTTTTTTTAAAAAAACAGTTTAAAAGTACAGTTAAACCAGATTAAAATCAGGGTTAAACCAGGATAAGAACCAGTGTTAAACTAGGTTTAAACCAGGTGAAAACCCACAGTTAAACCAGTTTAAAACAAGGGTTGAACCAGGGTGAACTCAGAGTTAAACCAGGTTTAAACCCAGGTTAAAACCGATGTTAATCCAAGTTGAATAAGGGTTAAACCAGATTAAAACCAGAGTTAAACAATTATAAAATCTGGGTTAAACCAGGTTGAAGCCAGAGTTAAACCCAGGGTTAAAGCTGGTTAAAACAAGAATTAAACCAGGATAAAACCAGGGTCCCAGTTTGGGATCAGTAAAGTACATCAATCTATCTAAACCAGGTTAAAAGGAGAATTAAACCCTCTTAAAAATCAGAGTTAAACCAGGTTAAATCCAGAGTTAAACAATTTTAAAACCAGGGTTAAACCAGGGCTAAACCAGGTTAAAACCAGCGTTAAACCAATTTAAATCCAGAGTTAAACCAGGTTAAAATCAGGGTTAAGCCAGGTCAAAACCAGAGTTAAACCAGGTCAAAACGGGAGTTAAACAATTTTAAAACGAGGGTTAAACCAGGTTGAAGCCAGAGAAACCAGGTCTAAACCATGTTTAAAAAACACAGAATGAAACCAGGTTTAAAAAAAAAACAGAGTTGAACCAGGTTAAAACAAGGGTAAACTAGATTAAAACCAGGTTGAACCCAGAGTTAAATGAGGGTTAAAACCTGGTTAAAACTGAGATAAACCAGCTTAAAACCAGAATTAAATCTGGGTTAAATTAGGTTAAAATCAGAGTTAAACCATGTTAAAACCTGGGTTAAACCAGGTTGAACCAGGAGTTAAACCAGATTAAAACCACTGTAAAACCAGGTTAAAAGCAGAGTTTTACCAGGTTAAAACCAGGCTCCCAGTTTGGGATCAGTAAAGTACATCTATATCTAAACCAAGTTAAAACCAGAATTAAACCAAGTTAAAACCAGAGTTAAACCGGTTTAAAACCATTATTAAACCAGGTTAAAACTGCTGTTAAACCAGATTAAAACCGGGGTGAACCCAGAGTTAAACCAGGATTAATCCAGGTTGAACAAAGGTTAAATCAGGTTAAAACCAGAGTTCAACCAAGTTAAAATCAGAGTTAAACAATTTTAAAACCTGGGTTAAAACAGATTAAAACCAGCTTTAAACCAGGTTGAACCCAGAGTTAAACATGGTTAAAACCAGAGTTACAGCCATAATTAAAACAAGATCAAACCAGGGTCCCAGTTGGGGATCACTAAAGTACATCAGTCTATCTCAACCAGGTTAAAAGTAGTATTAAAACAGCTTAAAATAAGAGTTAAACCAGGTTAAAATCAGCGTTAAACCAGGTTAAAACCAGGGTTTACCCAGAGTTAAACCATGATTAAAATCATGTTAATACCAGGGTTTAACCAGGTCAATACCAGGGTGAACCCAGAATTAAACCATGGTTAAAACCAGAGCTTAAACCAGGTTAAAACTATAGTTAAACCAGTTTAAAACCAGGGATACACCAGGTTTAAATCACTGTTAAAACCAGGGTTTACCCGGAATTAAACCATGATTAAAGCCATGTTAATACCAGGGTTTAACCAGGTCAATACCAGAGTGAAGGGCTTATAAAGTATTTGAACCAGAACACTAGTAGAATGTCAGCAGACAAGAAACTCGTCAGACTCACCACTGGCCACACGGCTTGATTCGTCCATTTTGCCATTCTGGTTATTTTGTTCTCTTCCGGTCATTTTCGCTTTGTCTTCAACATCCAGAAACTTATACTGTAATTATTCCTCGCTTTTATTCCGCCACAGCTTAACGTGTATTTTATCGTATATGACAACATGGGACTTGACAACTGTATCCCAGACACAAACTCTTCTTCTGTGGTGAGGCTGGAGGCTGGTTCTATGTCTGCCATCTTTCCTCCAAGGCAAGAACAGTACGTTATATGTTTCTTCCACCTTGTGACGCAAAATTCTTTGTACAACTTAAATCAACTGGAAAGACTTGGGGAGCTTCTGACCACATCAGATAACATCATATGACAGGTGTAGTGCTACGCTGTGCCAGTAACGGTGCGCAATCTGTCCATGATATCTTGCCAGTTAAAGAGTTAAACCAGGTTAAAACCAGAGTTAAACAAAGGTCAACCCGGGTTAAGACCATGGTCCAACCAAGTTAAAACCAGAGTTAAATAATTTTAAAACCAGGGTTAAATCACGTTAAATCCAGGGTTACACCAAGTTAAAACCAGGTTGAACCCAAAGTTAAACCAGGGTGAAAACAGAGTTAAACCAGGTTAAAATAAGAGTTAAACCATGTTAAAACCAGAATTAAACTAGATTAAAACCGTGAACCCAGAGTTAAACCAGGGTTAAATCCTTTAAACCAGTTTAAAACCAGAGTAAAATCAAGTTAAAATCTGGGATAAATTAGGTTAAAACCAGGTTTAAACCAGGGTTAAGCCAGGTTAAAACCAGAGTTAAACCAGGTTGAAACCAGGCTCCCTGCTTGGGATCAGTAAAGTACATCTATCTAAACCCAGTTAAAACCAGGATTAAACCAGGTTAACCCCAGAGTTAAACGAGTTTAAAACCAGGGTTTAATCAGGTTCAAATTCGGGTTGAACCAGGTTGAACCCAGAGTTAATCCAGGGTTAAAACAGGTTAAAACCAGAATTAAACCAGGTTAAAACCATGCTCCCAGCTTGGGAGCAGCAAAGCACATCTATGTAAACCAGGTTAAAACCAGAGTTAAACCAGGTTATACCCAGTGTTTAACCAGGTTAAACTGGAGTTACACAATTTTTAAAACCAGGTTAAAACCACAGTTAAACCAGTATAAAACCAGGGTTAAATCAGGTTAAAACCATGGTGAACCCAGAGTTAAACCAGGGTTAAACCAATGTTAATCCAGGTTGAACGAGGGTTTAACTAGGTTAAAACCTGAGTTAAACAACGTAAAAAAAACAGGGTTAAACCAGGTTAAAACCAGTGTTAAACCAGGTTGAACCCAGAGCTAAACCAAGATTCAAACCAGAGTTAAATCAGGTTTAAACCAGGATAAAACCAGCATCCCAATTTGGGATCAATAAATTACATCAATCTAAGCCAGGTTAAAAGCAGAATTAAATCAGCTTAAAATCAGAGTTAAACCATGTTAAAACCAGAGTTAAACTAGATTAAAACCAGGTTGAACCCAGAGTTAAACCAGGTTTTAAACCAGTTTAAAACCAGAGTTGAACTAGTTTAACACCAGAGTTAAACCAGGTTAAAATCTGGGTTAAAACTGTGTTGAGCCACATTAAAACTAGAGTTAAACCAGGTTAAAATGAGAGTTAAATTAGTTTAAAACCAGGTTACAATGAAGGTTTGTGAATGAAGGCAAACAATGAAGGCAAACTGTGACATAACCCCTAGTAGTTAACAGTGGTAAAGATTTTTTTCAAGAAACCAGTCTGATCCATTGTCAGAACTTTCTAAGGTTATAACTTTAAAGTGGTAAGAGAGATTGGCTTATTGTCAATTAGACAGATGTAGAATATGATCCAAAGTTTCAGATAGGAATAAATTTATGCATCTTATTTGCATAATTCGTCAAGCATAATTCATAACTGGTCAAAAGTGAACTTTGGGCATATTTACACAAAGAATGGTTCTGATTTATGTCACTGTTTCTTGTTTGGGTTTTTTTCCTTATATTTAAAGTATACGAACCAGAAATTTAGTAGAATGTACTCACACTGGAATACAATCAGACGTACCGCTGGTGGAGTGTTGATGGTGGCGTGTTCATTTGTCCACATTCGTCATTGACGATCCTTATTTCATCTTCTACCAGGCAATTTTGCTTTTTTTTCCACATTCAGAAAGTCTCACTTGAATCTTGTTATTTATTCCACCTCAAATTCTGTCATAAATGCCGTGATTGTTTGCAATTTCATTCAGAAACGCAGCTATCGTCCCACTGGCGACCGGACATATTTAACTGTGGAGGTCTTCTTCTCCGTTTCTTAAAGAAGAAGATTCTTCTTCTGTGGTGTATTCCGTGTCCTCCAACGCTTGTCTGCCATCTTGGGTATGGGCATGATACCACAAATGGTCCATAGAGCCAGCAGTGTTTTTGGCAGGTGATTGCAACTTGACAGACGTAGTGCTGCGCTGTGTCACTAGGGGTGTGCAATATATTCACACTGAAAGGGTTCATTCAGGTTGATCCCAGAGTTAAACCAGGTTAAAATCACAGTTAAACCAGTTTAAAACCAGGGTGAGCCCAGAGTTAAACCAGGGTTAAGACCAGGTTAAAACCAATGTTAATCCAAGTTGAACCAGGATTTAACCAGAGGTAAGCCCGGTTAAAGCCAAAATTTAACCATGTTCAAACCAGGCTCCCAGTTAAGGATCAATATAGTATGTCTGTCTATTTAAGCCAGGTTTAAACCAGAATTAAACCAGAGTTAAACCAGGTTAAAATCAGTGTTAAACCAGGTTAAAACAAATGTTAAATAAGGTTAAAACCAGAGTTCAGCTAGATTAAAACCAGGTTGAACCCAGAGTTAAACCAGGGTTAAACCCAGGTTTGAGCCAGAACCTCTTTAAAACCAAAATTTAACCATGTTCAAACCATCTCCCTGTTTGGGATCAATAAAGTAGATCTATCTATCTAAGACAGATTTAAACTAGAATTAAACCAGGTTGAACCCAGAGTTAAACCATGGATAAAACCAGCATCAAACCAGGTTAAACCAGGGGAAAACCAGCGTTAAACCAGGTTAAAAGTAGGGATGAGCCAATACAACTTTTTGAAGTCCAATACTGATACAGTGACTTTGAGTATCATCCAATACTGATCCTAACCCGACACTGTCTCCCTTGTTTAAAATGTCAAAAATACAGAACATTCTTTGGTAAGGTCTGGTTGCATTTTACACACATATGAAAACATAAATCTAAAAGTCAAAGAATATATCACAAACTTGACTCAGTTCAACAACGCTGCTGCTTTTTTTATTTTAAACTTTGCAACATTGGCAGCATTTCACTGGTCAGCAACATGTAAACATGCATGCTGAAGTTTTAAGTGCAAGTTTATACAAAACTTTGAAGCTGAGTATTTAAGTAAACATTCAGATGAAATTCAAAGTGCCACTTTATGCATGAGGTAAAAAATGCTGTAGATCTGAAAATAAAGGAACTAACCATTTAAGTTGTATTTTTGACAATTTTTGAATGAATGAATGAATGAGTCTTTATTTCGGATAGACTAGATTAAAAGATTCCAACACTCCAACACTCGGTCGGAGTCATTCCCAGTGAGAGTTGGACTCCGCCAGGGCTGCCCTTTGTCACCGATCCTGTTCATAATTTTTATGGACAGGATTTCTAGGCACAGCCAGGAAATGGAGGGTGTCATGCTTGGTGACCACAGGATCTCATCTCTGTTGTTTGCAGATGATGTTGTCCTGTTGGTTTCATCCAGCAATGACCTACAGCTCTTGCTGGGACGGTTTGCCGCTGAGTGTGAAGCGGCTGGGATAAAAACCAGCACCTCCAAGTCCGAGTCCATGGTCCTCAGCCAGAAAAAAGTGGAGAGTCCTCTCTGGGTTGGGGACAGGCTCCTGCCCCCAGTGGAGGAGTTTAAGTATCTTGGGGTCTTGTTCACGAGTGAGGGGAAAATGGAGCGAGAGATCGACAGACGGATTGGAGCAGCATCTGCAGTGATGCGGACGTTGTACCGGTCTGTCGTGGTGAAGAGGGAGCTTAGTTCTAAGGCAAAGCTGTCGATTTACCAGTCAATCTACGTTCCTACTCTCACCTATGGTCACGAGCTTTGGGTAATGACCGAAAGAACGAGATCGCGGATACAAGCGGCTGAAATGAGCTTTCTCCGTAGGATTGCTGAACTCACCCTCAGAGATAGGGTGAGGAGCTCAGTCATCCGGGAGAGGCTCAGAGTAGAACCGCTGCTCCTCCACATTGAAAGGAGTCAGTTGAGGTGGTATGGGCATCTGATTAGGATGCCTCCTGGACACCTCCCACTTGAGGTGTTTCAGGCACGTCCCACTGGGAGGAGACCCCGGGGCAGTCTCAGGACTCGGTGGAGAGACTATGTCTCCCAGCTGGTCTGGGAACGCCTTGGTATCCTCTCTGAAGAGCTGGAGCAGGTGGCTTGGGAGAGGGAAGTCTGGGCTTCTCTGCTTGAACTGCTGCCTCCGCGACCCGGACCTCCGGAAAAGCGGTAGAAGATGGATGGATGGATAGATTAAAAGATTAAAAGAAAGGAACAGAATAATATAACAAAGGGGGGAAAAATCCAACAAGGTCAAATTAAACAATAACTCCTCTGATTAAACAGTTATATATGTTATCCGAAATGGGTGATGGCTGAAGCCGCAGCTTATATTAAGATAAGATAAGATAAGCCTTTATTAGTCCCACAACGGGGAAATTCCAGGATTGCAACAGCACAGGGATAGCAACACTCAGAGCAACAATCAGAAGGCAAGAAAAAAACAAGCAAGCAAGAGCAGCTAATATACATATGTACATATTACTATAAAATATATATATATATACACACACACAGAGACACACAGTGCAGAGCATTGTAGCTAGATGGAATAAATATGTATTGCCCGACTTCCGGTTATGGCTGCCACGTAGGACGGACGTGTCTCGCTCTGCTCTGCTCCTGGAGAAAAAAAATCGGCAAATAACTCTCTCATTTGGGACAGAACGTATCCCAGCATTTGGGCGAGGATATGTCGGCGAAGCCTAAGGCTGGAAAACCAGGAAAAGGAAAAAGCGAGCCGCCGAAACAGTCCAAATTAACGGACTTTCAGCTCTGTGACGCAGCAAACAAAACTCCATATATGGCAGAGGAGGCTGGCAAAGGTGCGATATATGCGGGGAATGGTGCAGATGCGCTGATGGCTGCCATGAGTTCAATGAGAGCGGACTTTTCCTCTAGATTTGATGGGATTATGACAGCGTTGGAAGGAATAAGAAAGGAATTGGGTGACTGTGTAGAACGAACGGCGCAGATGGAGCTCCGTCTCGCTAGTGCTGAAGATGACGTCACCCGTCTTCAATTAAAGGTGCGCACTTTGGAAAAAAAAAATAAATCTCTGGAAGATAATATTTTGGATTTGGAATCTCGGTCGAGACAGAATAATTTGAGGCTGGTGGGTCTTCCAGAGGAATCAGAAGGTCAGGACGTATGTTCCTTTCTGGAAAAGTGGATTCCGGAGGTGCTGGGCAGCGAGGAGTTGCAATCAGCAGTGGTTCTGGAAAAAGCACATCGTATTGGCCCACGGAGAGATAAGGGACCGCCGAGGACCTTAATTATGAAGTTTCTTAGCAACAGAGACAGGATGAAGATCTTCAACGCTGCACGAGCTAAAGGAGAGATTAAACACCAGGACCAGCAGGTGCGGTTCTACCCAGATTTGGCCACAGGAATCCAGCAATTGAGGAAGCAGTTTGATCCTGTACGTAAGGAGCTGCGCAACCTTGGGATTCGTCATGGTGTAATCTATCCTGCGAGACTGCTGACCACGTATGAGGGCAGAACCCACATCTTCAAGACCCCAGAGGAGGCGCAGGAGTTCATCAAGAAGATCAAAGAAGAAGAAGAGACTGGTGGAAGCTAAGCATGAACAAAATATAAGGTAGAATAATTAAGCATTTGCACAGGCATCTGACTGACTTGAAGTAAATAGTAAGTTTACAAAATATAGATTGTATTATATATTAAAAAAAAAAAAAACAAAACAAACAAAAAAAAAAAAAAACTATGATGTACAAAGTTGTTAAAAATTTTGGAGTTAAGTTGGAAAACTACAGAGGAGAGTTAATGTCACGTCATTAAAAGCAGTAGAGTTAGGGTGATTGGGAGGATGAAGAAGGAGTGGCTTAGGCTGTTCCCCGTGGGTGTGGAACGGTCGATGGCTATATCGGGAGACAGAATTTTTCTTTTGATTTTGGGGGGTTTGCCACAAGTGTGGGAAGGGGAAATTTGTTTGTGTGTAGTTTGTAGGATGAATGTTCAACCACTCATGTTTTTGCTTCTCTGTATGAGCATGTTTACACTGCAAGGTAATCCCAAACTCTCTATTGATCATGGACCAAAGTGTTAATCTTAATTTAACTTCATGGAATTGCAGAGGTCTACAAAATTTTAAAAAACTTAAACAAGTTATGAATAAAATAAAGGACATGGGTTCAAGAATTGTGTTTTTACAAGAAACTCATCTGATAGAGGAGGATGTTAAAAGAATTAGGAGTAGATGGCAGGGAAGTGTATTCACCTCTTCATTTTCATCCCGAGCCAGGGGAGTTATGACTCTCATACATAAATCAGTTCCTTTTCAAGTGAAAAATGTAATTGGAGACAAATTTGGAAGATATGCAATCATTCAAGGTTCTTTGCTATTAGAAAATATAAATCTTGTGAACTTATATGGTCCCAATATAGATGATCAGAAGTTCTTTGCTAATTTATTTCTCATCTTATCATCACTTACAGGGCAACATATAATAGCAGGGGATTTTAATTGTACATTGAATCCAGGTGTGGATAGATCAACAGGACTGGATTGTACGCACATTGGATGCAGGATGACTATTAACCATTTTATGAAAGAATTGAGATTGTTAGATATATGGAGAGAAATGAAACCACAAGTTAAAGCCTATTCTTGTTATTCCAGTACCTACAAGACATTCTCACGTATTGATTATTTTTTGATTTCCACAGAATTAAGGTCCAAGATTCAAAACTGCTTTTATGATAACATCGTGATCTCTGATCATGCACCCTGTTGTCTAATATATGTAGATAAAAAATTGACAAAGGAATCAGGTAGATGGCAATTTCAGCATAAATGGCTTCAGGATGAGGAATTTGTCAAGTATATAGAAAAACAGATAGACGAGTTCTTTGACATCAATACTACACAAACATCAGCATGTGTAAAGTGGGAGGCTTTCAAAGCTTTTATTAGGGGACATATTATTAGTTATACAGGATCAAAATCTAAGAAGACTCGAGAGGAGAGAGCTAAATTGGAACATAAAATAAAAAGTCTTCAGGAAAAAGTGTATGCAGGAAGTGACCCAAGGTTGGAGAATGAATTACTGATTTTGAGAGCTGAATACGACAAAAAATCAGCGAATAGAGCTGCCTCGAGTCTTCTAAGATTGAAACAATCTTTTTATGAACAAGGTGAAAAATCAGGAAAATTATTAGCATGGCAGATTAAACAATTGGAAATTAAAACACCAATTACCAGTATTATAAGTAACGGACAGGTAGTTATAGATCCTTTAGAAATTAATAGAGCCTTTAGAGATTACTATGAAAAATTATATGATACCAAAAATGAACCTGATTTAACAAAACTAAATGGGTTTTTGAACGAACTATCTATACCGTGTATTCCAAATGAAAATAGGGAGATATTGGAGTCTAAAATTAGTCAAGAAGAAGTTGGGCTAGCCATTGATAATATGAAATCAGGAAAAAGTGCAGGACCAGATGGTCTTCCAGTTGACCTTTATAAAAAATTTAAGAATAAATTAATAAAACCTTTTTTGGAAATGGTTTTAGAAGCATTTCAAAATAATAATTTACCATCATACATAAATAATGCCTTAATTATACTGCTGCCAAAACCAGGTAAGCCCTCTAATAAATGTGAAAATATGAGACCAATAAGCCTATTAAACGCCGACCTTAAGATAATCTGTAAAATTTTAGCAAGACGAATACAAGAAATTTTACCAAATATTATTAATCGAGATCAGAATGGCTTTATAAAGGGTAGACAAGGCTTCCATAATGTAAGAAGACTATTTAATATTATTTATTTTAATAAAGAAGCACCGGATACAGCTCTCCTATCATTGGACGCCGAAAAGGCCTTTGATAGAGTTGAATGGCCCTTTCTTTTTGAAGTCCTACAAAGGTTTGGACTTGGAAATAATTTCATAAAATGGGTTCAAATAATATACAATAATGCTACAGCAGAAATCCTAACAAATAACAATATTTCAAAACCAATAAAAATCAATAGAGGATGTCGACAAGGCTGTCCACTTTCACCTTTACTGTTTACTATGGCAATTGAACCTTTAGCGATAGCGATACGTTTACATTCACAAATATATGGAATTAAAGTTGGACCAACAGAACATAAAATCTCCCTGTACGCCGATGATATAATTTTGTTTATGTCGAATCTAAAAAAATCAATTCCAACCTTGTTGAATTTAATAAAGAATTTTGGGGAAATATCAGGATATAAAATAAATAAAACTAAATCTTCAATATTAATGCTAAATGAGACCCAGAGAAATTACCCAGCCCCTGAGGTAAATCAATTCAATGTTGTAAATCAGTTTAAATATTTAGGAATCCAAATTATGCCTAAGCTAGAATCAGTCGCCAGTGTCAACTATGAAGCCTTAATGTCAGATATCAATGAGTTAACTCAGAGATGGATGTCACTACCAATGTCGATGATCGGGAGAATCAATATATTTAAAAGTAATATTTTACCTAAAATACTTTATTTATTTCAATACATTCCCTTATCACCACCTTTAGATCTATTCTCAAGAATAAAAAAAAAGTTAGTGGAATTTATATGGAACAACAGGAGGGCTAGATTACGTTTGTCTTTATTATATTTTTAAACAACCGCATGGGTATCCCACAAGGGTCCATTCTTGGTCCTTTACTTTTCAGCATTTTTATTAATGACTTGCCGTTACACTGCTCAGCTGCAACATGCCAACTTTATGCAGATGATGCAGTTATTTACACAGCTGCCAAGACTCCAGCACAGGCTGCAGATGTACTGTCTACAAGTATGGTTGATGTCCAAGAGTGGCTCCTCAAGAACCATCTATTGCTGAACCTTCAGAAAACAGTCTCAATGTGCTTTTCAATCAAAAAATGTAACCTGCAACATTTTAAAGTTAATATACATGATCATGACATCAGTTTAGCTACAGAATTCAAATACCTTGGCATTGTACTAGATCCTCAACTCAAATTTAATCTTCATATAAAGAAAATTTCAAAAACAGTAAAAAAAAATCTGAACTGCTTTAAATTAATTAGATATTACATACCTTACGAAGCAGCTGCACTGTATATGCATTCTATGGTTTTTTCTCATATATCATACTGTTTGACAGTCTGGGCTCAAGCAGCCCCTTCCACAATAAGACATATAGGTTCATTATATAATCAAACCCTAAAAATCTTGGACAAAAAGCCCATTAGGTGGCATCACTGTAATGTTTTAAAAAAATACAACCTATTGAGTTTTGAGAGCTTCATTGACCTCTGTCTTCTGAAATTAACGTTCAAATGTTTCCATAAATCAGCACCCGAGCCACTTGCTGGTTTCGTCCAAAGACAGGACAGCAGCAGAGCCACCAGGAGTTCTGTTAACAATAACTGTAAAATATTCCACCGCAGAACCACATTTGGACAAACAGCTTTCTCTATAAAGGGCAGTCACATCTGGAACACAATGCCAAATGAAATTAAAATAATAACGGACTTTAAAACATTCACTAAAAATGTTAAAAACTGGCTGAAAAATAAACAAGAATGTACTCATGTATGAATTATTTGTCTGCAAAGTGAGAGTGAATGAAGGGAAGGAATAAATGTGTTTGTTTATAGTGAGTGACGGAGGGAGGAAGGCCTGAAATAGGCAAATGTGAGTTATGTTATATGTGTTAAATGTGAGTCAGGCTGTTATATTTGTGTATTTATAATATTTATGTTAAATGTGAGTCAGGCTGTTATATTTGTGTATTTATAATATTTATAATTGTGTATTTATAATTTTTCTGCATTGATGTATGTGGTTATTGTGTATATTTTTTATCTTGATTCTTTTTTCTAAAGCCCATCCAGGGACAAGAGTTGCAAATTAGCTAATAGCTATACACTCTATGTGCAACACATCAGATTGATTGTCTTTGATTAATTGTCTATGTTTATTGCACTGTCCCTGTCAAATAAACTAATCTACTACTACTAATATTTACCATTTGATCGTGGAGGTCTGAAATGTCCAAATTTTATGTTGTATTATTGGTCGGCACAACTGAGGTCTATGACATATTATTTTTCATCAAATGATCTCCTTCACTGGACTGAAATGGAATCATACAATTTACCTTTACCTCTTCCCATATTCATATACTCAGATTCGGCAAAAAAATTACAAAAACAAGTTAAAAATCCATTTGTAAAGCATATGATCAAAATATGGTGTGAAGCTAAAAACTATTTAAAAGAACCACAGTTATTGTCACAATTTAGTCCAATATGGGGTAATCAATATTTTTAAACCAGGGAGAGCGGACGCTGTATTTAAAGTATGGAATTTAAAAGGGATACAAAAGATTCAGGATTTATATTTGCCATGTGCAGACAACATAATGTCTTTTGAAGAGCTGAGGATCAAATTTAATCTCAATAGAACACATTTTTTTAAATATCTTCAACTTAGAAACTTTATTCGATCAAATCAAAATAAAGCTCTCACTCGACCTATTTATTCATCCTTGGAAAAAATGATGATGAAAGATAGTAAAAGAAAGGGTATTATTTCAGAGTTTTATAACTCATTGACTGGGAAGGTCTATGCCAAGGTACTGGAGAGGAGAGTCCGGCCGTTGGTCGAACCTCGGATTCAGGAGGAGCAATGTGGTTTTCGTCCTGGCCGTGGCACATCGGACCAGCTCTTTACCCTCTCGAGAATTCTTGAGGGTTCGTGGGAGTTTGCCCAACCAGTTTACATGTGTTTTGTGGACTTGGAGAAGGCATTTGACCGCGTCCCTCGTGGATTTTTGTGGGGGGTGCTTCGGGAGTATGGGGTATCGGGCTTGTTGTTACGAGCTATTCGGTCTCTGTACGACCGTTGTGAGAGTTTAGTTCGCATTGCCAACACTCGGTCGGAGTCATTCCCAGTGAGAGTTGGACTCCGCCAGGGCTGCCCTTTGTCACCGGTCCTGTTCATAATTTTTATGGACAGGATTTCTAGGCGCAGCCAGGGAATGGAGGGTGTCATGCTTGGTGACCACAGGATCTCATCTCTGTTGTTTGCAGATGATGTTGTCCTGTTGGCTTCATCCAGCAATGACCTACAGCTCTTGCTGGGACGGTTTGCCGCTGAGTGTGAAGCGGCTGGGATGAGAATCAGCACCTCCAAGTCCGAGTCCATGGTCCTCAGCCGGAAAAAGGTGGATTGTCCTCTCCGGGTTGGGGACAGGCTCCTGCCCCAAGTGGAGGAGTTTAAGTATCTTGGGGTCTTGTTCACGAGTGAGGGGAAAATGGAGCGAGAGATCGACAGACGGATTGGAGCAGCATCTGCAGTGATGCGGACGTTGTACCGGTCTGTTGTGGTGAAGAGGGAGCTTAGTTCTAAGGCAAAGCTGTCGATTTACCAGTCAATCTACGTTCCTACTCTCACCTATGGTCACGAGCTTTGGGTAATGACCGAAAGAACGAGATCGCGGATACAAGCGGCTGAAATGAGCTTTCTCCGTAGGATTGCTGGACTCACCCTCAGAGATAGGGTGAGGAGCTCAGTCATCCGGGAGAGGCTCAGAGTAGAACCGCTGCTCCTCCACATTGAAAGGAGTCAGTTGAGGTGGTATGGGCATCTGATTAGGATGCCTCCTGGACGCCTCCCACTTGAGGTGTTTCAGGCACGTCCCACTGGGAGGAGACCCCGGGGCAGACCTAGGACTCGGTGGAGAGACTATGTCTCCCAGCTAGTCTGGGAACGCCTTGGTATCCCCTCTGAAGAGCTGGAGCAGGTGGCTGGGGAGAGGGAAGTCTGGGCTTCTCTGCTTGAACTGCTGCCTCCGCGACCCGGACCTCCGGAAAAGCGGTAGAAGATGGATGGATGGATGGATGGATAACTCATTGACACTATCTTCAAGTGAAAATTCACTGAAAAGATTAAACTACTGGAAAGAAGATCTGCAAATTGAAATTTCAGAGGAACAATGGGAATTGGCTTGTACAGAAGCTCAAACCAAATCAATAAATGCACGCCTTAAATTGATACATTTCAAATGGCTAATGCGGATGTATGTTACACCGGAGGAGTTAAATAGATATAACAAAAATATACCAGATACATGCACAAAATGCATGGAAAGTAAAGGAACCCTATTTCATTGTTTATGGGAATGTAGATTAATAAGAATGTTTTGGGAAGAGGTGAGGGTAACAATTGAAAAAATAATCTCAAAACAAATCATATTGAATCCTAAACTGTTTTTGTTGGGTCTGTACCCAGAAAAGCATAATTTTAATAAAAGTGAAAGAACATTCATAGACCTCAGTTTGCTTAATGCCAAAAAATGTATTGCACTATTATGGAAAAAGACTCATAGACCAGATGTGACTCAGTGGTTAAGACAGATGTTAACAAACCTTCCATTAGAAAGAATAACATATATACTGAAATCAAAGGAAATTGTGTTTGAGAATATATGGAGACCTTTTATTGATTATGTAAAAAATTTAAACATAACTCTTGAAGAAGAAGGTGAATGATGTGTGTGGACCTTGTAAATTCCAAACTGGTGAACATAATATGTATACTTATGTATTGGATTGTCTAGACTAAACAGAGGAGCATTGTTGAAGACTTGATTTTGTTGGTGGTTGTTGGTGTTTTTAGTGCTTTTTTTTTTTTTTTTGTAGTACTTTAGTGTTAGTGTTTGATTGTTTGTATTATGTTTGTTAAAAAAAAAAGGTTCAATAAAGATATTGTGGGAAAAAAAAATATGTATTGCCCACCCATGTTCCATCTAAGAATTCAAAAATAAAATAAAATAAAAGTGATTACAAATCAGAACAAAGCTAAGACAAAACGTGACAAAAAAAAACAACTAAGCTACAACACAACACAGACTGGATATGATAATTCTTATGTGATTTTGCATGTCATTTTATATATATGTTTGGAGTATTTCTTCCTTTAGTTTTTGTTTAAATTGTCCAAGCGTTGTACATGATTTTAATTCAGGTCCAAAAGCGTTCCACAGTCTGACTCCTTGCCCTGAAACACAGTGTTGCTTGGTGGTAGTTCTCACTGAAGGTTTTTGAAATATACATGTTCCTCTGAAATGATATTGTTTCTCCCTTATTTGGAACAACTTTTGGATATTTGCGGGCAGTGATAAATTCTTCACCTTAAACATTATTACTGCAGTTTTAAAATCAACCAGATCTTTCCGCTTGAGAGCTTTTAATTTAAGAAAAAGTGGGTTTGTTGGTTCCCTGTAAGCAGCTTTGTTTATTATTCTAATAGCTCTCTTCTGAAGCATAAAGACTGGATATACAGTTAGGCCCAGAAATATTTGGACAGTGACACAATCTTCATGATTTGGGCTCTGCATGCCACCACATTGGATTTGAAATGAAACAACTACAACGGAATTGAAGTGCAGACTTTAAGATTTAATTCAAGGGGTTGAACAAAAATATATGATTAAACATGTAGGAATTGTAGCTATTTTTATACAAACGCTCCTCATTTCAGGGGCTCAAAAGTAATTGGACAAATAAACATAACCCTAAGTAAAATGTTACTTTTCAATATTTTGTTGAGAATCCTTTGCAGGCAATGACTGCCTGAAGTCTGGAACCCATGGACATCACCAAACGCTGGGTTTCCTCCTTTGTGATGCTTTGCCAGGCCTTTACTGCAGCTGTCTTCAGTTGTTGCTTGTTTGTAGGTCTTTCTGCCTTAAGTTTTGTCTTGAGCAAGTGAAATGCATGCTCGATTGGGTTGAGATCTGGTGATTGATTCGGCCATTGCAGAATATTCCACTTCTTTGCTTTAAAAAACTCCTGGGTTGCTTTTGCAGTATGTTTTGGATCATTGGTGAAGCACCGTCCAATCAACTTTGCTGCATTTGGCTGAATCTGAGCAGAAAGTATATCCCTATACACTTCAGAATTCATCCGGCTGCTTCTGTCTTTTGTCACATCATCAATAAACACAAGTGACCCAGTGCCATTGGAAGCCATGCATGCCCATGCCATCACACTGCCTCCACCATGTTTTACAGAAGATGTAGTGCTTTGGATCATGAGCTGTTCCAATTCTTCTCCAAACTTTCTTCTTCCCATCATTCTGGTACAGGTTGATCTTAGTCTCATCTGTCCAAAGAATGCTGTTCCAGAACTGGGCTGGCTTCTTCAGGTGTTTTTTTGGCAAAGTCAATTCTGGCCTTTCTATTTTTGAGGCTGATTCATGGTTTGCACCTTGTGGTGAATCATTTGTATTTACTCTTATGAAGTCTTCTCTTTATGGTAAACTTAGATTCTGATACACCTACTTCCTGGAGAGTGTTCTTCACTTGAGTGGATGTTGTGAAGGGGTTGTTCTTCACCATGGAAAGGATTCTGCGATCATCCACCACTATTGTCTTCCGTGGACGTCCAGGCCTTTTTGAGTTCCCAAGCTCACCAGTGCACTCTTTTTTTCTCAGAATGTACCAAACTGTTGATTTGGCCACTCCTAACATTTCTGCTATCTCTCTGATGGATTTCTTCTTTTTTTCAGCCTCAGGATGGTCTGTTTCACCTCCATTGAGAGCTCCTTTGACCGCATGTTGTGTGTTCACAGTAACAGCTTCCAAATGCAAACGCCACACCTGGAATCAACTCCAGACCTTTTAACTGCTTAATTGATGACAGGTTAACGAGGGAAGAGCCCATGCAGCCTTGTTATTTTTTTTTTCCAGCCTTCTGAGTCAATTGTCCAATTACTTTTGGTCCCTTGAAAAAGAGGCAGCTACGTATTAAAGAGTTGTAATTCCTAAACCTTGCTCCAATTTGGATGTGAATACTCTCAAATTACAGCTGAGAGTCTGCACTTTAAGCCCATATTGATTATATAATTGTATCCTGAATATGTTTTCATAAGCAGCTAAAATAACAAAACTTGTGTCACTGTCCAAATATTTTTGGGCCTAATTGTATGTTTGTTTTACAGGTATTTCCCCATACTTCAGTACAATACAGTATGTCATGTATGGGAGTATTAATGAATGATACAAAGTATATAGTGTGGGTTGATTCAGCAAATATTTCACTCTGTGTAGTATTGCGATTGATTTGGATATTTTCAGGTTCAGGTTCAGGTTCAGGTTACTTTATTTGTACCCGTAGGTAGATTTGTTTTGCAGTTGGTGACATCCATATTTACAAGCCACTAATTACATTCAACATAGACACAAACACAGGCACACATCTTACAAAATAGGTAAATATAAAATATGTACAATATAATTTTTATAGCTTGTTCAACTCTTTGACAGCAGCAGGGACAAAGCTGTTTTTGTAGCGCTGGGTTCTACTTTTTGGGACAGCAAACCTCCGTCTGGAGGGAAGAAGCTGAAAGTTGCAGTGCAAAGGGTGGGAGTCATCATTTAAAATCGAGTCGGCCATCCTCTGTACTTGTCTGGTGTACAGGGATGTCAGGCTCAGCTGTGACTCACCAAGCAAACGACTGGACCATCTGACTACCTGATCCAAGGATTTCCTCTGTTTCAGTTTTATCTGACCAAACCATGACATTAAAGAAAAGGATAAAACAGATTCAATAAAAGCTCGATAGAACATAGTCATTATGGTTCGGTCAATTTGGAAGCGTGCAAGTTTCCTCAAACAATGCAAATTTTGCTGACCCTTTTTGCACACCCTTTCACAGTTCACCTCAAAGTTCAATCCACTATCAATAATTGTCCCAAGATATTTGTACGATTGTACACATTCGGTGGTCTGGCCTTTTAGTATGGTGACTTTGTGCCTGGGAGTTTTCCTCCTAAAGTCAATAATCATATCTTTCGTTTTTGTTGTATTCAGCTGCAGGTAGGAATCCTCACACCAGTGAACAAAGTCATCAACTACTGGGCCGTGGCCACTCTCACCATCCTGGAGGAGACTGACAATGACTGAGTCATCAGCATACTTTATAATGTGTCTGTTGTCATGTCTGCTCCGACACATGTTTGTGTACAGGATGAAGAGTAGTGGTGACAACACACACCCCTGAGGAGAGCCAGTAGAAGAGCACTTTAGGTCAGACAATGTACCATTGACCCTTACTCTCTGCGTCCTGTTGGTTAAGAAATCCAGAATCCAACCCACCAGATTATTGCTTAAATCAAATTGTTGCAGGAGCCTTTCAACTAAAATATGAGGTTGGATTGTATTAAAGGCAGAAGAAAAGTCCACAAATAAAAGCCTGGCGTGTGTCCCATTAAAATCCAGATGTTTAAAAAGCATGTCAAACAGAGTGACAGTGGCGTCCTCCACTCCTCTGTGAGGCCTATAGACAAACTGCAGAGGATCCAATGCATGCTCAGTCTGCTTTAGGACCTCACATCTGACCAGTTTTTCAAAAATTTTCATTAAAATTGAAGTCAAAGCAACTGGTCTAAAGTCGTTTACCGTTTTAGGACAGCTGGATTTTGGAACGGGAACAACCACGGCTTCTTTCCAGATCTTAGGCACATGTTGTGTCTGTAAGGACTTATTGAAAATGTAATGAAATATAGGACTCAGTTCATGTGCACAGGACTTTACCAGGCGTCCACATATATTATCAGGGCCCTGACTTTTGTTCACTTTTACAGCGCGGAACTCCCTTTTAACATCCTGCACCTCAATATTAAAGTGCTGATTGTCTTTGAGTTTCTGTTTCAAATCTTGGATTTCTGTGCTAAAATCAAAGGAGTCAAAACGACCATAAAAACAATTAAGAGCATTAGCCAGCTCTGTGTCTGAACTAAAACCATCTAAAAACACACAATTACTGCGCTCTGTGCTCTGAAGGCCTGCAATAGTTTTCATACTGGCCCAGGCCGAACCAAGTTTATTTGCTGCCATCTTGCTTTCCAACTCTGATTTATAATTCTGTTTTGCTCTTAAAATTTCGGCCTTCAGCTCCTTGGTGGCAACCTGTAGTGCAGAAACAGACCCCTGTTTAAAGGCAAGAGCTTTCCTCTGTAAGCAGGATTTAACTGATTTAGTAACCCATGGTTTGTTGTTGGGGTATATTTTGACACGTTTACGTGGAACAAACTTATTTTGACAGTGAGCCATGTATGAGCATGTGAGCTCAGCCAGAGAGTCCAAATCATCTCCGCAGGCCATTATGAACATCTTCCAGTCTGTACAGTCAAAGCATTCCTGGAGGCTGTGCTCTGAATCTTCTGTCCACACATCAATGTCTCTGGTCTCCACCTTGCCTCTTCTGAGAGCAGTTTTATATGTGGGCAGCAAATGAACACAGTTGTGATCTGAGGATCCTAAAGGAGGAAGGGGGAGTGATTTATAGGCCCTCTCTATGGATCCATAGCACAGGTCCAATGTCTTTTTTCGCCTGGTTGGGCAGGAGACATACTGATGAAAGTTTTTAAGTGTCTTCTTTAAAGAAACATGGTTAAAATCCCCAAGAATGAAGTTTGGCGCCTCTGGAGAAATTGACTGCAGCCGCTGCACCACATCAGAGATGGTGCTGGAGGCGGAGTCAGCGTCTGCCCTCGGATGAATGTACACAACTGTGATGAAAAGTTGGGGAAACTCTCGAGGCAAATAAAAGGGGCGTAGTGACACAGACAGCAGCTCCACATGGGGTGTACAGATGCGCTCTCTGACCGTGACAGATGTGCAGTACTGCTTATTAATGTATAAACATACTCCGCCCCCCTGACGCTTCCCCGTTACGTCTTCCTGCCGATCCGAGCGCAGCGGAGCTCCAAAGCCGTCAATCCACAGGTCTGCATCCCGATCATGCGCAGTAAGCCAAGATTCAGTGAAAGCCATGACGCAGCAGTTCTTAAAATCCTTCTGGTAATGTACATTGCCTTGAATTTCCTCCACCTTGTTTCTCACAGACTGTGCATTCCCAAAAATTATCGAAGGAAGAGGAATGTTACCAAACTGACGTCTCCTAAGGCGCAATTTCACACCTCCACGTCTTCCACGCTTCCTCCTGCCGCTTCTTTTTTCACCGCTGTGACCGTCTCTCAAAATAAAGTCCGGCAGATGAAATTTGGGCGCAATCAGAGACTCTGCACCAGCTGTGTTAAAGCGCAGCAACACGTCCCTGGAATATTGTATTCTGCCCGCTATTCTGCTCGTCATGGAGCCGAACGCGTTTACCTCAGAGACAAAGAGCCACAGCACAGAAAGCAGCAGTGCGAGAGAGGAGGGGAAATCCATGTTGCAGATACCAGGGAGCTGTTCGCCATATATTCCACAAACGCTCCAGGGCAGAAACGACACAGAGGATTTTCTAAAAACGTAAAAAAGTACAAAAAACACACACACGCACACATGCACTATATCACCAAGCTGCTGGTCGCTGCGTGCGCATGCGCCCAGTTTTTACCAGTTATTACCAGTTATTTTACCTTCAATATAATTAATATGTGACTTCCAACACAGTTTACTATCAATTATTACTCCAAGGAATTTAATTTCAGATACCCTTTCAATCTCTACACCGTTTACACTGAGTTTAGATACTGAGTTGTTGTGATGTTGTTAAAAATTATCAGTTTTGTCTAACTTAAATTGAGCGTTAATTTGTTTGAATCAAACCACAGTTTGAGCTGGTCTATTTCCTTTCCGAGTGTATCCAAAAGTTGTTCCAAATTGCTTCCACTGCATAATAAATTAGTGTCATCTGCAAACAGTATGAAATCCATTTTTTCTGAAATTTTACATATATCATTTATATACTGTACATATTGAAAAACAATGGCCCCAAAACTGAACCCTGTGGACTTCACAAGTAACCTTCAGTAACTGTGAGTTTTTGTTACCAACACATACATACTGATATCTATTCTTTAAGTAACTACATAACCAGGATAGTGCTACCTCCCCCCATACCATAATTTTGTAGTTTCTTTAACAATAATTTACGATCCACTGTATCAAATGCTTTTTTAAGATCCAGGAATACCCCAACTGAATACTCTTTATTTTCTACAGCAGTTGATATTTTTTCTATAAATTCCATTAGAGCAAATGCAGTTGTTCTCTTGTGTCTGAACCCATATTGTTGCTCACACAATAAATTATTCTTCATTATAAAGTTGTCAATTCTCTCACAGAATATTTTTTTGAGTATCTTAGAAAATTGCGGCGATAGTGAAATAGGCCTATAGTTTGAAAATTCCCCTCTGTCACCCGTCTTGTATACCGGAATTACTTTGGCTATTTTCATTGCATTGGGGAATATACCAGTTTGGAGAGACAGATTACAAATACACATCAGTGGTTTCACTAAGCATTCAATGATAGTTTTGACTAAAACCATGTCAATACTGCTTGGCTGCACGGTGGCGCAGTGGTTTAGCACTGTGGCAGCACAGTTTTACCCTCGGCCGGGGGATCGCGGGGATCATGAGATCGTGGGTTCGATCCCAGCCCCCGACCAACAGTGAGCTGTGTGGAGTTTGCATGTTCTCCCCGTGTTGCGCGGGTTTACTCCGGGATTTCTCCGGTTTCCTCCCGCACACCAAAAACATGTAGGTTTAGGGCGCTCGCGCACGCAGCGACCAGCAGCCGGTGGCTTGTCACCAGACTGCAAACCAAGTCTACCTACGGGTACAAATAAGTAACAAAAAAAAAAAAAAAATACATCACAATCTGTAGATGTTTTACTTTTAAGTGATTTAACAATTTCAATGACCTCTCTCATCAAAGATAAGATGAGCCTTTATTAGTCCCACAACGGGGAAATTCCAGGATTGCAACAACACAGGGATAGCAACACTCAGAGCAACAATCAGAAGGCAAGAGAAAAACAAGAGCAGCAAGTATACATATGTACATATATACTGTATATATATATGTACAGACACAGTGCGGAGCATTGTATCTAGATGGAATAGATATATAAATATATAAACACAGTGCGGAGCATTGTAACTGGATGGAATAAATATATGAGTATATAAACACACACACAGTATGGAGCATTGTAGCTAGATGGAATAAATATATGATATATAAACACACAGTGTGGAGCATGTGTTCTTTATGAAGATGGAGTCTTTTATAGCAGTGTTTTTGCTTATTGTATCCCCTGTAGGTGCCATAATGGGTATTTCTCGAGCCAAATTAGGACCAATGTTAACAAAAAATTTATTAAATTCATCTGCAGGTGAGACTACATTCACACTCTGAGTGTTTTTTTTTTTTTAAAGATTGGTTGGGTAACTTGTATTTCTGTTTTTTATTTCCAAGAATATTGTTAAGTATTGCCCATTTATTTTTAGTGTTATCTCTGTTTTTCTCAAATTCTTTACTGTAATAGTCTCTTTTAGTACATCTCATATATATATTAACTTATTTTTGTATGTTTTATACCGCTGTTCTGCTTCTTTTGTCCTTCTCTTTAGAAAAGCTGTATATAGTGAATTTTCTTTTTACATACTTTTTGTAATCCTTTGATTAACCATGGCTTTTTGACAATTTCCTGTTTAAGCTTTTTCTTTACTAATGGACAATTTTTTTTCATAAAGAGAGGTTACAATGTTCATGAATGTATCGTAGGCTTCATTTACATCTGATACATAGACTTTTTTCCAGTCTTGCTTCAGCAGGTCTTCCTTAAAAGAACTGATTGCATTTTGTGATTTGTATCTGCAAGATTTTCAAGTTTTTTCTGTATTGGCCCCCACATGGCCATGGATAAGTGCAAAGACTGGCAGATGGTCACTTATGTCATTTATCAATAATCCACTTTCTATTTTCTAATCAATAACATTAACTAACAGGTTGTCAATAAGTGTAGCAGTGTGGACTGTGATTCTACTGGGATGTGTTTTTGTAGGATATAGACTCATAATGTACATAGAATTCATGAACTCTGAAATTACATTTTGTTGAAAGGGATTTAGTAGTAGTAAATCAATATTGAAGTCTCTACAGATTACAACCACTTTCTTATTAGTTATATTATTGTACAGCTCGACTAACATATCTCTGAATGTCTCAACGCAAGTTCCCGGCAATCAATTTTTTGTTTTATCTTGGTCAATCTCAACAGTAACACATTCCAGAATCCTTGGTAGTGCAAAGGACATTCCATTTACAAGTTTACACCTATACAGTTCATCAATATACAGTGCAACCACCTCCACCTTTTTTTGAGATCTGTTAATATGAAGCATCTGATATCCCTTTATTGCCATCAAAGAAGCCTGCTCTTCATTGAGCCAAGTTCCACAGACTGCGATAGCTGTAAATTTATATCTAGCTGTTTCAGATAGTCCTGAATCTGTGGAAAGTTTTTGTTAAGACCTGCTGTTAAAGTGTATTATTGATTGTTTTCCATCTACTTGCACTTGACTTTTGAATTGCTTTTCAGTGTAATATTCACAGTGATTATGAGTATTATTGAAGAAGTGGTTGTCAGGATCATTATCATTGTCCATCTTGTGTAGTTTATGTTCAGCATAATGAGATATTTTCAGAGTCTGAATTTTCTCTCTCTGAGTCAAGTGACTTCCTCCAACTGGGGAAGATTGATGTCTACTAAAGTCAGTCATGAGTTTGTTTGCTTTGTTTTTGTAAGTACATTATCATGTTATGTCACAAAAGGACTGTTCTTGCCATGTGTGTGGATATGGATTGTCGTAGTCTCTTAATTTTCTTAATCAGTGTTCATCTATAATTATTTAAGTCAGTGAGATCTTTTATTATTATGGCCTTTGCTTCTTCAGGTGTTCCATTTAATTTAATCCAGACTCTACAGTTTCTTGTCCATGTTGCCTGTATCTTGTTTTGTCTTTTCAACATCTGTGCTTGCCGTGCTATTTCAGCATTCGTCTTTGTTAAATGTTCATTTAGGTAAACTTTTGTTCCCCGTAGCTTTCTGGCCTGCCTCAGTATGTCATTTTTTACCCCTCTATTCACAAAGCGCATCACAATTGATTTCTTTGTTTCATTATCCTTTCTGGGTAGAGTATAGCAGGCTGAAATTGCATTTACACACATGGACAAAATTGTTGGTACCCCTCTGTTAATGAATGAAAAACCCACAATGGTCACAGAAATAACTTGAATCAGACAAAAGTGGTAATAAATAAAAATTCTATGAAAATTAACCAATGAAAATCAGACAATGCTTTTGAATTGTGATTCAACAGAATTATTTTAAAAAACAAACTCATTAAACAGGCCTGGACAAAAATGATGGTCCCCTTAACTTAATATTTTGTTGCACAACCTTTTGAGGCAATCACTGCAATCAAACAATTTCTGTAACTGTCAATGAGACTTCTGCACCTCTCAGCAGGTATTTTGGCCCACTCCTCATGAGCAAAGTGCTCCAGTTGTCTCAGGTTTGAAGGGTGCCTTCTTCAGACGGCATGTTTCAACTCCTTCCACAGATGTTCAATAGGATTTAGATCAGGGCTCATAGAAGGCCATTTTAGAATAGTCCAATGTTTCGCTCTTAGCCATTCTTGGGTGTTTTTAGCTGTGTGTTTTGGGTCATTATCCTGTTGCAAGACCCATGACCTGCGACTGAGACCAAGCTGTCTGACACTGGGCAACACATTTCTCTCTAGAATACCTTGATAGTCTTGAGATTTTATTGTACCCTGCACAGATTCAAGACACCTTTTGTCAGATGCAGCAAAGCAGCCCCAGAACATAACAGAACCTCTTCCATGTTTCACAGTAGGGACAGTGTTCTTTTCTTGGTATGCTTTATTTTTGCGTCTGTGAACATAGAGCTGATGTGCCTTGCCAAAAAGTTCCAGTTTTGTCTCGTCTGTCCATAAGACATTCTCCCAGAAGCTTTGTGGCTTGTTAATATGCAGTTTGGCAAATTCCAGTCTGGCTTTTTTATGATTTGTTTTCAACAGTGGTGTCCACCTTGGTAGTCTCCCATGAAGTCCACTTTGGCTTAAACAACAACGGATGGTGCAATCTGACACTGATGTATCTTGGCCTTGGAGTTCACCATGAATGTGTTTAGAGGTTGTTCTGGGCTCTTTTGTGACCATTCATATTATCCGTCTACTCCTGCGGCCACGTCCAGGGAGGCTGGCTACAGTCCCGTGGATCTTAAATTTCTGAATAATATGTACAACTGTAGTCACAGGAACATCAAGCTGCTTGAAGATAGTCTTATAGCCTTTACCTTTAACATGCTTGTCTATAATTTTCTTTCTAATCTCCTGAGACAACTCTCTCCTTTGCTTCCTCTGGTCCATGTTTAGTGTGGTAAACACCATGTCACCAAACAGCACAGTGACTACTTGTCACCCTTTAAATAGGTCGACTGCCTGATTACAAGTTTGTAGACACCTGTGATGTTAATTAGAGGACACATCTTGGTTGAACATGTCCCTATGGTCACATTATTTTCAATCTTTTCTAGGGGTACCATCATTTTTGTTCAGGCCTGTTTCATGAGTTTGGTTTTTTTTTTTTTTTAAGTAATTCTGTTGAACCACAATTCAAAAGCATTGTCTGATTTTCTTTGTTTAATTTTCATCAAATTTTTATTTATTACCACTTTTGTCAGATTCAAGTTATTTCTGTGACCACTGTGGGTTTTTCTTTCATTAACAGAGGGGTACCAACAATTTTGTCCACGGCTGTACATCAACCTTTATGTTTTTGCTTTCAAGGAACTGAAGCACCTGGTTTTCCAAGGAGACTGATTCACTTGGGGGAGCCTCTTCACTCCTCATTCCTGCTATAGCATGAGCATATGATTGATATTTCATGTCTAGTCCACTAATGATTAAATCATCCATACAAGTATATTGTTCAAGATCCTCGATGCGTCGCTTCAAGTCCGCAGTTTTTTTTGTCTCTTTCCTTAATTGTTAATTTCAGCTCTCGGACTTCCTCCATTAGCCCTAATCATTTGGACTGCTGATTGGCTACTTTGTTCAGTTCTTCTGACATGAAGTTTTAATCTCTTCCATTTCCTCTTTCTTTGGTGGCATTTTTTACTGACCTGATGATAGCAGGATAATTTCTGCTGGTGTTGCCGGTATCTGGTCCAGCTGACCTCGGATCCGGTTGGCGCCTCAGCTAGCCCTGCCGCTTACCACCGTTGTAGTTGAGCTCCAATCCAGCTGGGGCCTCGGTTAGCTCTTCCACTCCTCCGCTGAGCTCCGTTGCCCACCGCCGCTGTAGTTGGACTCCGATCCGGCTCCTATCCAGCTGGGGCCTCGGTTAGCTCCTCTGCTGAGCTCCAATCACAAGATTCTAAGAATCTGTGCGGGAGGCTCAGCCGTCATCAATGATGACAGGTCGGTGAGACAAACCGGGGCAGAGTCGCGTTAGCTCCACAGGAAATACCCCTCCATACATTTTTTTTATTTTTATTATCAGTATTCTCCTGGTCCTCGGTTTATTGAGTTGTGTTTCTGATATTATTCTCTATCTATTCTTAGTTTTTATGTTTGCTCTTATGTTGAAGTCATTCCTGTTTCATTTCCTGTAGCGTTGTTGTTCTAGTTCTGCTTCTAGTTCACCGTTATTATTTGCTATTTATGTTTCTGTGACCTACCTCTCATCAGCTGTCACTCTCCCCCGAAAGGTAAACCCATGATATGTCTTCATTCCTGTTGTTTTCCATACTTCCATCTGGTTTCCATTTTAAGTTTTGTTCTTTTATTTACTTTTCACTTATAGCATCTTCCACCCGCCAAGCTGGAAAAGCAGCGGCTGCTGATGCACAGCTGCTCGGTTCTTGACAGAATTCAGCATACTCCTTTACCATGATACTTTTGCAAGTGTTTTATCAAGTTGGTGGTGTTAAAATTGTAAACACTGGTACCACACAGCAAACTTAGGTGAGTCCCACAGAGAGGCTTCAGTGACACTCGCTCCTTCTGTTCACAGAAGCTGTGCACAGCGTGGCTGAGAACATGATCGCACCTTTATTTTAATATTATCACATGTATCAGATTGGTAAATTTGATTTATTGCTTACCAATACTGAGCCAGCCATTTTGCCTGGATCAAACACAATACAGATACGGCGGATTGGATCAGCTTATCCCTATTTAAAACCAGGTTAAAACCAGGGTTAAACCAGGTTAAAACCAGGGTTAACCTAGTTTAAATAAAAAAAGACAGAATTAAACCATGTTAAAACCAGGGCCCCAGTTTGGGATCAATAAATTACATATATTGATCTAAACTAGGTTTAAACCAGAGTTAAACCAGGGTCAAACCAGGTTAAAACCAGAGTTAAACCAGGGTTAAACCAGGGTCAAACCAGGTTAAAACCAGAGTTTAACCAGGTTAAAAGCAGGTTAAGGCCAGAGTTAAACCAGGTTAAAACCAGGGTTAAACTGAGTAAAACCTGTTACCTATCCAGGTGTGTGTGTTGACGGCTCAGGTGTGTTCTCCTGTGTTTCAGGTGTTTGAGGATCACATGTCAGGACCAGAACACCTGCAGAGACTTCAGCAGATCACACAGTCCATCAGTACCACCACTCTGATGCTGAAGGACAGGTGAGGAGGTCTGAGATAGGGTCAGGGATAGGGGAGGGTTCAAAAGATTGATCCAACCATTCAGTTTAATCCACGTTTGACTGAGCTGATATCGATCCACAAAATCCACGGATCAGTCTTTTAATATCATGCTTTTTATAGTCTGTGACACACAAAACACCAGCAGCCGGCTGAACTGTAAAGAGAGTTGCCTTCACTGCACGCTCCCATTACTTCTATGTTTACATTGCAGCCACAGAGCGGATTTACCAACGTTAATTTAGCAACAAAACTCACGGTTAAAGACTGCGCTCAACAGTTCCTGAATATTTTTATGAAGTGGGGATAAACCTTTTTTTTTCTAAGTGCATCGTTCTGTTGGAACATAAATGTGGACGATTGACGAACAATTTTCAAATGGAAAAGACATGGAGAACAACAGCAGAGCAGAGAGGGAGACTTGCAGCTGCTGGGGTAAGTAAGTATTGTTGTTGTTTAACATTTGTGTCATAAATGAATAATTCATCCATCATGATGGTGTTTTCTTTTACAAACTATGATACAGTAGTTACCCTTTGGTTAAGAGCTGTGAATAAATGCAGAATAAAGTTTTATTTTAGTTTACTTCGTGATGGAGGCAGCTGCCTTCATGCAACGTTTCTATTGAATGACACATTTAATTTTGGACTTCTAGCACTTAAGTGAGAGATTTGAAGATGATAATAATAATAATAATCACAAAGAAAGAACAGAATTTATAAAGGCTACAGTATAACGAGCCATTTTCACTCAATTGAACTAAAGTAAAATGACCAACTCTTCCAGGAAAACTTTTTTCAAAAATTAAAAGTTAATTTGTCGTTAAAATATAAAGAAAACATAAAAAGCTAAATTATTAAACCCTGCTGTGGTGTGGAGATCTAAGATGTGATGATTAATTTCCATGTGCTTCAGATGAGTGAAGGCTGAGTTTCCACTCCAGGATCATCCTGAGACCTTCTGAAGAGGTCGTCAGTGGAGGAGCTTCCCTGCTGCTGCTGCATTTCAGCGCAGAAGAAGACCTCAACTTTTTCACCGTCTTAGTTTTCACGTTCAACATTCCAGAAGGTGCTGCCATGATTGTCTCCAGACTCAAACATGATTTCAATGCAGTTTATAACGGCTGTAACAGCTAATTCTTTTATTTTTCTTTTTATTTCAGTTCTCAGCAATAATACAATGTTGGTCATTGTTTGACAGTTTTCCTGGCCATTTAATTCTATATAAATCACTGTTTAACAGGAAATGTTTCTTGTGGCGTTACATAGAACAGCATGACTGTAAACTCTGGGAAAAACAGCTACTTTAAAATCTGGACTTCCTCACAACTTTCAGTGCAAAAAACCTCTAAAAATGTCACAACTTTTATCACACCTTTTTGGAAAAGGTCCACAAATTCAGACTTTTTGGGCGTCAACAATCAGAAAAACTGCCGTGAAATCCTGGCGGGACTGAAATCCAGTCAGATCATGTCTGCGTGCTTCATGCAGGAATCTGTTTCCTTACTCTGGCTTGTTAACGTGACACTACACACCCTTTACACTGAAGAAAACACGTGTTAGCACTTTGTGAAGCCATAAGTTAAATAATAAAAAGTGCATTATTGCAACTGATTTGGGGTCAGTTCTTGGGTCAGTTGGGATCTGGGATCAGAGATCAGGGATCCATCCATCCATCCATCCATCTTCTACCGCTTTTCCGGAGGTCCGGGTCGCGGAGGCAGCAGTACAAGCAGAGAAGCCCAGACTTCCCTCTCCCCAGCCACCTGCTCCAGCTCTTCAGAGGGGATACCAAGGTGTTCCCAGACCAGCTGGGAGACATAGTCTCTCCACCGAGTCCTGGGTCTGCCCCGGGGTCTCCTCCCAGTGGGACATGCCTGAAACACCTCAAGTGGGAGGTGTCCAGGAGGCATCCTAATCAGATGCCCATACCACCTCAACTGACTCCTTTCAATGTGGAGGCGCAGCGGTTCTACTCTGAGCCTCTCCCGGATGACTGAGCTCCTCACCCTATCTCTGAGGGTGAGTCCAGCAATCCTACGAAGAAAGCTCATTTCAGCCGCTTGTATCCGCGATCTCGTTCTTTCGGTCATTACCCAAAGCTCGTGACCATAGGTGAGAGTAGGAACGTAGATTGACTGGTAAATTGACAGCTTTGCCTTAGAACTAAGCTCCCTCTTCACCACAACAGACCGGTACAACGTCCGCATCACTGCAGATGCTGCTCCAATCCGTCTGTCGATCTCTCGCTCCAGATCAGGGATCAGGGATTGGAAATCTAGGATCAGGAATTAGAGACCAGGGAATGGGGATCAAGGATCAGGAATCTTGATCTGCGATTGGGCATCAGGAATCTGGAATCAGGGATCTGGGATTGGAGATCAGGGTTTTGTGATCAGAGTTCTTTGATCAGGGATCAGTTATGTGGGATTTGGGATGTGGGCCACTTTTAACAACCTTCCCGCTACATTAACCCTTTATTCTCTGGAATGAGGGCAGACAGACATCTGGGGCTTCTTCAGAGGATCAGGGATCTTGTTCAGAAGATCAGGGATCTGGTTCAAATCAGTCCAGGACAGTCTTGGGGAGGGCAGCGTGAAGGTCGACAACAACAAACTCTTAAAGGAATCATAATGTTCTGGCACTATATAGAAAAATAAATATAGAAAAATTACAAAATACCTAATTATTGACAACGAATGGGCCATCCAATATTAGCAACCGTTTCAGAACACTTGTTTATTTGTTTGTCAGATCACTTATTTGTGTGATCTTTTATAACTTATATTCATAATAGTCTGAAACTGTCTTCTTGCTTTGGGAAACTTTCTTCTTGCTTTGGGAAATAACTATTACCTGATGGAACAGCCTTGACTTTCAGAATTAGGGTCCACTACTCAGCTGTGCAGCTCCTGAAGCTAAACAACAACTATGGGTCTACTATGGACATCTCTGCTATTAAACAACTGGGACTCTTGGAGACTCTGCTACATCCATAGAGGCTCCAGACGGGGATTTGTCTACTTCAAAACCGGTTCCATACCTGTGGTCGACATCAAGACTCGGTGCGCACTGGTTACATCATCATGCACGTCATCAGAGCACTGCTACAAACCTGTATGATAACACTGCCCTGCGACAACTGCGGACTGGGAAGGTAAAAAGACCTGGAGTGGACTACAGTTTACTGCGTACACTTCCTAAGCATAGTACTCACTCTGAAATTAAGTTTGAACTATTCAGTACCCAGTCACTGTCTAATAAATCCTGCTTAATTCAAGACCACATTCTGGACAAAAAAATTGGCTTGATGTGCTTTACAGAGACATGGCATAAATCAGAGGAGTGCTGTCTTCTGAATGAGACTTGTCCACCTGGTTACACATAGTGCAAGGGCCCGAAACTCAGGTCATGGAGGGGGCCTAGCGGTTATCTATCACACTAGCTTTAAATTGCCCATTATTTCTCTGCCTAAATTCACTTCATTTGAATGCTTATTAAGATGCAAGCATCCATTCCCAATGACAATTGTTCTTATTTACTGGCCATCAAAACTAAATCCAGCATTCGTTACAGAAATAAATGAGTTTCTCATGTCGTTATGTACCGCATTAACAAGATGTTATAATACTTGGAGACTTCAACATTCATGTTGACTCCCCTTCCTGTCACTCTGCTGCAGAATTCTTATGGCTTCTCAATCTCAAGCAGTACACCAATGTTCCTACAAACAACAGAGGACATGTCCTTGATCTGGTCATCACGGATTACATTCCCATTGTCAGTCTTCAGGTGTATGATATGGGTGTGTCTGATCATAGCACTGTTTCATTTGAAGTGTCATTACAAGGACCATACATCAAGCCAAAGTGACAGATACAGTTTAGGAATTTCAAGAATATCAACTATGACAGCCTGACTACATTAAAAATCTGTGCACCGTCATCCAGTTTTCCTGAATCTGTTGACTACTATAATAAAAATCTTCAACAGATCCTTGAGGGACATGCCCCACTTAAAATAAGAACCGTTTTGTTCATATCCGCTGCCCCATGGTTCACAGATGAATTGCAGAAAATGAAGACAGCTGGCCGTGCCCTGGAGCGGAGGTTCCTGGCCTCAGGCCGGACAGTGCATAAACTGGCCAATTGTCAACATCAAAAAGCCTATTCCAAATCCCTTACCATTGCAAGATCACAGTATGACAGCATCATCCAAAACAGCTCTGGTAACTCCAAAAGACTTCTTAACTTTAAGTCACCTCCTTAAACCTGTCTTCTTCTCACTTGAGCAATACAGAGGAACAGTGCAATAAATTTATTGCCATTTTTGCCGACAAAATCAACTATCCATTCCTCTTTTACCCAGTCTTACTCAGCACCAGAAAATACGTTTGAAAATATTACAGTCAAACCAGAGATTATACTTTCGGATTTTTCCAATGTCACCCAAGGAGAGGTGGAAGATCTTATCCGACAGATGAGCTCTTCTACAAGCGCATTGGATCCCATGCCTACAGTTCTCATCAAATCTAATGTAACCATCATAACTCCTCTCATTACTACTATTATTAACAGCTCTTTACAAATTGCCCAAGTTCCATCAGCACTTAAGACTGCCCAAATCAGATCAGGCCCAAACTCAAAAAAAACCCTCATCAGACCCTGGAATTCTATCTAACTACCGTCCTATCACAGCTACAGGAACATCTTCAATCAAACTCCTCTTTTGAAAAATTTCAATCTGGTTTTCGCTGGGGCCACAGCACAGAAACACCTCTGTTCAGAGTCACCAACGATTTACTGGTGGCTGCTGACCAGGGCTCTCCCTCACTGCTCATCCTCCTGGTCCTTTCACCTGCTTTTGATTCAATTGACCATAAAATTCTATTAAACCGGCTACAGCTATACACCGGACTTTCTGAAACTACCCTTCAATGGTTCTACTCTTATATCTTAGATAGGGTTGAGTATGTGATCCTGGGGGAGGTTAAATCAAGGCCCCACTATGTCACCTGTGGGGTTCATCAGGGGTCTGTCCTTGGGCCAACCCTGTTCAACATCTACATGCTCTCCCTGGGCCATATCATCAGCAAGTATGGAATTTCTTTCCATTGCTATGCTGATGATACCTGACTCTACCTAAGGACAGAGTCTACCTCCTCTGCAGCCACTCCACCTACTCTCACAGCTTACTAGAGGAGATGAGGGTGTGGATGAGTGAGAATTTTCTTCAGCTACACAACAACAAAACTGGGGCCATACTCATTGGCACTCCACACCAGCGCCAATCCTCCTTTGTCACCTGCGTCTGACTTGCTGGTCAGACCAATCCACTTTCTTCAGCTGTTACTAATCTCGGAGTCCGATTTGACCCCCATTTAATATTTGAACATCACATTCAACAACTTTGTAAAACTTCCTTTTTTCATTTGAAAAACATAGCCAAACTTAGCTCCTTCCTCTCTCTGCCAGATGCTGAGAAGCTGGTCCATGCCTTCCTCTCCTCCAGGTTGGACTGTTGTAATGCACTCCTTGTTGGGGTTCCTGGCAGGAACCTTCAGAGACTCCAGTACATTCAGAACAGTGCTGCCAGGGTCCTGAAGAGGAAGCGAAATTATGATCACATCACCTCGGTTCTTCCCTCTTTGCACTGGCTCCCGTTAAATGTGAGGATTGAAGTTAAAATTTGTCTCCTCACATATTAGTGCATACATGGCAATGCACCTGATTTAATAAAAAAAAAAAAAAAAAAAACTCCTTCAACATCAGAAACACACCAGAAGCTTCCGTTCCACAAATACCTATCGACTGCATACCCTCAGGTTTAAGCTACAGACAATGGGAGACAGAGCTTTCCAGGCAGCAGCTCCACGGCTGTGGAATGCTCTGCCTGATTACATGAGAGCGCCACAGACAGTAGAGTCCTTTAAGAAATCTTTAAAAACTCTTCTCTTTTATAAAGTATATCAATAGTCACCTATGTGATTTTAGCACTGTTTTTACTGTTCTTACTTTATTTTAATTATTTAAATTATCATTTTTTTGCAGCTTTTACTGTGTGGCACTTTGAGATGTATTTCCTTTTAAATGTAAAGTGCAATATAAATAAAATTCATTATATTATTATATTAGTGTATCTTGACTTTGGGGAATAGATCCTAGCATTTTTAGCATTTTTCCTTCTGAGGACCAGGCCAAATGTCCTCAAAAGGAAAAATGTCCTCACACAAAAAGTGGTCACAAAAGGTGGTCAAGGGGTGGTCCACACAAGACTAGAAAGAGAGGAGCATACACACACACACGAGCATACTGGTTTTCATGTTTTATGGGGTCCAGTTTTCTGATCATCACTTGTGGGGACTACTCGTTCTACACAGATTCCTTGTATTTAGATAGAAGATTAATTTGACACTCTGGGGGGTGGGGGTCTGTTGGAGGGGTGCCTCGCCCCTCCAATGTAATGGTAGAGGAAACACTGCCTGCTCTCCTGTAGATTCACACCAGTCTTTCAGTCTTGGGGGGGGGGGGGGGTTAAATCCTCCTGAGCAGTCCTGTAATTACCCTAAGTAGTTGGCGGTCTGTCTTCTCGCCTGTTGGAGAATGAGGGAGGACAGTTGAGATTAGAGTCAGCGCTGCAGTGCAGTGGACTGGGGGCGTGGCCTAACAGATTTATGGTTTAAGGCCTTAAAAACATTTCAGAGGTTTTAGTGATGCCCTGCTGGTGTGTGTTCCTCCTCTAGGGGGTGTGGCTCTGACAAACGGCGCTGGTGCGACATGTGTCAGACCCACTTCAGCGGTGATGTCATCATCCATCGACGGACCGAGCAGCACAAAGTGAGAGGCTAACCAATCATAGCAGACCGTCACTGACATTGCTTCCTGTTTTTGATCCACTGTAGTGTCTCTTCTGGCTTTAATTTGTGACTTTATTCTTTTACATTTTTTAATTTTTGTAAGTTTACAATTTTTTCCTAAAATTTTCAACTTTTTTATATGAACTTGTAACTTTTAATGTGAATATCCATGTTTTTATGTTAATTTTTTTCTTTTTTGTAAATTTAAAATTTTTCCACATTTTCAAATTTTTTTATTATTCGGTAACTTTTTATGTAAATTTCAAAATTTTTAATTCATTTTACATTTTTTTTTACATTTGTGTAAATGTAAAAATTTTCCTCAAACTTTAAACTTTTTCTTTTTAATTTGTCCATTTTTATGTAAATTTCCATGTTTGTATTAAATTTTTTTTCTTTTTTATAAATTTGAATTTTTTTCACCAAATTTTCAACTTTTTATCTTAATTTGTAACTTTTTAGCAATATTTCCAAATTTGTAATTAATTTTAAATTTTTTTGAAAATTAAAAAATGTTTTCCCTCAAAATTTAAACTTTCTTTTATTAATTTGTAGCTTTTTATGTACATTTCCAAGTTTTTATTGATTTAAGATTTTTACATTTTCTTCTGCTACATTTCTGACTTCTTTTAAATTTTCTTTTTACATAAAGCATTTCACTTTTTTCTTGTAAATTTAGAACTTATTTCATAATTTTTTTTCTCGTACATTTCTGACTTTTTCTCTTAAATTTAAAACTTGTTCTAAAATTTCTCATAAATTTGTGACTTTTTTCTTGTATGTGATTTTTCCCCTTAAATGTGCAGAATTGACTGCAGAACATTTTTGCACAGATGTCAGGTGTGTTTTTGCTCCATCAGTTGTGAGTGTTGTGTGTTCCTCTCAGGTGTGTAAACAGCAGTGTCGCCCCTTCTGTCCGGTCTGTCAGCGTCACTTCAGAACGCCCCGGAAGTTTGTGGAACACATGAAGTCAGCCGAGCACAAACACAAGGTCACACTCTGTCTTCATTTATTTATGACCTTTTTCTTAGTTAATTTGCAGCTTTTTCTCCTGCTAAATTAGCTTTTTTTCTCTCATAAGTTTAAACCTTTTTTTCCTTGAAAATTAGCTTTCTATCCTTCTTAAATTTGTCAGCACCAGGGTTTGGTTTCAATTATTTTATATGAATCTGTTAATTGAGTAGTTGGAACTCAGATCTCGTCTGGATCAGATCAGCTGTGGGTCAGTGGAGGGGAGGAGAAAACGGGAGGAACAAAAGGGTTACTAGTTTATGATACGGTTACAGGGTAGAAACAGGCTTAAAAACAAAAGAAATTGGAAGAAAACAATGAAAAACATTGGAAAAAACTGAATAAAAGAGATTAAAATGGTTAAAAAAAAATTAAGAATCAAGCAGTGTAAACAGAATCAGAACAGGGTAAAAATGAGGAAAAAACAAGGAAACTGCTTAAAAACAAAAAAAAACAGGGTAAAAATATGGAGAAAATGTGGGAGAAAACAGAAAAAAAAAACAGGATAAAAACAACATACAGATTGGAAAAACAGGGTTAAAAACAAAAGAAATCGAAAAAAAACAAGGAAAAACATTGAGAAAACTGTGGAAAAACAGATCAAATGGTTAAAAAATAGGATGCAAGCAGTGAAAACAGAATCACAACAGGGTAAAAATGATAGATAGATAGATGTACTTTATTGATCCCAAACTGAGAAATTACAAAATTACAGTGTAACAGCAGCATGGCAGTAGACAACCAAATTGACAGAAACACACACAGCATAAAAGAAAAAGGGGATTACCCATGGGAAGTAAAACTGCTAAATAACTTGTATACATCATAGATGAATAGATGGTGACCTGTATAGATCTATGAATCATATCTGCTGCACAATGCAGGACTGTCAGGTGCAGGGTGAAATGTGAGGCACCACTTAGACTGTAAGGTGCAGTATGGCAGCATAGCTATGACCAGAATTCAACGTCAGAGGGAGTTACTGTACAGTGAAATGGTCTGTGGCAGGAAAGATTTCCTCTACCTATTCATTCGGCAGCGGAGCTGCAGCAGTCTGCTGGAGAAAGTGCTCCGCTTTCTGTCCAATGTGTGGTGGAGGGGGTGATCAGGGTTGTCCATGATGGATACCAGTTTGTTCAGTGTCCTCCTCTCCACCACAGTCTCAAAGGTCTCCAGCCTGAGACCAGTCACAGAACCAGCCCTCTTGATAATCTTGTCAAGTCTGTTGGTGTCGCTGGCTCTGATACTGCTACCCCAACAGACAGCAGCAAAGAAGATGGCGCTGGTGACAGTGTCCTGGTAGAAAAGCTCCAGCATCGTGTTGCACACGTTGAAGGATCTCAGCTTCCGCAGGAAGTAGAGTCTGTTCATCCCCTTCTTGTACACAGCATCGGTGTTGGATTTCCAGTCCAGTTCATTGTTGACCATGACACCCAGGTGGCTGTAGTCCTCAACCACCTCCATAGCCCCCCCCCCCCCAATCTGCAATGGCTGTGAAGGTGTCCTCTTCTTCCTGAAGTCAATCACCATCTCTCTGGTCTTGCTGAAGTTCAGCCTCAGGTGATGCTGCTCGGTCTACTCCCCAAATCTGTCTACCAGTGTCCTGTACTCCCCCTCCTCTCCCCCTCTTATACACCCAACAACAGCTGAGTCATCAGAGAATTTCTGCAGGTGGCATGACTCGGTGTTGTACTGAAAGTCAGTGGTGTATAAGGTGAAGAGAAAAAGAGACAGCACAGTCCCCTGTGGAGCTCCTGTATCACTAACCATTACATCAGACAAGACACTGCCCAGCCGGACAAATTGGGCCCTGCCTGTCAGGTAGTTGGTAATCCAGATCACAGAGCTGTCAACCCCCATCACCTGCAGCTTCTCACCCAGCAGCAGTGGCTGGATGGTGTTAAAGGCACTGGAGAAATCAAAGAAAGTGATTCTCAGAGTGTCTCTTCCATCAGCCAGGTGCAGATGGGCTCTTTGCAGCAGGTAGATGACAGCATCTTCAACTCCTAAATGTGGCTGATATGCAAACTCAGGGGGTCCAGCCACGTCTTCACCTGTGGCCTCAAGTGGTCTAAGACCAGTCTCTCCAGGACCTTCATCACATGTGATATGAGGGCAACTGGTCAATGGTCATTCATGCCAGCTGGAGATAACTTCTTGGGGACAGGAACCAGGCAGGACGTCTTCCACAGCACTGGTACTCTCTCCAGACTCAGGCTCAGGTTATGCAGGTGTTTCAGTACCGGAGGTAGCTGGTTGTCACAGGTCCTCATGATGATGGTGGAGATGCCACCAGGGCCCGCAGCCTTCCTCTGACAGAGTCTCTCCAGCTGTTTCTTAACCTGGTCTGTAGTCACAGTGATGTGAGGGGGACTGGTGCTGATGCCCTCAGAGGAAGGGGATGGGGGGGGAGGTGCTGCACAGGAGAGCGAGGGGGGAGGGGTGTGTGGGGGTCTGGGCTTTGTTGTGGGGGTGACAGACGGTGAGTTGACCTGATTAAAAAAACAGATTCAGCTCATCGACTCTCTCAAGGCCCCCCAATGTCTGTCTGTCTGTCCCCTTACACCCAGTCATGTGTTTCATTTCCATCCACATTGCTTTGCTGGAGTTTATCCACCAACTTCCCCCTGTAATTGTCTTTACACATCCTCAGCATCTCTTCCAGTTCATGCTGCACTCTCCTCAGTTCCTCGCTGTCTCCAGACCTAAAAGCCCTCTTCTTCTTGTTAAGAAGTGCTTTCAGGTCACTGGTGATGGTGACTGGTGAGGAAAAAAAACAAGGAAAGAACTTCTTAAACACAAAGTACAGGATAAAAATGGAAAAAAAATGCAGGAAAAACAGATTAAAATGGTTAAAAATAGGATGCAAGGAGTGAAAACAGAATCAAAGCAGGGTAAAAATGAGGAAAAATCAAGAAAAAACTGCTTAAAAACAAAAGATGGTAAAAAAAAAAACATGGAGAAAACGGGGAGAAAAACAGATTTAAATGGTTAAAAAACAGGATGCAAGCAGTGAAAACAGAATCACAACAGGGTAAAAATGAGGATTAAACAAGGAACAAACTGCTTAAAAAACGGAGAAAATGGAGAGAAAATGAAAAACAGGATAAAAACAAGGTTGTAGGAGGGGGTTATGCAGCATCTTAGACAGAGACAAGGAGTAAACATGGGAGAACAATGCCCAGAGAGTTCCTGGAGATACAGCAGGAAGGAGTCAGAGGCATAGGGGTTGAATGCTGTGTGATGTAGATGTCATGCTGTGTGAGGGAAAACTCCATGAAACGTGTGAAGAGGATTTGAGAGGAGAGAGGAGAACTTGTTGAATTCAGTCATTCTGTTCTATGCTTGTGAGATGTGAAGTGTGTAATAAACCGTCTGTCCCATGGATCTGCCTCTTATTTCACACACTCCACAAGGTACAAATTGGAAAAGCAGGGTTAAAACAAAAGAAATTGGAAAAAAACATCGAGAAAACTGTGGAAAAAACATTAAAATTATTAAAAAATAAGATCCAAGCAGTAAAAACAGAATCACAACAGGATAAAAATGAGGAAAAAACGTGTTTACGGATGTAAACGCGGTTTTATGAATGAAGTGAAGCTATAACCACGTGACATCTGATCCTCGGGACAGGAGCGTGAAACCAAATTAATCACACCTGTGGATGCACACCTTACAGATGCCCCTTGCTTCCACCCATTCTTCCCCTTTCTAACGACTGGGAGGAGCCTGCCTTCACCGACGAAGGACAATGAATGGTTACAGGTTCACTTCATTCATAAAACCGCTTTTACATCCCTAAACGCACGTTTTATTTAATTTCAGTAAAACTGTAACTACATGGCAACTGTTTACCAAATAAGTCCTGAGGAGAACGGAGGTGGCGTCACCCACAGGTTGAAGGAGCACAATGCCCCAACACGCCATAAAGCACAATCACAGTCAGATGAGTTTGGCTCCATTATTGTACTTACCTGAGTTCATACAAGCTAAGCCAGTTCCTCCAGGTAACCAGAGCTGAAACACACCCTTCCGTGCACAAGGCACACATGCCGGCTCACATGAGGGAGACTTAAGATACAACTTAAGAATCTGCTGCGACCCCCAAAACAGATGACTTCGACTCCTTATTGTACTCAACTAGATACCTCTATTGCTGACTGATTGGACGCTTTCTGTGGTAACGTATCACCACTTCCTGTGTTGCTGGCTGTTGGTGTGGTTTGCTCTGTGGTTAGCGCTCCTCATTCTCCTGAGGATTATTGCCTTTAATTGTATTTTAATCACTTTTTTCCATCTACCATTAGCTCTCACTTCTGTTTAACAAGCCTCTTGCACCTGTGTGTGCACTCATTGTCATCTAATCACCCTCTTTAGCCTTCTGTTCACTTTTCATCGGCGTTTGTGTTAGCTTCGGGTTAGCCGTTAGCTATGGCTACTAGCTCTCCTTCCCCTTCTCCTCTGGTGTGCTCTCTCTGTCAGATGTTTAGCTACACCTCTGCCTCTTTTAGTGATAACAGTAAATGTAATAAATGTTGTGTTTTTTAGTTACTCGAGGCGAGATTGTCTGATTTGGAATCCCGGCTCTGCTGCGTTGAAACACCGTCAGCACCAGTTAATAATGATGGACGTCCTTTAGCTGCAGCAGAGCACCATAGCATAGGGCCTGTTAGCTGTCCCCCGGCTTCCACCTCTCCTGAGCAGCCAGGAGAGAACGGGTGGGTGACGGTGAGAAGGAAGCATAGTCACAAGCCCCCAGTTAACCACCAACCTGTTCATATTTCTAATCGATCTTTCCCGCTCAGCGACACACCTGCTGAGGAAAAAACTCTGATCATTGGCGACTCTGTAGTCAGAAACGTGAACCTAGAGACTCCAGCGGCCATAGTCAAATGCATTCCCAGGGCCAGAGCAGGCGACATCGAGTCAAATTTTAAAATGCTGGCTAAAAGTAACTGTTAATACTCCACAATTGTTATCCACGCCGGCATTAATGACATCCGACTCCGGCAGTCGGAAGTCACAAAACGTAACGTGGAATCGGTGTGTGACTTTGCCAAAACGATGTCTGCCTCTGTAGTATTCTCTGGGCCCCTCCCCAATCTGACCAGTGATGACATGTTTAGCCGCTTGTCATCCTTCAACCGCTGGCTGTCTGTGTGGTGTCCTGCAAACAACGTGGGCTACATAGACAATTGGAGCTCATTTTGGGGAAAACCTGGTCTTATTAGAAGAGACGGCAGTCGATGGCATCAAGGGCTGACGGTGTCACGGTGTTCTGTCTAGAGTAGAGGTCGGAGTAGTGTTCCACCCATCTCTCCATCGACTGCCTGCCATCCATGGATGAACTTGACGCCGAGCCAACCATCGACGAACTCAGCAAGGCCATTGATAGCTTGACCGCTGGCAAGGCACCCGGCAACGACGGCGTACCCCCTGACCTGATCAAGCACTACAAGACCGCCCTACTGCTGCCATTGTATGACGTCCTCTGCCAGTGCTGGAAGGAAGGTGCCGTACCACAGGACATGAGGGACGCCAAGATCATCACCCTCTACAAAAACAAAGGGGAGAGAAGCGACTGCAACAACTACAGGGGCATCTCCCTCCTCAGCGTTGTTGGCAAAGTCTACGCACGAGTTGTTCTTGTTCGTCTACAGAAGCTTGCCGAACGTGTCTACCCCGAGTCTCAGTGTGACTTCCGCGCTGAGCGATCAACAATAGACATGATATTCTCCATCCGCCAACTCCAGGAGAAATGCAGAGAACAGAGCATGCCTCTGTACGTCGCCTTCATCGACCTCACCAAAGCGTTCGATCTGGTCAACAGAGAGGGCCTTTTCAAGATCCTGCCAAAGATAGGATGCCCACCAAAGTTGCAAAGCCTCATCGAATCGTTTCACACCAACAGGCAGGGGATAGTGCAGCACGATGGCAACGTCTCAGAGCCATTCAACATAAGCAGCGGAGTGAAACAGGGCTGTGTACTTGCGCCAACCCTCTTTGGGATTTTCTTTGCTATGCTCCTGAGGCATGCCTTCAGCACAGCAACAGAGGGAATCTACCTGCACACAAGATCTGACGGCAGGCTTTTCAACCTCGCCCGCCTGAAAGCCAGAACCAAAGTACGCGAGCCTCTAATCAGAGACATGCTGTTCGCAGACGACGCTGCAGTTACAACCCACACACAGCAGGAGCTTCAGACCCTGATGGACCGCTTCTCCCAGGCATGCAAGGACTTCGGGCTTACCATCAGCCTGAAGAAGACTAATGTCTTGGCGCAAGGCACGGAAGCACCACCAACCATCACCATCGACGACTACAAGCTGGAGGTCGTGAATCAGTTCACGTACCTGGGGTCCACGATAGCAACAACCTCTCCCTTGATGCAGAGATCAACAAGAGGATTGGAAAATCAGCCTTCACACTCGCTCGCCTCACCACACGAGTGTGGGAGAATCCCAAACTCTCTGTCAAGATGAAGATGGCAGTGTACAACGCCTGCATCATCAGCACACTGCTCTATGGGAGTGAGACGTGGACAACATATGCCCGGCAGGAAAAGAGACTGAACTCCTTCCACTATTTTTTTTTTTTTTTTTTTTTTTTGTAACTTATTTGTACCCGTAGGTAGACTTGGCTTGCAGTCTGGTGACAAGCCACCGGCTGCTGGTCGCTGCGTGCGCGAGCGCCCTAAACCTACATGTTTTCGGTATGCAGGAGGAAACCGGAGAAATCCCGGAGTAAACCCACGCAACACGGGGAGAACATGCAAACTCCACACAGCTCACTGTTGGTCGGGGGCTGGGATCGAACCCACAACCTCATGATCCCCGCGATCCCCCGGCCGAGGGTAAAACTGTGCTGCCACAGTGCTAAACCACTGCGCCACCGTGCAGCCCGTGCACTTGCGCTGCATTCGCCACATCCTGGACATATCCTGGCAGGACAAAGTGCCCAACACAGAAGTTCTGTCCCGTGCTGGCCTTCCCTCCATGTTCACTCTACTCAGGCAGCGCAGGCTCCGCTGGCTAGGCCACGTTCACCATATGGAGGATGGCAGAATCCCCAAACACGTCCTCTACGGAGAACTGGCAACTGGCAGGAGAGACGTTGGCCGCCCACAGCTGCGCTTTAGAGACGTCTGCAAGAGAGACATGAAGGCCCTGGATATCAACACAGAGCGCTGGGAGGACCTTGCAACGGACCGCTCCAAATGGAGAGGCACCCTGACCAGACAGCTCAAGGCGGATGAAGAGAGACTGACTGCTGCAGCAGATGAAAAAAGGACCCGCAGGAAGAACCGCCACAGACCCAGCAGCACGGAAACCACCCACAAGTGCCACCTGTGTGACAGGGACTGTCATTCGCGCATCGGCCTGTTCAGCCACAGGCGGTGCTGTTCCAGCAGAGCAGACGTTTAGGATTCTCTTCCATGGTCATCATAGACCGACGGAGGCCGACGACGATTAGAAGAGACTGCGTCCATCCCACTTTGGATGGTGTGTCTCATTTATCTAACAATCTGGCAACATTTTTATCCAAATTTCCAAAACCTTGACTACTCAGAGTTGGGACCAGGAAGCAGAGTTGCAGTCTTACATGCCTCTCTGCAGCTCCTCTTCATCCGCCACCCCTCAACTTAGCCCCTGTCTTCCCCATCAGAGAATCATTGTCTGCTCCCTCCAAAGTAAATAAAAATATAATGTATAAGCATCCCAAAGTGATTAAACAAAAAGTTGGTAAAATTCAAATTAAATATGAAGCCTCTAAATTTAATGATTTGGCCTCTGTTCCTCCTCATAATTTAAAAATTAAATGCGGTTTGTTAAATATTAGGCCTCTAACTCCCAAGCCTCTGCTAGTCCATGATCTGTTAATTGATCATCAGATTGATTTAATATCCCTTACAGAGACTTGGTTAGGGCAAGAGGATTATGTTGGTTTGAATGAATCAACTCCCTCTGGTTATTTAAACTGTCAAAATCCCAGAAGTTCTGGTCATGGGGGAGGAGTAGCAACAATTTACCATTCCAAATTAATAGTGTGTTTGTCGCCAAACTGCAACATAACCCCTAGTGGTCAACAGTGGGAAAGATTTTTTTCAAGAAAATATTCAGATCAGATGTCAGAACTTTCTAAGGCTATAACTTGAAAGTGGTGAGAGATAATGGCTTACTGTCAATTAGAAAGAAGTAGAATGTGATCCAAAGTTTCAGAGAGGAGTAAATTTGCGCATCTAATTTGCATGAAATTCGTCACCTACTGCTGGCGAAGGCGGCTCCCTCGCTTGGTCCTTTTGTAGCATCCTGGTCATTATTTTATCCTCCCCTGGTCATTTTAGCTTTCTGTCCTACATCCAGAAACTTATTGATTATTCCACCTTGATTTTGCTTTTATTCCGTTGCAATTTATCTTATATGATGACATGCAACCAGCGATTGTTCTCCAATCACATGGCAATCAGGGCGCCAGCAGGTGAAATCGAGCTTTGCGCTGCCTTTGTTATAAGAAAATGTAAACATTTACCTTCATAAGCTAAATAATCTTTTTTTAGAATCATAGTTGGCAAATTTGGGACCAAATGCTTCCGAATTTGCTCCTCCGTCTGCGTCCACAACGATGGGTAGTGTCCTTTTTTTTTCTAATCTCAAAGAAGAAGAAGAAGAAGGATTTCTTCCTCTTTGGTGTATTGTGTGTCATGCGTGAGTCCTCCAACACGTGTCTGCCACATTGTGAATTGGCATGATAAGTACAAATCCTCAGTCCAGCTGGGGAGTGTTTGGCACGTCCAATCAGTTGACAGGTGCAGTGCCGCTCTGTGCCACTAGGGGCACAAGAAATCACACAGCTTAAAGTGCTGATGACATGTTTTTGACTTCCTTTAATTTTTCAACACATAATACAATATGACGAAATAGGTTGGTCTCTGCAGTTCTAAGTTAAACAGGCTTTTTTTTCACACGAATTTCCAACGTTTTCATGAGCGCCACATCACCCATTGTGTCAGTGGCTGGAAACCCCCCCAGCCTTGTTGTAACGTCATTGACGGAACACAGCGCTTGGCTGCCCTTTGTACACACAGGATGGAGGCGGTAGAAAACATCGACGATGGTTCCAGCACATGTAGTTTGGAATTGGTTTGTGTTGTCCAATCTTCAGACGCTTATAGTTCCGAAGAATGGGATGACAATGAAGAATTTGGGGGCATCAAACCGTATAGGTTTGAGCCTTGCCAACCGGGCATTGTGCCTAGCGAGTCAGACTCAGTGACAGTCAGCTGTTCATGTTTTGTGTGCATCATCTGCCATGTTGTCAGCCAGCCAATATTGCCAACACTATCACGACATGTTAGCCACTCCACACAGCCGTGGTTCTGTTGTGCCCCTTGTAGCGATGTCGGCTCTGGGGCGCAACGTGGTTAACACGACTCCTCTCCATGTTCTCTGGGCAATGTCGGCCTTGAACTCGTACTGTTTGTGTTTCTGTGTATTTTTGTAAGTCTTCACCTTTTGGGATCAGTCTTTATGTTCAATACATGTGCTGTAGTGAATCCTACGCGTAAATCCTCGTGTAACTCCTTGTTATTAACACGTAAATCCTCCCTTTCCGTGCACTCTTACGCAGGGCACGGAGAGGGAGCATGAAATAACGAAGATTTACATGCAAGGTTCACCACAGCACATTAAATATACAATGACAGACAATTCCCAAAAAGGTGAAGACGGACAAAAAATACAAACACACTTACTGATGGCATTCGGGGGCCGGCATCGCCCAGAGAACGAATGAGAGAAGACGTGTTAGCCACAGGTGCTCCCCAGAGCTGACATCGCTTCAAGGATGCATGAGAACCACAGCAAACATACAAGTGATTAACGTCGTGAGACTGCTGAAAATACTGGCAGACTAACAGCACAGATGACAATACTATTGACCAGCAGTGCGTTACTGGCAAACGGCCGCTAATATGTACAGTACACGCACTGCTGGTGATGGTGTGATAAGAAGTACCTGGGCGAGGACCGGGAAACATGATCAGTGGGAATTTGAATCAGCTGGTGATAATGAGAGATAATGAGAAGAGGGGATGTGGCCGGACCAGTGAGATGTAAGCACGCAATCACAGAAAGTAGGTCAAAGCTGCGCGTAAATCCATAAATTCTTCCCCTCCTCGTGCACTCCTCCTGCCTAAAAGCGCAGAAGAAGTGCACGAGGAGGCTTATGACAGTTGGAGCTGAAGCGTGTGATGTGGTCTTTCATGGCCTGCTGTTTATCTAAGCCTGCAACACAACGCGAAGGCATAGCCGTAAAATTAAAACAAGAAACCAGAGAAACTGTGAGCTACAAAGCTGCTGTCATTCTAGTTAACAACACCGGAGTCCGTTCTGTCGATTATGTCATTGGGGTGCCGCCCTTAATTCAGTAGGCGGCACCACAGTCCAGTCAGCGGCTGCAGTGTTTTGATGACAACTAGTTTATGCAGGCACTGTTGTAAATATTATATTGATCATAAACACTGACTTTTGGGTTTACACAACATGCTAAAAATTGTCAAAAATATGTCATCAGCACTTTAAGGGTTAATGTAAAGCAAAAAACGTTATAATTCCTTTGAGGGCCTGGTCCTCAGTATTGGGCATTTTAGCAATTTTAGGTTAAACCCAATTTTATTTGCCATAGTTTATTGTTCTCCCTCAGCCTACTCAGAGTTTTTATCCAAATTTGCCAAATTCTGAGCACATTTAGTGCTGAAATCAGAATAATTATTGTAGGGATCTTTAATATACATGTAGATGTAGATAGTGATTCCTTCAATATGGTACTTAATTCAGTAATAGACTCGATGGGGTTTTCTCAGAAAGTAGGAAATTCTACTCATTATCTCCACCAAACGTTGGACCTTATTCTGACATATGGCATCGAAATAGAAAATCTGGTAGTGTCTCCTCATAACCCTGTACTGTCAGACCATTGTCTGTTAACCTTTGATTTTACTATTTCTGACTATTTGGCGCCTAAAGAAAAATATTACTACAGTAGATGCCTCTCAGATGATGTTGTTACCAAATTTAAGCAGATTGTTTCCTCTATGCCATGTGTCAACACAATGAATATAAGCTATGGAGAGCTTGCACCTTCTGTAATTGATAGCATGGTAGATAGTGTTACAGCTTCTCTGCACTAGACTCTAGACATGGTGGCCCCTTTAAAAAAGAAAAAGTCTAATCAGAAATTTCTAACTCCTTGGTTCAACACAGAAACTCACAGCTTAAAACAGAAGACTCATCAATTTGAAAGAAAATGGCGCTCCACTAAATTAGATGAAATCTGTTTAGTTTGGAGAAATCATCTTTTAATTTATAAAAAATCTCTTCGGGAAGCTAGAACAAGTGATTATTCTGCATTAATAGAAGAGAACAAGAATAATCCCAGGTTTCTTTTCAGCACTGTAGCCAGGCTAACAAAGAGTCAGAACTCCACCAATCCTAGCATTCCCTTAGAGCTTACTAGTCAGGACTTTATGAACTTTTTCAATAATACAATTTCATCTATCAGAGATAAAATCAGTCAGATTCTTCCCACCGTTAACTTAAATACAGTCACTACTATAACTCCTTCAACTGATATCTGTTTGGATGAGTTTACTCCAATTGGCCTTTTAGAGTTAGATGAAAAAAATTCCTCATCCAAGCCTTCAAGTTGTCTTTTAGACCCTATTCCTACCAGGTTATTTAAAGAAGTCTTTCCATTTATTGGTAGCTTTATTCTTCATTCATTCATTCATCTTCTTCCGCTTAATCCTTTTCGGGTCACGGGGGGGCTGGAGCCTATCCCAGCATCTTTGGGCGAAAGGCACGGTACACCCTGGACAGATCGCCAGTTCATCGCAGGGCCAACACAGAAAGACAGACAACCATTCACTCTCACAGTCATACCTAAGGACAATTTAGAATCCCCAGTTTGATGCCAGTTAACCTAACTTGCATGTTTTTGGCATATATCAAATAATCAATTCATTAACATTAGGCCATGTACCACAGGCTTTTTAAACTGCTGTAGTTAAACCCTTTCTCAAAAAGCCATTGCTGGATCCAGGAGTTTTAGCTAACTATAGACCAATCTCTAATCTTTCTTTCATTTCATAAATCTTTGAAAGAGTTGTTGCTACGCAATTATTTGACTACTTGCAGAGAAATGTTTATTTGAAGAGTTTCAATCTGGGTTTAGAATCCATCATCGTACTGAAGCAGCCCTAGTGAAGGTCACTAATGACCTCCTTATTGCATCTGATAATGGACTTGTTTCTGTACTTGTCTTTTTAGACCTTAGTGCAGCTTTTGATACTATTGATCATAATCTTCTACTTGATAGATTAGAACACCATGTTGGACTTAATGGAACTTCATTGCAGTGGTTTAGATCGTATTTATCTGATAGGTTCCAGTTTGTTCATGTCAATAATGAGTTTTTTTCCAACTCAAAGCTCAGTCACGGAGTTCCACAGTGATGTGTGCTAGGCCCTACTCTTTTTAGTTTATATATGCTTCCACAAGGCAACATTATTAGAAAGCACTGTATACATTTTCATTGTTATGCAGATGACACACAATTATATTTGTCAGTGAAGCCAGATGATAGTAATCAATTAGTCAAATTAGAGGCCTGTCTTAAGGAAATCAAAGCTTGGATGACTTGTAATTTCCTGCTATTAAATTCAGATAAGACTGAAGTCATTCTAGTTGGTCCAAAAAACCTTAGAAATACCTTTCCAAATCAAACTCTTAGTTTGGATGTGGTTACTCTTTCTCTTAATAGTTCTGTGAGGAACCTTGGAGTTATTTTTGATCAAGATCTGTTTTTTAATTCACATATTAAAGTTGTTTCTAAGACTGCCTTCTATTATTTGTGTAATATTGCCAAGATTAGGAGCATCTTGTCTCAGAGTGATGCTGAGAAACTAATCCACGATTTTGTTAGCTCTAGATTAGATTATTGTAACTCTTTTTAATCAGGTTGTCCTAAAACATCTTTAAAAATTCTTCAGTTGATCCAAAATGTTGCAGCAAGAGTTTTAACAGGTACTAGAAAGAGAGATCATATCTCTCCGGTTCTGGCCTCCCTTCATTGGCTTCCTTTCATTGGCTTCCCATAGTGTTTAGAATTAAGTTTAAAATCCTTCTTCTTACTTACAAAGCTCAAAATAATCAGGCCCCTTTTTATTTAAAAGATCTGATACTACCCTATTTTCCTAACAGAACACTACGCTCCCAAAATGCAGGATTGCTTGTAATACCTAGAATCTTCAAAAATACAATGGGAGGCAGAGCCTTCAGTTATCAAGCTCCTCTCCTGTGGAACCAGCTGCCAATCTGAATTCGGGAGTCAGACTTGATCTCTGTTTTTAAGAATAGGGTTAAAACCTTCCTTTATGATATAGCCTACAATTAGGGAGGGACCATGTGTCCCTGAACCCTCCCTTAGTTATGCTGCTAATAGGTTTAGACAGCCGGGGGACCTACAACAATGCACTGGGCTTCACTGTTTTCTTCACTCTCCAATGCCAGTTCAAAAACTCTCTCCATTTCACACTGCATTGTAGCTGGGTAGATGGGGCCCCTGAAGCCTGCACGTTGCCTACAACCTCCTTCTCCAAGCCAAGTTTATACAATTGCTCCTGTTCAAGGCCAATACATGAAGCCTCAGGAACTGGAGATTTGGATACCAAAATCTGCCCTGTGCCTGTGAGAGCATGTCCCGTTGACCGGGAGAGGCCAAGGGTGACCTTCCAGCATCTTGTCGATCTCCGCCATCCATCGACTTGTGGCCAATTCGGGGCTATCAAAATTACTTGAACAGACAGTCGCCTCACCTTCGCGAGGAAAGCCGGCAGAAGAGGCAGTGGCGGCCAGGCCACTGGAGGCCAGGCAGTGCTCAAAGCATCTGTGCCCAACAGACCTGGCGGGCCATGCACTGAGGCCCAGAGAGTACAGTGGGTGTTCTCTGCCATCGCAACAGGTCTGCTTCCACCTGACCAAGCCAAAACCAGATCTGCTCAACTATCTCTTGATGCAGTCACCATTCACCAGGATTTGGACCCCCTCGCGACAGCAGATCTGCTGCTAAGTTCTGGGGCCTCAGCAGGTGAAAGGCCCTCAGGAACCTACCTTTGGCCTGAACTCACAAGAGCAGATGGTGCACCCTCGCACAGAGAGAGGGGGACCTCAGACAGCCCTGCCGGTTGATACATGACACCACAGCTATGCTGATCATTCGCACCAGAACTTTTCTGCTCTGAATGACTGGCAGAAAATGCCTCAGAGCCAAACGTACTGCCTCCATCTCGGGGTGATTTATATGCCAAGACTGCTGAGCCAGAGTCCAGTACCCCCGAACAAACCTGCCCTCCCAGCTTGCACCCCAGCCTATTAGGGAGGCATCGGTTGTAATGGTCACCCTGCAGCCCTCTTGGCCCAGGGCAACACCATCTCGGACTGTTGAGGAGTGTCTACACCACCTGAGACCCATGGGGCCCTTTTCGGAAGAACTAGCCTCCTCCCTTTGTCTCTGGGCAAAACCACCTTCTGAAGCGTGAACCATCACTGAAGGGGACAAGCATGTAAAAGACCCAGTGGCACCACTTGGGCAGCTGTAGTAAAGAGACCTAAGATCCTCTGGCACTGCTGCGCTTAGACAGTACTCTGTGAGATGCAGCTCTTAATACATTCCCCGATAGCATGCCTTCTCTTTGGAGTCAGGGATGCCCTCATGGCAACTGAATCCAGGGTGAGCCCCAAATATTCGACAACCCTGGTTGGAACCAGGCAGCCTTTCACCGCATTCAAATGCAACCCGAGTGCCGCCAGGTGAGCCAATATGGTCTCCATATTGCAGGGATGGCAATTTTCCGCCGATCCGCAGATTTCCGCCGATTTATTTTCAAATTGATCATTTCTGTGAATCGTCTAAATCCATTTAGAAAATTTTAGGGGGGGTAAGGTACCTTATTGTTACCGATTTTAGGAAAAATCAACACGATTACAAGCGCTCGGTGCTTCCCCGGGTCAAGTCTCCCACGATAACCCAGATGTTTTGTACTCAAGCTACTGCTGTATTGTAAACAGCCCTGCAGTTGGATAGTTGCAAACGATTGGACCAATCAAATGGCTCGTTGTATGCTTTGTCAAAAATTCATGGCGGTGTGTTCGTGTTGGAATTCTGAGCTTTCGGTATCGTTTTCAGCGGAATTATGAGATTTTTATCGAAGGATCAGGAGTCATCTGTGCTAGAAATAGACAAAAGTGTCAAAAATAAGTTCCGATGGAATTGACTTGAGAGAGAAGTGACGGTAAAGGTGAAAATTGGCTCAAAGTTCAACAAGGTTAACAGAAACACTCGGACAATTTCTGACGAAACCAGACGTGGCTGGAAAAGCTTTTTGTGTGTATTGTAAAGACTTGATTAACTATGGATCGCATGTATGTGTGGCGCTGTCAGACCACGCATCAAAAGTGAAGAAATATGCCGACTACCTTAGAAGTGACTTGGTGACCAGTGTAAATAGTGTAAATAGTGTAATAAACTCTTATAGAACTGTTAAATATGTTGGACTAAAGACAATGAGACAACATTGAAGAAAAAGTAAGTTAACTTTTCATTAAATTTAATGATTTATCTAAGTCTAGTATTTCATTTTTTTTATCATTTTTTTTTCAGTCTAAATTACTTCTGTTTTACTGAAAACCTCTCAGCTTCAGGGGGGCTGTCCCCCCCGTCCCCCCCATAAGTCAATCGACCAAATTAGATTTCAGCTGAAATCAGAATTTCCTGTTGCCATCCCTGATATTGCTCCTCGCTATGGCTTCTGATGGTGCACAAACCAGCCAATCGTCCAGATAATTGAACTTGAACGCCCCTCTGCCGCAGTGGGTGAGTGCAGTGTCCATGCACTTGGTGAACGTCCAAGTCTGGTAACAGGCCGAAGCCATTGGGGGTTCTCATACCCTTCAAGAGGTCTCTGGACACTCAACCTGGAGGTCCTGGCTGATGAAAGGACTGCGTGTGCAGTCTCACCTTCTGCACCTCGTCCAACACCACCTCTGCTGCAGGCCCAAAGACCTTACCAGACGCTACCGCAGCCTCCAAAACAGCAGCCCTGTCCGTATCCGCCAATCCAGACTTGCTCAGCCACACATGCCGCTTGCCATGGTTAGCTGGCCAAGGAATTCCCAAGTGCTGTAGCTTGAAAGCTAGCTCCTTGAATCACAGTGTACACAATCCTTACCAACTCTGGCAGAAGGTCAGTTCCTCTTTTGACTCTAGGTCCCTTATCAGGCCTTCTAAATACACTAAAAGAAGTGTATTAGCATCTGCTAACCTAGAGGCCATAGCTACAGACTGGTAGGCACTAGCCACTAACCCAACAGTGGCACGGCACTTGTCGTTAGGGTGGCATATAGACTTGCTGCCTGTGGAGGAGCTCCAACCAGCAATGCAAAGGTAGGACCCACTTTCAACGCACCATCCAAGCCTCGCTCCACAGCACCACTCAGAACACTGAGCCTAGTGCGAGGAGCAGCAGCCTCCCTTGGACGAGCCCATGACTTCTGCCGACAACCCACAAAGTCAGGATAAACTGTCAAGGAAACCTTCTTCGTCTTCTTCTTTTAGATTTGATTGGTGGTTGGCAACCAGCTTACAGGTGCATTACTAACACTGACTTGATTATCATCACTCAATATCCCTGCATACGGAATTCCGAACAACTCCCCATGTGTTAAAAAAAAACCTGCCTGTGGGATTCAGGACCCCTGTCCAAAGCCGAAGCCCAGGTGGAGAAGATGGAGGAGGAAGCCCAGCAGCTGATGCTGTTCTAGAGAGCAGTGCCCTGAGAGACGCATCATAGGGCTCTGGAGGGTCACTGTCGTCCTTATCATCATCCTCAGAGACATCCATTCGCCCACTGGAGCTGATGGTCTTACCCAAGTTATCAGAGGCCGTGAGGGACACTGCATCAGGATGCAGTCCCGGGGCACACACGGGAGCCTGGAGCGGCATACCCAAAAGGCGATGTTGATTTGGCACCATATATTCAGTGGTCTTACACATCTCCTCCAATTGCCTCTGCATGAAGTCCACTCGTGGGTCGCTTAGCTAGCTTTCTTCAATCCGCTGCTTCCTGCTGGCTTTCCCGGTTCCAGCTGGAGCAGCTAAAGCTGGAGGAATGAAGCCCTGGGCTGGTGCATACCAGTGTCCAGGCTATTTTCTCCTCCTCCTCCACTCCCCACAGAAGCCATTATTCATCCAGGAGAACAACAGGTGAGAAAACAAGACAGTTATTCTCATTATTATTATTGCTGTTATTATTCAATTCAATTCAATTCAACTTTATTTATATAGCGCCATTTCACAACAACAGTCATCTCATAGCACTATCAACTGTAGGGGGGGAACCCCCACAGTTGCAGAAAGACCCCAGCAATCAGGCGATCCCCTGTGAGCAGCACTTGGCGACGGTGGAGAGGAAAAACTCCCTTTTAACAGGAAGAAACCTCCAGCAGAACCAGGCTCAGGGAGGGGCAGTCATCTGCTGCGACTGGCTGGGGGGTGAGGGGATAGAGAAGAAGAAAAGAACAGACATGTAGAGAGAAAACAGCACGATGGGGACTCAATCTATGGGAGAGAACAAACAGATGTTAATGACCAGCAAAAAAAAAATATTTCATAGAGAGTGAGGAAAGGAGTGAGGCCCAGTGCATTACTGGAGGTCCCCCGGCTGACTAAACCTATTAGCAGCATAACTAAGGGAGGGTTCAGAAACACATGATCCCTCCCTAATTGTAGGCTATATCAAAAAGGTTGGTTTTAGCCCTATTCTTAAAAACAGAGATCGAGTCTGACTCCCGAATCCAGATTGGCAGCTGATTCCACAGGAGAGGAGCTTGATAACTGAAGGCTCTGCCTCCCATTGTACTTTTGGAGATTCTAGGTATTACAAGTAATCCTGCATTTTGGGAGCGTAGTGCTCTGTTAGGATAATACGGTAGTATCAGATCTTTTAAATTAAAAGGAGCCTGATTGTTTAGAGCTTTGTAAGTAAGAAGAAGGATTTTAAACTTAATTCTAAACTCTATGGGAAGCCAATGAAGGGAGGCCAGAACCGGAGAGATATGATCTCTCTTTTTAGTACCTGTTAAAACTCTTGCTGCAGCATTTTGGATCAGCTGAAGACTTTTTAAAGATGTTTTAGGACAGCCTGATAATAAAGAATTACAATAATCTAATCTCGAGCTAACAAAAGCGTGGATCAGTTTCTCAGCATCACTCTGAGACAAGATGCTCCTAATCTTGGCAATATTACGCAAATGATAGAAGGCAGTCTTAGAAACAAATTTAATATGTGAATTGAAGGACAAATCCTGATCAAAACAGGATCAGGATCAGGATCATTATAAACAGGCCAAAGGGCTGTTCATGAGGTACAAGCACGGTAGTCATAAGACAACGTAGAAATATCAGATTTCAGTTCCTATCTGAATGCAGTACTACTCCCCCACAAAAGGTGGCGGGAGTGCACCAAGCACAAGAGTGCTCAGTACCAAGCCAAAGGAGGTCTTTTTTTTTTTTTTTTTTTTTTTTTAAGAAGACTACTGTCAGTTGAGAAAAAAGAAACAATACAGAATTAGCGGCAAACTGTACCATGCTGTTAACTGTTAAGCAACTCTTACTCTTTGACGAAGGCAAAAACATATGACATATCTCAAGCGGATAAGCATATCGTGTGCTGTTAAGCTGTAAAACAGTTCTTCTGCCTGAAGAGAAGGCACAAAATACATCACAAACCTTAGGCAGGTAAGGGTAGTACATACCTCAAGCAGTCATGAACAGTGCACGTCACGCTATACAGCCGCTGCAAACCTTCTCTCATTCAGCAGAAAAACAACAATTTTATGACACAGCGATGGGGTACCCAGGGTAAGGTAGCCCAAACAGCACAAAACATAATGTCAAATAGATGGTTTAAGCTCTTACCGAACAGGAGGACAGAAAGAGAAAGAATGGGTGAATGCAAGTGTACAAGGTGTGCATCCACAGGTGTGATTAATTTGGTATAATGCTCCTGTCCCGAGGATCAGATGTCACGTTGTTACAGGTTCACTAAAATGAAATAAAACTGCTTAAAAATAAAAACCAGGGAGAAAATGGGGGGGGCGGGGTAGGATAAAAACAAGGGACAAATTGGAAAAACCGGGTTAAAAACAAAAAAAATGGATCAAACAAGGAAAGATGTGAGGAAAATGTAAAAAAAAAAAAAATGGTTGAAAGAAAAAATGTAAAAAGGAAAAAAGAACAGGAAAAGTAGGGTAAAATCTCTAAAAATGGAAAAATAAAGCTAAAAACATGGAGAAAATAGAAAAAAAAACAGAAAAAAGCATGCTAAAAATGGGAATAAACAAGGAAAATCAAGTGGAGGACTACAAATACCTGGGTGTTGCGATCAGTAGCGGACTGACTGGAAATCCAACACCGATGCAAGAAGGGGATGAGCAGACTCTACGTTCTGAGGAAGTTGATATCCTTCGATGTGTACAACCAGATGGAGTTTTTCTACCAGGCCGTCATTGCCAGTGCCATCTTGTTTGCTGCCGTCTGTTGGGGAAGCAGCATCACTGCCAGAGACACCGACAGACTTGACAAGATTATCAAGAAGGCTGGCTCTGTGATCGGTCTCAGGTCAGAGACTTTTCAGACTGGTGGAGAGGAGGACACTGAACAAACTGTGATCCTTCATGGACAATCCTGATCACCCTCTCCACCACACACTGGACAGCAGACTGCTACAGCTTCGCTGCCGAACGGTCAGGTGCAGGAAATCTTTCCTGCCACGTGCCATTTCACTGTACAGTAACTCACTCCGATGTTGAATTTTGGTCAAAACTATGCTGCCATACTGCACCTTACACAGGGTTTCCTCTGGTAACATTTCCCGGTGGCGGCCCGCCACACTTGTAAATTTGCTGGCATTCCTATGAGAAAATATAAATTTAAGAAAAAATATAAAGGAATTACGGTCCGCAACCACGCACACGAACAAGGTGCGTGACCGTCATCCACACGCAGTTCAGAAGCGCCGCGCTCGCGTGACCGCGCTCCAGTCACCAGGCAGTGTCTCACTCGCGTCACTGTCTGAGAGAAACATGAGCTTATTAAAGTATTTTAAACGTGGAAAAAAATCAGAAGAGGTATGTAAGCACTGGAGGCATTTACCACGGTTTTAACCTGCTGGTAACGGGAGCAGTAATGGAAGAGTTGCTTAGCTAACAGATGTGGTTAAGAGCTCGAGTTGGTTCATTTTGTCTTCTTTTTAATCATTAGTTTTTTGTTTTTCTTGTTTCAGACAAAAGTGAAAAGGAGCTGTTTTCACCTTTACCGTAGTTAATATTAATTAACTAATTTATGTTCACTATTATGTACCTGGAAAGTTAAGATGACCGAAATTCATGAAGTCAGTGACTTTAATCCGTCAGCAGTCTTCAGACAAACTAAATGTGCCAGCATTTGAATTTCAAAATAAGAGAGGTTTTCCTGCTGTCTGGGTGGTGAGAAGATTTCTAAAAAAACTATAAATATATAGAAATATTATAACAGAAATAACTGCATATTTGGTCATTTATTTCATTAAGTACAATTTTACTAATGTTTTTTCTTTGTAATCAGAGTTAAATTATTGTTCTGTTCTGACTGCAAATTATGGTCAAAAATGTAAGTTGTTATAAGGAGAAAGTAAAAAAATACCACAGTCTGTTTCAAATTTATTTAAAAAACAGTAATTTTATTTTAAAAAAAATAGAACAAAATTAGCCATAAAATAATCCACAAACTTATAATAAAGTCTCAAATGTACAAGAAAAGTCAATTTTACAAGAGGAAATTACAGATTTGAGGAAAATGGTTTCAAATTTAGATAAATTTACAGAGGAAAGTAAAAAAACTACAAGAAAATTGTTATAAATTTTGGACAAAAACCTCAAATCTTCAAGACTGAAGTCATTACTCAAGTTTTTAAGTGGCTGCTCTTTGTACCCTTAACTAGAAATTTTTGGTTGCCTGCTTTTAATTATTAATTTCAAAGCACTGCTTTTACATGAGTAGAATTTCTGGTTACTATACCCACCTCTGATCATATAATTTAAGTATGCATGAGTAAATTACTATTACGTATGTTATTTTCCTTCCCTACTCTCTCAAGGGAAAAAAAAAGAAACACTAGAATAAAAATACAAAAAATACATATTTTTGTCTTTTATGTAAACCATGACAAAAAAAATCCTGCAGGACAATACATGACACTTGATATTTTCTAACCTGTTTGTATGCCACCATAGACAGAGAGAGAAGATGAATTAGACAGAGCTCAGAGAGGGAAAGATGAGACAGAAGAGAGGAGCCAAGGAGAGGGAAGTGTTCAGGCAGAGGGTCCAGGATAGGTGACACCAGTAAAAAGTCCAAACACAGGACGTCTGGGTGGGACCCTAACTGGCCCAATATTTCAACATTCAAACCTCGGTTGTACAATGCTTCAGATGGTAAGATCCATATGCAAAGTTACTGTGTAAAGTTAAAAAAAGAAAGAAATAGTATAAAATTAATATATTACGGTTACAATAGTGTCATGTGTTTTCTGCCCTGGAAAAATATGTTATCACTGTGCCAAGCTCTTTAAGCCAGAGGAAACACTGCTTACAGTCTAATTGGTATCTTGTATTTCACCATGTGCCTTATAATCCTTCTCTGTACAGTCAGTACTATCCATAGACTCATAAAGATCATCATCTATTTAACCTAGTAGTAGCTTATGTTGTATATAAAGTTATCTAAGCATTTTACTTTACCTCCCTGGGTATCTCCTTTTCTGTTATGTTGTGTTTTTCTGTTGGTTGGGTTGTCTGTGTCATGCTGCTGTTACACTGTAATTTCCCAGTTTGGGATCAATAAAGTACATCTACTCTATCTGTCTGTCTCTCTGCCTGTCAACAAGGTTAAAAATGAGTAAAAACAGGGTTAAAACACATAAAGGAAGATGGGAAAAAATTAGGAAAAACTGTAAAAATGGGGGAAAACTGAAAACATGCAGAAAATAAAAACAGAAAAACATGATAAAAACAGAGGAAAAGTAAAAAATGAGAAAAACAGGGTTAACAGGAAAAGTAAAAAATCAAGAGAGAACAGGAAAATCAGGGTTAAAAACAAGGTTAACATGGGTAATGACAGGATTAAAAGGTAAAACAAAAAGAGGAATAGGAAAAAAAACAGGGTAACTTAACATTAAAATAGATTAGAACGAGGTATTTGTTGCACGCAGTGACACTAAAATATTTATCAGTGGGCCACTTCCTGCTAGGGGTTCCACTGTTTTTTTCCAGACTACTAAGCCTCAACACATGGTTGAACAGAACCTGCAGTCTAAAAGGTTTGACTTTTATTGACAATTTTAACTTATTCTGGAAATGAGCATTTTTTAAGTCTGATCAACTCCACCTCAACAGAACAGGGGTAAAAGTGTTTAAGGATCATCTCCTTTTTGCACTTTGTCATCTATTTCTTACCCCACTTTCATGTCAAGTACATTCTGCGTTGCCCCTATTGCCTTATTGCATAAGAAGGGCTCAGCAAACATCCAGTTCCAAAATGAACTGCAAAACAAGAATAACTCTGATCCCTTACGACATCAATTTCCAGATAATGCTACTGAAACTGGGTTTTTGACAACAGATGCAAGCTATGATGGTTCTGCTTCCATGCTGTCTGCAGCTAAATCATCACCGCCACACATGGATTTTCCTGAGGATATGCAGGTCCTGGTTTGTGCTGGAACTAAACTTTCTCCTTCCATCTTAACCAGCTCACAAGCTTACTTTGTTGCAGCACCTTTGGCTTTTATTACAGCACTCAGTCTTTGTGGGTAGCAGTCTATCAGCGTGGCACATGTTGCTGTTGGCCTCTTGGCAGCCTCCCTGACCAGTTTTCTTCTCGTCTTTTCTTCAATTTTGGAGGGACGTCCAGTTCTTGGTAATGTCACTGTTGTGCCATATTTTCTCCACTTGATGGTGACTGTTTACTGTGTTCCATGGTAGATTTAATGCCTTGAAAATCCTTTTGTACCCTTCTCCTGACTGATACCTTTGAGCAATCAGAGCCCTATGATGCTTTGGAAGCTCTCTGCAGACCATGGCTTGTGCTGTAAGATGTGACTACAAATATGTCAGGAAAAGCCTACTAGTGTGGTGATCCACACTGTGTGTTCTCTGCCACTAATTGTCTCCACAGCTGCGTTGACACCTGCTCCTTCCAGTTAACGCAGCCTTTATCAGGAGTGGTGCCCTGTAGCCTGCACGGAGACGTCAACGCTCCTCCTAGGTGAAAAACTCTGTGCTTGAGTCTTCCCTTTCCTTTAAACAGGGAGTTTCACCTCCCTGACCCTCTACGACTACAATTCATCATCTGGGAGTCTCGTCTCCCCAACTCAGCCGTAAGCTACTTCTTGGAAATTATCGCCTTTGCTCCTGCCTCTCTCTCTCTCTCTCTCTCTCTTCCCTGTGCATAGGTGGACCTACCTCTTGATGGACTTCCTCCTCCTCCAGGCGGCGGACTGGACCAAAATCTATGAGCTGTGGGCTCCATTCATCTCTACAGCAGAAGTGCCATATCCTGAAACTGAACTCCCTCTTCAGCTCGGGCACCCAGCGCTGTAATTATCTGCATGAACACTACTTCAAGTCAACGGGACTCATGCGCCGGTTGCCAGACTTGTCCCACTCTGCACACTTCAATTCACACATCCACACACACACTCTCACTCATTCAGTAAACATCATTGTGGTATTTCGAGCCTGTGTCTGCGCTTGGGTTTTGTCTGAATCATGTCAGTACCTCTCTGTCAGGGAAACCCAGCAGACAGTGTGTTTGCACAAAGACTTAACATCATGGAGGCTTGATTAGACCAATTAACATATCAACAACAATTGATTTTAAACCAGCTGGCTCAAATTAATTCACGGCTTGATCAGCTCACCCTGACACAGCCTTATCCGTCTGCTTTCTGGGTCTGGCCAGGTCGTCCAATCCCACCTCTCCTCCGACGCAGCATTTCCGGCTTACTCCAGTTCCCACCCCCACCCGTTTTAACGGTAAGCTAGGGGAGGCTCCAAGTTTCCTACTGCAATGTAGTATTGTGTTTCAGCGGGTGCCGGAGGATTTCCCTACAAACCATAGCCAGATCAGTTATGTGGTAAATTTGTTGGCGGGGCAGACCTTAGCCTGGGCTTATGCTATTATGGCCCGTCACAACTATTCCAGTTACACTTATGACCGCTTTGTTTCTGAATTCATAGAGGTGTTCGACCATTCTGACCGTGATAATGTCCTCACCACCCGTCTACTTAATCTTAGGCAGGGGGCTAAATCTGTCGCCGATTATTTGGTAGATTTCTGGGTGGTTGTGGCAGAAGTTGGGGGAGAGGATGCCTCTCTCTGCAGTATTTTTGTTTGCAGTCTCAGCCCTAGTCTGCGAGATGAATTTGCCCATGTAGAGAAACCCCCCAAATTGAATGAGTTAATTTCCCTAGCCATCAGTATTGATAACCGGTTAAGGGAACGAGCTAGCGAGCGTTGTCTTTCCAGTCGCTCGGGTGCCCAGCTTCGCCGTTCCCCTCAATCTCCTCTGCTGGCTTTCCCTCCTGCTGATTCCCCCGAGGCCGAGGAGCCCATGCTGGTGGGCTGGTCTAAGTTGCCTCTGGCGGAGTGACAACACCGCCGCGACCTCGGGTTGTGTATGTACTGCGCCAGTACCGAGCACAAGGTCGCCCCTTGCCCCAGTCAGTTAAAAGGGGAAGTCCGTTCATCACAGTAGGGGGACTAACGGACGTAGAGAAGGCCAAATCCCTTACACGACTAATGTTACCTGTTCGCTTCCAGCATGGTCACACTGAAATGTCCACTCACACTCTCATTGATTCAGGTGCCGAACAGAGCTTTATTTTGTTGAATCTGGCAACCCGGCTGGGCTTTCTTGTTACGATCTGAAGACACCTTTGAAGCTGATCGCTCTTTCCAAAGTACCCCTCGCCATTGTTGCTAAGCAGACCACCCCTGTTTTTGTGTTGGTGTCGGGTAACCATTGGGAGCACATCAGTTTTTTTGTGTTATCTATGGCTGCCTCCCCCGTCATTCTGGGTTACCCTTGGCTTAAACTTCATAACTGTGGAGAGCGTGAAATGAAGAGACTGAATTTATTTCTTAGTTCAGGTTTATTCACCATCTTCACATCTCCAACGATCTCAGAAACAGAAAAGAGAGCGAACTCCCCCAAACCCCCGCTTTTATACCTGGGACATCAAAGAACAAAATCATATTGTCATCAAACCCCCCATCGACAATAACTCTCCCCCAAGTCCCTTCTTCCTCCATCTGACCCCAGGAGGTCAGGAAGTCCTTTCAGAGTCCTCACCAAAGGCACCTCCACCTCCTGCTGTTATCCCCAGGAGGTCCAGACATATTGTTCCTTCAAAGACATGAGGTTACAAAATACATATGCAGTCTTAAGCATCTCAATCACTGTGCTATACATATGCAGTCAAAATATGTGCGCCACATAACCCCCCCCCCCAAACGTCGAAGAATGAAACAATACAGCATAGTCCACACAACATGATAAAAACCACAACATCAGTCCATATGCCGTCTGGGCTTCAAACATCTTCCAAACTTGCTGTAAGCGGGCTTCGCAGCCCCTGCGGCACCATCTTGCAGTGAATCTGCTAACTGAGGATGAGAACCATTAGTTGATCCCTGCGGGGGCTCCAGGGCATGCTCCCTGGGGAGTCTGCCACGTCGAGGAGCCCTCGCCACTCGTACAGACTCGTCGTTCATCACAAAAGCAGGCTTAAGTCTATCTATACTAATTGTTTCCCTCCTGTCCCCCAAATCTAGCACAAAATGCTTATCACCTGTTTCTGGCACTCTATATGGGCCATCGTAAGGTGGGCGCAGGGCTGGGCGCAGAGCCTCGTGCCTGACAAAAACAAATTTGGCATTTTTTAAGGATTTGGGTACAAAAACACGTGGAAAAGTGTGATGAACGGGACCCGGAAGCATGTCCGCTCCCGTGCCGATCAATGACCACTGTGCAGGGGGACGCCCTGGCGCCGGATGATCTGGCAGAAATTCGCCTGGCAGCCGGAGAGGCTGCGCGAAAACCAACTCCGCTGGGGAGGCTTTTAAGTCCTCTTTAGGCGCAGAACGCAACCCCAATAAAACCCATGGTAGTCTGTTTACCCAATTTGCATCTGTAAGCGATGCTGTGAGTGCTGCCTTCAATGATCTATGAAAACGCTCGCATAAACCATTAGCCTGGGGGTGGCAAGCGGTAGTGCGGTGAATTGTCGCACCTAAGCTGTGGGCCATCTCTGACCAAAGCTCAGACACAAATTGAGGTCCCCTGTCGGACGTAATATCCGACGGAACCCCGAAACGCGCTATCCAAGCTGTCAAAAATGCGCGGGCCACCTCCGCAGCCGTGGTCGATGCCAGTGGGACCACTTCCGGCCAACGCGTGGTTCTGTCCACCATTGTCAAAAGATGTGTGAACCCCTGCGACGACGGTAGGGGGCCCACGAGGTCGACATGCACATGATCAAACCTCTTGGCCGGGATGTGAAACGGCTCTAAGGGAGCTTTTGTGTGCTTGTGAATTTTGGCCTGCTGGCAAGCCATACAGGCTCTTGCCCACTCTTTCACGTGCTTGCGCAGGCTCGGCCAAACAAACTTTTCTGCTACCATTTTTACAGACGCGCGCACCCCCGGGTGTGCCAGGGCGTGAATCGAGTCAAAAACGCGGCGGCGCCAAGCGGCCGGTACTACCGGATGCGGTCGCCCGATAGACACATGGCAGATTAGGGGGGGCATACCATTTTGCAGGCTCCTGCTCTCCAGCCTTAACCCTGTTGGTCCAGATTGGAGCGCGCACACGTCCGCATCACTACCCTGATCCGCTGCCATGGCCGTATAATCTATCCCCACCTGAACTGGGGCCACGTGGGCTCCCGCATTGCCATTTTGCTCTGCGGCTGCGGTAGTATAATCTACCTCTGCGCGGACTGGTGCTGTTACCGCACGAGAGAGGCAGTCTGCCACGACATTGAGTTTACCCGCTATGTGCTGAATATCAGTAGTAAATTCCGAAATTGCGGCCAGCTGCCTCTTGCTGCCGGCCTGACCAAGGTTCCGATATTTTGGCCATCGCAAAAGTGAGCGGTTTGTGGTCGACAAACGCGGTGAAACGCCGACCTTCTAGCCAGAATTGGAAGTGGCGAATGGCTAAGTGGAGCGCTAACAGCTCCCTGTCAAACGCGCTGTATTTACGCTCAGCCTCGCGCAAGGATCTGCTGAAAAAGGCCAGCGGCTGCCAAACCCCGGCAACGTGCTGCTCCACGACCGCCCCTATGGCCAAATCTGACGCATCAGTGGTGAGCGCTATGCGGGCCGTTGGGTCTGGATGAGCTAACAACGCAGCGTCTGCAAGGGCTTTTTTTACCTCCGCGAATGCGCGCTCCCGCTCCGGGGACCATTCGATTGTATTGGAGGGTTTTTGCTTTTTAAGCGCGGCATAAAGTGGTTGCATGAGCTGCGCTGCGTGGGGGAGGAAACGGTTATAAAATTTCACCATTCCTAAAAACTCCTGTAGTGCTTTGACTGCGCGCACTTTGTCCGGTAGTGGAACCGCCCCTTCTGGGGAGACGCAGTGCCCCAAAAAATCAATCTGCGCCACCCCGAACTGGCACTTAGCCGGATTGATTATTAACCCGTGCTCTCCCAACCGCCGAAAAACTGCTGTGAGGTGTTTTTCGTGTTCCTCTTCGGATGTACTGGCAACCAAAATGTCGTCCAGGTAGACGAACATGAAAGGGAGATCGCGTAACACGGCATCCATCATGCGTTGGAAGGTTTGTGCGGCGCCTTTGAGGCCAAACGGCATGCGTAAAAACTCAAAAAGTCCAAACGGGGTTATCACCGCTGTTTTGGGAATGTCCTCAGCGCGCACTGGGACTTGGTGATAGCCGCGGACCAAGTCTATTTTAGAAAAAACGCGCTCCCCCGCCAGATGTACTGAAAAGTTCATCTCCGACCGGTGTACAAACCCCTAGTGCACAGACAACCTCCGGCCATGCACACTGTGGAGTTATGGTCTGAGGAGACAATGGACACTCTAAAGGACTGTTTTGAAGCCACTGCCTGGAAGCAGCTCTGCGATCCACATGGTGAGGACATCGATGGCCTCATTCACACCTTCACGGGCTACCTCAGCTTCTGTGTGGACAAATCCGTTCCCACCAAGACCATACGGCGTCACTCAAACAACAAACCCTGGATCAACCCTGAGATAAAAACACTTCTGAGAGAGAAGAAGAGGATCTTCAGGTCGGGGAACAGGGAGATGCTGACGTCCGTACAGAGGGAGCTGAGGAGAAAGATCAGAGAAGGCAAGGACAGCTTCAGGAAGAAGATGGAGGACAAGCTGCAACAGAGCGACATCAGCGGGGTCTGGAGAAACCTCAAAACCATCTCGGGGCTCCAGAATACCTCCCCCCAGGCCACGGGGGGCAGGGAGTGGGCGAACAACCTGAATCTGTTTTTCAATAGATTTGACCAACCGCCCTCCCCCCTGTCTGCACAACAACCACTGCTGCCTCTAAGAAATCAAGTCCTGCTGCCCACTCCCCACTCCACCGACACCCCCCCCCCCCACTCCCAACACACAGCCCCCCATCCTGACCCTGACCAAGACCCAGGTGAGGACGGAGCTGAGGAAGATCAAGGCGAGGAAGGCGTCGGGTCCAGACGGCATCAGCGCAAAGCTCCTCAAGTCCTGTGCAGACCAGCTGTGTGGGATTGTGACGTATATCTTCAACATGAGCCTGAAACTGGGGAGGGTACCACAGCTGTGGAAAACATCTTGTGTGGTACCTGTACCAAAAACTTCCCACCCCAAAGACCTGAACAGCTTCAGACCGGTGGCCTTGGCGTCCCACTTGATGAAGACCCTGGAGAGACTGCTCCTTGCTCATCTCCGCCCCCTGGTGGAACCAGCGATGGATCCACTCCAGTTCGCCTACCAGCATGGCATTGGGGTGGAGGATGCGGTGATCTTCCTCCTTCACCGTTCTCTGTCCCACCTGGAGAAGCCCGGGAATATGGTGAGGATCATGTTCTTTGACTTCTCCAGTGCTTTCAACACCATCCAACCGATGATCCTGAAGGACAAGCTGCTGCACGCAGGGGTGGACCAGCACCTGTCATCATGGATCCTGGACTACCTCACGAACCGGCCTCAGTTTGTGAGAACCCGGGACTGTGTTTCCGACACAATCATCAGTAGCACGGGGGCCCCCCCAGGGAACGGTGCTGGCTCCCTTCCTGTTCACTCTTTATACTGCGGACTTCTCACACAACACAACACATTGCCATCTACAGAAGTTCTCTGATGACTCTGCGATCGTTGGTCTCATCTCCAGCGGAGATGAAGCTGAGTACAGAGGGCTTATCCAGGACTTTGTGGACTGGTGCCATCGGAACTGCCTCCAGATCAACGCGAGGAAAACTAAGGAGCTGGTGGTGGACTGCCGCAGGCATGGGCAGCCCCTCACAGCACCAGTAAATATACAGGGAACAGACATCGAGATGGTGACATCCTATAAGTACCTGGGTATTCATCTGAACAATAAACTAGACTAGTCACACAATACTGACGCACTCTACAAGAAGGGACAGCGCAGGCTGTTCCTGCTGAGGAGACTCAGGTCTTTTGGTGTACAAGGGGCGCTGCTGAAGTCATTCTATGACACGGTGGTGGCATCAGCCATCACTTTTGGAGTGGTCTGCTGGGGCAGTGGCATTACTGCAGCTGATAGGAAGAGACTGAACAAACTGATTAAGAAAGCTAGCTCTGTCCTGGGGCAGCGCCTTGATCCGATGGAGGAGATAGGAGAGAGAAGGACGGTGGCTAAACTGTCATCTCTGCTGGAGTCCGAGTTCCACCCTATGCAGGACATACTGGATGCACTGAGGAGCTCATTTAGCAGCAGACTACATCATCCCAGGTGCACAACCGAGAGGTTTCGTAGGTCCTTCCTACCAACGGCTGTCAGACTGTACAACCTAAGCAGGGCTGCTCGCAGAGATAGCAAAAAGACGTAACAAACTAATAGGTTTTTTTTTGAATGCAAAAGATGCAATAGACTTACACAATGGTCCTCTCCGGCATACAACTAGGAACATACCGGTCGCTATGGAGGGTGAGAATATGTATGGGCACATAATCATACCATGTAGGATAACTAAATAGACGGTTATGCTGTTTCATCCCACCTAGCAACAATGCTCTGCACTGTGTGTGTTTATATATTTACATATTTATTCCATCTAGCTACAATGCTCAGCACTGGGTGTGTTTATATTTATATATCTATATATTTATTCCATCTAGCTACAATGCTCCGCACTGTGTTTTTATATATCTACATATTATTCCATCTAGCTACATTGCTCCGCACTGTGTGTGTTTATATACTTGCATATTTATTCCACCTAGCTGCAATGCTCCGTACTGTGGGTGTTTATATATTTACATATTTATTCCATCTAGCTACAATGCTCTGCACTGTGTGTTCATATATTCATATATTTATTCCATCCAGCTACAATGCTCTGCACTGTGTGTCTGTGTCTGTGTGTGTGTGTATATATATATTTTATAGTAATATGTACATATGTATATTAGCTGCTCTTGCTTGCTTGTTTTTTTTTTCTTGCCTTCTGATTGTTGCTCTGAGTGTTGCTATCCCTGTGCTGTTGCAATCCTGGAATTTCCCCGTTGTGGGACTAATAAAGGCTTATCTTATCTTAAAATCCTGAATATGTGGAATTGGGTAGCAGTCATGCGCTGTAGCGTTGTTTAACCTGCGGAAGTCACCGCAAGGTCTCCACGAGCCGTCAGCTTTAGGGACCATGTGCAGTGGGGAAGCCCATAGGCTGTTTGAACGGCGGATGATGCCCAACCTTTCCAGGTTGGCGAACTCCTCGCGCGCTATGGACAGTTTAGCTGCATCCAAGCGCCGAGCTTTCACAAAGACGGGGGGGCCAGTGGTAGTGATAAAGTGCTCCACCCCGTGTTTCGCAACTGTTGCCGAAAAGGTGGGAACTGTGAGTGCTGGAAACTGTGTGAGGAGTGCGTGAAACTTACCGCCTGCTGTGGCGACGTTGGTCTGTGCTGGTGGCGGGGACACTCGAGCTGCACAAGGAATGGAGTAAAAGGAGAGTGCATTAACTAGGCGCCTATTGGCAAGATCAACTAATAACCCATGTGAACACAGAAAATCAGCACCTAACATGTTGAAACTCACCGCCGCTATCATAAAAGTCCACTCATAAGTGCGGCCGTGCAAGGACAGAAGCAGAGTCCTTTCACCAAAGGTCTTAATGTTCGAGCCGTTCGCCGCTGTCGCCCCGTCACCACGGGGACCTGCCAGCCGGTCAGCGTAGGTTGGGGTGATGAAACTCACTTGGGCGCCCGTGTCCACGAGGAAGTGCCGCCCAGAGCGCGCATCCGTGAGGTAGAGCAGCTTGTTTCGCTCGCCGAGGGTCGCTGCTGCTAACGACTCCCGGTCTTGGCGTTTCACAAGCTCTTGAACTGGCACGGCGGTACACACTTGCGCGCCCTCTCTGCGAAATGCCGATGGTAAAAGCAGAAGTCGTCTCCTCTGCTGCGTCGGGACCTCGCTGCTGCCATTGTTGGTGGGATCGATTCCGTCGCCTCTGGCCCACCGCTGCTCCCTGTCGCCGCGCCGAGGTCTGCCGCTGCTGCGGTGGCTGCATGCTCCTCGCAGCAGTCGAGGATCCGCTGCGCTTCTCGGGCCAGCGCGTGGAAGTCCCGCTGGGTCACGAAATGAGTGCCTGCCAGGGTCGCCCTCGTCTGCAATGGAAGGGTTCTCAGGAAGATGTGCGTGAAAAGGAAATTGTCGTTGTCTGTGCCTCTCAGCTGCAGCAAGTCTTCCATCAGGTCGACAGGCCTGCGTCCTCCCAAGTCGTGCAGAGCTAGGAGCCTCCTAGCTCTCTCCTTGGCTGAGGGCATGAAACACTGGATGAGGACAGCTTTCAGCCCGCTGTATTTGTCGCCAGCGGGCGATTGCTGCACCAGGCTCCGCACGTGTCAAGCTGTGTGGTTGTCGAGCTTGGCGATGACATGGTAGAATTTTGTGTCATCTGCTGTTATTCCCCCGAGTGCGAACTGGGCTTCGGCCAGGAGGAACCACGAGTCTGGGTTGTCCTGCCAGAAGTCTGGTAGCTTGACCGAGACCGCGCTTGCTCGAACGGTCCCTGACGAGTCTGGTTCGGGGGAATCTTCTCTGATCATTGTACGTCTTAGGTCACCAATGTGGAGAGCGTGAAATGAAGAGACTGAATTTATTTCTCAGTTCAGGTTTATTCACCATCTTCACATCTCCAACGATCTCTCAAACAGAAAAGAGAGCGAACTCTCCCAAACCCCCGCTTTTATACCTGGGACATCAAAGAACAGAATCACATTGTCATCAAACCCCCCATCGACAATAACTCTCCCCCAAGTCCCTTCTTCCTCCATCTGACCCCAGGAGGTCAGGAAGTCCTTTCAGAGTCCTCACCAAAGGCACCTCCACCTCCTGCTGTTATCCCCAGGAGGTCCAGACATATTGTTCCTTCAAAGACGTGAGGTTACAAAATACATATGCAGTCTTAAGCATCTCAATCACTGTGCTATACATATGCAGTCAAAATATGTGCGCCACAATAACCCCATTATTGATTGGCAGGCAGGGAGAATTACTTCATGGAGTACCTTTTGTTTGAGTGCTTGTTTACAGTCTGCTGCCTGTTCTCTGTCTGTGCCCTTGTGTTCTCCTGCCACACACCTGCCCGATCTCTCCTCAGTTCCGCCTGAGTATCACGACCTGGCTCCTGTCTTCAGTAAAGCTAAGGCACTCTCACTACCCCCCCACCGCCCCTATGATTTTGCCATCAACCTCCTGCTGGGGGCTCCATTACCATCCAGCTGGCTTTACAGCCTCTCTGCCCCGGAGCGGGAGCCTATGGACAAATAAATCAAGGAGTCCTTGAGTTCAGGTATTATCAGGCCCTCTTCCTCAGCGGTGGGGGCTGGGGGGTTTTTTGTGAGTAAAAAGGATGGCTCACTCAGACCCTGTACTGATTTTAGGGAGCTCAATAACATCACAGTTAAGGATAAATACACTCTGCCTCTCATCAACTCTGCCTTCGACTCTCTCCAGGGGGCCACAGTTCTCACTAAACTGGATCTACGCAATGCTTACCACCTGGTCCGGATAAAGGAGGGGGATGAGTCGAAAATGGGGTTCTGCACTCCTAGTGGCCATTTTGCATACTTGGTGATGCCATTTGGATTAACCAATGTGCCAGCTGTGTTCCAGTGGCTCATCAATGACATGCTGAGGGACTTTTTGGACTCATTTGTGTACCTTGATGATATCCTCATTTTTTGTCGTTATTTGGAGGAGCATCGGGTGCACGTGAGACGGGTTCTTCAGCGCCTTTTGGAAAATCAACTGTACGTCAAGGCCGAAAAATGTGAATTCTACACTGCTTCCACCACCTTCCTGGGGTTTGTCATTGCCCACAAGAAGATCATAGTGGACTCAGATTAAGGTAAAAGCTGTTGTGGAGTGGCCAGTTCCTTCCTCCCGTAAACAGCTGCAGCAGTTTTGGAGTTTTGCTCATTTCTATTGGTGGTTTATCCAAAACTACAGTGTTATTGCTCTGCCACTCACCCGTCTCACCTCCATCAAGGTTCCTTTCCATTGGTCTGAAGAAGCTGAGGCGGCATTCTCCAAACTGAAGTCTGACTTTTCCTCTCCCCCTATCCTTGCTCAGGTGGACCCTTCCCTGCAGTTTCTGGTGGAAGTGGATGTTTTGGGGTTGGGGCAGTCTTGTTGCAGTGTTCTCCCTCCGACAACAAGGTCCGCCCCTGCGCCTTCTTCTCCAGTCGCCGGCTGAGAGGAATTATGATGTGGGGGACCGGGAGTTACTGCCTGTCAAGCTGGCCTTGGAAGAGTGGCGCCATTGGCTGGAGGAAGCTTTACAGCCATTCGTCGTTTGGACCGATCATAAGAACCTGGAGTACCTCAGAACGGCTAAACGATTGAACTCTAGACAAGCCCGCTGGTCCCTGTTCTTCGGCAGGTTCAACTTTATTATCACCTACTGCCTGATGTCCAAGAACACCACGCCCAACGCGCTCTCTAGGCAGTTTTCCCCTGACACAGCTGTGCCGGAACCACATCCTATGGTTCCCCCTTCATGCATCATCAACATGCTCTCCTGGAACATTAAGGAGAGGGTCAAGAGAGCGCAAGACACTGAGCCCGACCCAGGCTGGAGTCCAGCAGGCCGGCTGTACATTTGCTCTTCAGTATATGGTAAGGTCATTGATTGGTTGCACTCCTCCAAGGTCATGTGTCACTCCAGGATAGCTCGCACCGTGGCCCAGCTGCAGAGGACCTTCTAGTGGCCATCATTGCGGAGGGATGTCAATGAGTTCATTCGAGCCTGCCCCCAGTGTGCCACTGGTAAGTCATCCTCTTCTTCCCCCTTTGGCCTGCTGCATCCTCTCCTCACCCCCAGTAGACTCTGGTCTCACGTCGCCTTGGATTTTGTAACCGCTCTTCCCCCCTCTGCAGAACACACTGTTATTCTCACCATCGTAGACAGGTTTTCGAAGGCAGCCCATTTCATTCCCCTTCATAAGCTCCCTTCGGCTAAGGAGACAGCTGATCTCTTCATCCTGCACATGGTTCGCCTTCATGGGATCCCTGTGGACATTGTTTCAGACCGGGGTCCTCAGTTTATTTCCCAAGTTTGGCGGTCTTTCTGCAAGGCCATTGGGGCTACGGACAGCTTATCCTCAGGTTACCACCCGCAGAGTAATGGTCAATGTGAGCGCACCAATCAGGAACTGGAAGCAGCCCTGAGGTGTGTCACAGCCACCAACCCAGCATCATGGAGCACATACTTACCATGGATTGAGTATGCACATAATTCTGCCATTTCTACTGCCACAGGTCTCTCTCCTTTCGAGGTGTCCCTAGGTTACAACACCCCCCGTTCCTGGAGGAGGAGGTGGCGATCACCAACCCGTCAGTGCAGGCACATATCAAATGATGTCACCAGCTATGGAGCACTGCCAGGGCCACTCTTCGTTACACGGCGGGTTGCAACACCGAGATCGCCAACCACCATAGGACTCCGGCTCTTCCCTACCGGGTGGGACAAAAGCTATGGCTGTCTACCAAAAACATTAATTTGAAGGCTGAATCTAAGAAACTCTCCCAGCGCTTCATTGGTCCTTATCCTATAACCCATATTGTCAACCCAGTTGCTGTCCAACCTGGCTCTTCCCCCCTCTTCGTATCTGTCCCACTTTCCATGTGTCTCAGGTGAAGCCATTTTTCTCCAGCCTGCTGTGTCCCTCTCCCAAGCCTCCGCCCCCACTGGTGATGATTGATGGTGGTCCAGCATTCAAAGTCAGCCACATTATGGACGTTCGACGCAGGGGGCGTGGTCTCCAGTATCTGGTGGATTGGGAAGGGTATGGTCTGGAGAGGTCTTGGGTGCAATCCTCCTTCATCACAGATCCGCAGATTATCAGGGAGTTCCATCGGACTCACCTGAACAGGTTGAACTGGCTTCCATGAGACATCCCTTGGGGGGGGGGGGGTACTGTGGTCATCCACGCTGTGTGTCCTCTGCCACTAATTATCTCCACAGCTGTGCTCACACGTGCTCCTCCCAATTAGTGCAGCCTTTATCAGGAGTGGTGCCCTGCAGCCTGCATGGGTGAAAAACTCTGTGCTTGAGTCTTCCCTTTCCTTCAAACATGGAGTTTCACCTCCCTCACCTCTACGACTATGATTCATCGTCTGGGAGTCTCGTCTCCCCAACTCAGCTGTAAGCTACTTCTTGGAAATTATCGCCTTTGCTCCTGCCTCTCTCTCTCTCTCTTCCCTGTGCACAGGTGGACCTACCTCTTAGCAGATTTCCCCCTCCTCCAGGCAGCGGACCGGACCAAAACCTATGAGCTGTGGGCTCCACTCATCTCTACAGCAGAAGTGCCATATCCTGAAACTGAACTCCCTCTTCCACTCGAGCACCCAACGCTGTAATTATCTGCACGAACACTACTTCACGTCAGTGGGACTCTGGTTAACGGGTGAAGGATGGACTACTCTTTGGTGCTAAACTACCCCTCATGCGCCGGTTGACAGACTTGTCCCACTCTGCACGCTTCAATCCACACATCCACACACACACACACACTCACTCACACACTCTCACTCATTCAGTAAAGATCATTGTGGTATTTTGAGCCTGTGTCTGCGCTTAGGTATTGTCTGAATCATGTCAACTAGAACAGCTGAACTGTATTTGGGGTTTATCAGAGGCACTTTAAATGGTGGCAGGTGTGTACTGACTCCCATTTAACATGAGTTTGAATATGATTGGTTAATTCTGAACACACCCACATCCCAAGTTATAACAGGGTGTGCATATTTATGCAACCAGGTTATTGTAAGTTTTTTATTTTTTCCCCTTAAAAGTTTTCAGTTTGTTTTTTAATTTGGTTGTACAGGTCACATTAGTGGTGGAAAAAGTTTTGAAATGATTTGTCTTAGTCTCACTTTTTACATCATAAAAGCCTGGCATTTGAACAAGGGTGTGTAGACTTTTTATATCCACTGTAGATATGTTTGTGTGTGTGTGTGTTTGCGCCCGTGCATGCATGCGTGTGTGTGTGTGGTAATCCTAGGCTAACCTAGCCTCGACGCAACACTGCATACATATGTCATATCTCAGCAAATGTTTGACTTTTCTCTTCTGTCATCTGTATGAATATTCTGTCACTTCTGTTGTCTTTTTTTCTCTCTCCCCTCACCCCAACCAGTGGTGGCAGAAGACCGCCCCTCCCTGAGCCTGGTTCTGCTGGAGGGTTCTTCCTATAAGGGAGTTTTTCCTCCCCAATGTCGCCTCGTGCTGCTCATAGGGGATTGTTCAATCGTTGGGATCTTTTCTGATTGATTTATAATTTGTGGCTTGTGTATGGGATGGATCCAAGATCCTTCGATGCGCTTTTCTTTGTTTGTTTTTGTTCGTCAATTGTGTGTTTGCCTGCTCTTACACCCGTGAAGAGCTACTAAATATCAGGACTTTCACTCCCACGGACCTACTCCCAGTTTTTTTGGCTCCTGCCGCCGATCTGGTTCACTTTTTAGCCCAAAAAGTGAGACGGCGAAAGAGAGGAAGACGAGCGGGCGCCCTCGTGCAGCTTCGCAGGAGAGGCACCCGCTCGTCTTTGCCTGGAATATTTCTGTCCGACGTCAGTTCTCTTTATAACAAGGTAGATGAACTGAGACTGCTGATGCGATTTAAGGACCTCTCCACCTCGTGTGCCCTCTGCTTCACTGAGACCTGGCTCAAGGAAAAGACACCGGACAGCGCGCTCCTCCTCGAGGGATTTCAGCTGTTTCTTGCTGATCGAGACACGGGGCTCTCCAGCAAGACCACAGGCGGAGGAGTCTGCTTCTACATCAACAGCAGCTGGTGCTCCGATGTAACTGTGCTCTCCCAACACTGTTCTCCCGCTCTGGAATATTTATTCATCAACTGCAAGCCATTTTATTCCCCGCGTGAGTTCGCTTCATTCATCCTGGCCGCTGTTTACGTCCCACCCGACGCAGACGTGCGCGAGGCTCAGCGCGCGCTCGCGGATCACATTCAGCAAGTGGAGCGGACTTTTCCGGACTCTCTGGTTATTGTGGTTGGTGACTTTAACCAGAGCAACCTGAGCCACAAACTCCTCCGATACAAACAGTTTATTAAATGCCCCACCAGAGGAGAGAACACGCTGGATCACTGTTACACTACAGTTAAGGACACGTATCGCGCTGTTCCCCACACTGCACTCGGACTATCTGATCACGTGATGGTCCACCTGAATCCCACATACAGACAGAGACTGAAGCTCACAAAACCTGTTGTTAGCACTACGAGGAAATGGACCAGTGAAGCTGGGGAGGAGCTGTGCACGTGCTTAGAAATAACTGACTGGGACATGTTTAAAGGAGCCACGCATGATCTGGATGAATACACGGACACTGTGACCTCGTATATCCGCTTTTGTGAGGAGAGCATTCTTCCATCGTGCACCAGGGTGAGTTACTCCAAGGACAAGCCCTGGTTCACAGCTAAGCTCAGACAGATCAGGATGGAGAAGGAAGCAGCGCTGAAAAGTGGAGACAGGGACTGCTACAGGGAGGTCAAATACCGGTTTAGCAGAGAGCTGAGGAGAGCTAAATCTGTGTATTCTGAGAGACTCCAGCAGCAGTTCACTGCTAACGACTCTGCTTCTGTGTGGAGAGGACTGAGGCAAATCACCAACTATCGGCCTCAGGCTTCTAAAGGACAGGATGACAAAGCCCTTTGTCAAAGACTGTCCCAACACTATGCCCGCTTTGACACCTCGTCAGCTGTGTCCAACTCCCCCCTTCCCCCCAGCGCCACTGCCTCCACGGTCCCTACTTCATCAAAGGTGCCCCCCTCCTCCCCCCCTGCCCTTGCCATCAGTGAGCAGGACGTGCTCAAACAGTTCTCCAGACTGAACCCGCACAAGGCCCCCGGTCCGGACGGCGTGTCTCCCTCCACCCTGAGACACTGTGCGGAGGAGCTGACTCCTGTCTTCACAGACATTTTTAACACCTCCCTGAAGTCATGCCACGTGCCGGCCTGCCTCAAAACCTCTACCATCATCCCTGTCCCCAAGAAGCCACGGATCACTGGACTTAACGACTACAGACCTGTAGCGCTCACCTCTGTAGTCATGAAGTCCTTTGAGCGCCTGGTCCTGCCCCACCTCAAGACCATCACCACTCCCCTCCTGGACCCGCTGCAGTTTGCCTACAGAGCCTACAGGTCTGTGGATGACGCAGTCAACCTGGCCCTCCACTCCATCCTGCAGCACCTGGACTCCCCGGGAACCTACGTCAGGATCCTGTTTGTGGACTTCAGCTCTGCATTCAATACCATCCGCCCCGCTCTGCTCCAGGACAAGCTGTCCCTGCTCAACATGCCTGACTCCCTCTGCAGGTGGATCACCGACTTCCTGACGGACCGGAGGCAGCATGTGCGGCTGGGAAAGACTGTCTCAGACTCTGTTAGCATCAGCACCGGATCACCCCAGGGCTGTGTACTTTCCCCCCTGCTCTTCTCCCTGTACACCAACTCCTGCACCTCCAGCCACCAGTCTGTCAAGCTGATCAAGTTTGCGGACGACACCACCCTCATCGGGCTCATCTCCAACGGCGACGAGTCCGTCTACAGGAGAGAGGTGGCCCAGCTGGTGTCCTGGTGCAGCCACAACAACCTGCAGCTGAACGCTCTGAGGACAGTGGAGATGATCGTGGACTTCAGAAAAGTCACAGCCCCTCTGCCCCCCCTTACCCTCACAGACTCTCCCATCACCACTGCGGATTCCTTCCGCTTCCTGGGCACCACCATCACCCGGGACCTCAAGTGGGAGCCGACCATCAGCTCCCTCATCAAAAAGGCCCAGCAGAGGATGTTCTTCCTGCGGCAGCTGAGGAAGCTCAAGCTACCCACCAAGCTGTTGGTGCAGTTCTTCACTTTCATCATCGAGTCCATCCTCACCACCTCCATCACTGTGTGGTACACAGGAGCCACCGCCAGGGACAGACTAAGACTGCAGCGCGTTGTGCGCGCTGCTGAGAAGGTGATCGGCTGCAAGCTCCCATCCCTCCAGGACCTGTACATCTCCAGGACCCGGAGGCGTGCAGGTCGGATCATAGCCGATCCTTCACACCCTGGACACGCACTGTTTGCCCCCCTCCCCTCAGGCAGAAGACTTCGGTCCATTCAGACTAAAACCTCCCGCTACATGAACAGCTTCTTCCCCTCTGCCATCAGACTGCTGAACACTAAGTGACTTATTAGACTCTCGTGCACTACGTACAGCAGCTCAACCAGACTCATGACAATTATCACTGTTTTCTTTTTGCACTACCGACTGCACTATGTGGAACTCCACAATATCTGCTGCTTGTTAATATATTTAAAAATTGCATAGATTTGTATTACTTATTCATATTCTACCTTTTATTGCATGCATAGTTTTTTATTTTTATCGTCACTTCCTTGTGGTAACGTATCGTCACTTCCTGTTTTGCTGTCTGCCTGTGTGGTTTGCTCTCCAGCCACTAGCTAGCCACTAGCTATGGCTACTAGCTCTGTTTCCCTTCCTCCTCTGGTGTGCTCTCTCTGTCAGATGTTTAGCTACACCTCTGCCTCTTTTAGTGATAACGGTAAATGTAATAAATGTTGTCTTTTTGAGGCGCTCGAAGCGAGGTTGTCTGATTTGGAATCCCGGCTCCGCTGCATTGAAACACCGTCTGCGCCAGTTAATCTCGACGGACGCCCCTTAGCTGCAGCGGAGCTAGCTAGCTTAGGCCCCCCTGTCAGCGTTTCCCCGGCTCTCCTCAGCAGCGAGGAGACTGGGTGGGTGACGGTGAGAAGGAAGCCTAGTCGCAAAGCCCCGGTTCACCACCAACCTGTTCACGTTTCTAATCGTTTTTCCCCGCTCAGCGACACACCCGCTGAGGAAAAAACTCTGATCATTGGCGACTCTGTAGTCAGAAACGTGAACCTAGAGACTCCAGCGGCCATAGTCAAATGCATTCCTGGGGCCAGAGCAGGCGACATCGAGTCAAATTTGAAAATGCTGGCTAAAAGTAACTGTAAATATTCCACAATTGTTATTCACGCCGGCATTAATGACATCCGTCTCCGGCAGTCGGAAGTCACGAAACTTAATATAGAATCGGTGTGTGACTTTGCAAAAACGATGTCTGCCACTGTAGTATTCTCTGGGCCCCTCCCCAATCTGACCAGTGATGACATGTTTAGCCGCTCGTCATCCTTGAACCACTGGCTGTCTGTGTGGTGTCCTAAAAATGACGTGGGCTACACTGACAATTGGAGCTCTTTTTGGGGAAAACCTGGTCTTATGAGACGAGACAGCATTCATTCCACTTTGGATGGTGCTTCTCATTTATCTAACAATCTGGCATCTTTTTTATCCAAATTTCCAAAACCCTGACTACTCAGAGTTGGGACCAGGAAGCAGAGTCGCAGTCTTACACGCCTCTCTGCAGCTCCTCTTCATCCGCCATCCCTCAGCTTAGCTCCTGTCTTCCCCATCAGAGAATTGTTGTCTGCTCCCTCCAAAGTAAATAAAAATATAATGCATAAGCATCCCAAAGTGATAAAGCAAAATACTGGTAAAACTCAAATTAAACATAAAGCCTCTAAATTGAATGATTTGGCCTCTGTTCCTCCTCATAATTTAAAAATTAAATGTGGTTTATTAAATATTAGGTCTCTAACTCCCAAGTCTCTGTTAGTCCATGATCTGTTAATTGATCATCAGATTGATTTAATCTCCCTTACAGAGACTTGGTTAGGGCAAGAGGATTATGTTGGTTTAAATGAATCAACTCCCTCTGGTTATTTAAACTGTCAAAATCCCAGAAGTTCTGGTCATGGAGGAGGAGTAGCAACAATTTACCATTCCAAATTACTAGTTAATGTAAAGCAAAAAACATGTTATAATTCCTTTGAGGGCCTGGTCCTCAGTATTGGGCACTTTAGCAATTTTAGGTTAAACCCAGTTTTATTTGCCATAGTTTATCGTCCCCCATCAACCTACTCAAAATTTTTATCCGAATTTGCTGATTTCTTAGCTGATTTAGTGCTGAAATCTGATTAATATACATGTGGATGTAGATAGTGACTGCCTTAATGTGGCATTTAATTCAATATTAGACTCGATTGGGTTTTCTCAGAAAGTAGGAAATTCTACTCATTACCTCCACCATACATTGGACCTTGTTCTGACATATGGCATAGAAATAGAAAATCTTGTAGTGTCTCCTCATAACCCTGTACTGTCAGACCATTGTCTGTTAACCTTTGATTTTACTATTTCTGACTATTTGGCTCCTAAAGAAAAATATTATTACAGTAGATGCCTCTCAGATGATGCTGTTACCAAATTTATGCAGATTGTTTCCTCTATGCCATGTGTCAACACAACGGAAATAAACTATAGACAGCTTGCTCCTTCTGTAATTGATAACATGGTGGATAGTGTTTCAGCTTCTCTGCATCAGACTCTAGACTTGGTGGCCCCCTTAAAAAAGAAAAAGTCTAATCAGAGATTTCTAACTCCTTGGTTCAACACAGAAACTCATAGCTTAAAACAGAAGACTCGTCAATTAGAAAGAAAATGGCGCTGCACTAATTTAGATGAAATCTATTTAGCTTGGAGAAATCATCTTTTAATTTATAAAAAATCTCTTAGAAAAGCTAGAACGAGTTATTACTCTGCATTAATAGAAGAGAACAAGAATAATCCCAGGTTTCTTTTCAGTACTGTAGCCAGGTTGACAAAGAGTCAGGACTCTGTCAATCCTAGCATTCCCTTAGAGCTTACTAGTCAGGACTTTATGAACTTTTTCAATAATAAAATTTCATCCATCAGAGATAAAATCAATCAGATTCTTCCCACAGTTAACTTAAATACTGTAACTACTACTACTCCTTCTATTGATGTCTGTCTTGATGAGTTTACTCCAGTCGACCTTTGAGAGTTAGACAAAATAGTTTCCTCATCCAAACCTTCAACTTGTCTTTTAGACCCTATTCCTACCAGGTTATTTAAAGAAGTCTTCCCACTTATTGGTAGCTTTATTCTTCATATAATCAATTCTTCATTAACTTTAGGCCATGTACCGCAGGCTTTTAAAACGGCTGTAATTAAACCCTTACTCAAAAAGCCAATGCTAGATCCAGGAGCTTTAGCTAACTATAGACCAATCTCTAATCTCCCTTTCATTTCAAAAATCTTAGAAAGAGTTGTTGCTACGCAATTATTTGACCACCTGCAGGGAAATGGTTTACTTGAAGAGCTTCAGTCTGGGTTTAGAATCCATCATAGTACTGAAACAGCCTTAGCGAAGGTCACTAACGACCTCCTCATTGCATCTGATAATGGACTAGTTTCTGTACTTGTCCTTTTAGACCTTAGTGCAGCTTTTGATACTATCGATCATAATATTCTACTTGATAGATTAGAACACTATGTTGGACTTAATGGAACTTCGTTGCAGTGGTTTAGATCTTATTTATCTGATAGGTTCCAGTTTGTTCATGTAAATAATGAGTTTTCTTTCACCTCAAAGCTCAGTCATGGAGTTCCACAGGGATCTGTGCTAGGCCCTACTCTTTTTAGTTTATATATGCTTCCGTTAGGCAACATTATTAGAAAGCACTGTATACATTTTCATTGTTATGCTGATGACACACAATTATACCTGTCAATGAAGCCAGATGATAGTAATCAATTAGCCAAGTTAGAAGCCTGTCTTAAGGAAGTCAAAGCTTGGATGACTTGTAATTTCCTGCTATTAAATTCAGATAAGACTGAAGTCATTCTTGTTGGTCCAAAAAACCTTAGAAATTCCTTTCCAAATCAAACTTTCAGTTTGGATGCGGTTACTCCTTCTCTTAATAGCTCTGTGAGGAACCTTGGAGTTATTTTTGATCAGGATTTGTCCTTCAATTCACATATTAAATTTGTTTCTAAGACTGCCTTCTATCATTTGCGTAATATTGCCAAGATTAGGAGCATCTTGTCTCAGAGTGATGCTGAGAAACTGATCCATGCTTTTGTTAGCTCGAGATTAGATTATTGTAATTCTTTATTATCAGGCTGTCCTAAAACATCTTTAAAAAATCTTCAGCTGATCCAAAATGCTGCAGCAAGAGTTTTAACAGGTACTAGAAAGAGAGATCATATCTCTCCGTTTCTGGCCTCCCTTCATTGGCTTCCCATAGAGTTTAGAATTAAGTTTAAAATCCTTCTTCTTAGTTACAAAGCTCTAAACAATCAGGCTCCTTTTTATTTAAAAGATCTGATACTACCGTATTATCCTAACAGAGCACTACGCTCCCAAAATGCAGGATTATTTGTAATACCTAGAATCTCCAAAAGTACAATGGGAGGCAGAGCCTTCAGTTATCAAGCTCCTCTCCTGTGGAATCAGCTGCCAATCTGGATTCGGGAGTCAGACTCGATCTCTGTTTTTAAGAATAGGGCTAAAACCTACCTTTTTGATATAGCCTACAATTAGGGAGGGATCATGTGTTTCTGAACCCTCCCTTAGTTATGCTGCTAATAGGTTTAGTCAGCCGGGGGACCTCCAGTAATGCACTGGGCCTCACTCCTTTCCTCACTCTCTATGAAATATTTTTTTTTTGCTGGTCATTAACATTTGTTTGTTCTCTCCCATAGATTGAGTCCCCATTGTGCTGTTTGCTCTCTACATGTCTGTTCTTTTCTTCTTCTCTATCCCCTCACCCCCCAGCCAGTTGCAGCAGATGACTGCCCCTCCCTGAGCCTGGTTCTGCTGGAGGTTTCTTCCTGTTAAAAGGGAGTTTTTCCTCTCCACTGTCGCCAAGTGCTTGCTCACAGGGGATCGCCTGATTGCTGGGGTCTTTCTGCAACTGTGGGGGTTCCCCCTACAGTTGATAGTGCTATGAGATGACTGTTGTTTTGAAATGGCGCTATATAAATAAAGTTGAATTGAATTGAATTGAATCTTTAGTGCTACTCCATGTTTAATGTTGCAGCATTGCACCGAGACAAATTCCTAGTTTGTGTACTACATGAACAATGGCAATAAATCTCATTCTGATTCTGATTCTGATCTAGTGTTTACCTTTTGTGTGTGTTTTTTGTTGCAAACAAAATCAATAATTAAAAAAAGAGCCAGCCAATCATAATTTGCCCTGTCTGACTCCTGACTGGTTGAAATTGTGGCACATCCATAGCACTGTGCCATGTTGAGCGAGCATGCCGGTAGAGTTGAGCGTGAGGAGAGGGAGAAGTTGAGAGAGTGAGAAAGAGACCATTAAACACGGTGAGCGAGCAGAGAGGAAATGCGGGGAAAATACAGTGGTGTTAAAAAGTGTTTGCCCCCTTCCTGATTTCTCATTTTTTTGTATGTTTGTCACCTTAAATGTTTCAGATCCATCCATCCATCCATCTTCTTCCGCTTAATCCTTTTCGGGTCGCGGGGGGGCTGGAGCCTATCCCAGCATCTTAGGGCGAGAGGCAGGGTCCACCCTGGACAGATCATCAAACAAATTTAAATATTAGACAAAGTTAACACAAGTAAACACAAAGTGCAGTTTTTTAAACAAAGGTGTTTATTATTAAGGGGGAAAAAATCCAAACCTACATGGCCCTGTGTGAAAAAGTGATTGCCCCCTAAACCTAATAACTGATTGGGCCACCCTTAGCAGCAACAACTGCAATCAAGCATTTGCGATAACTGGCTATAGCTACGGTTACATGGGCAAAATTTCTTCAATCTGATTACAATTCAGATTAGAATTTTACTGTTTACATGGATCCTGAAAAAGTTGTTCCGATTAGGACGTGCGTTTCCAAGTGTCACACGTTTGAATGGACCAAATCATTTTGACATGCACACAATTATCTGACATTCCGGAAATAGTAGAAGAAGAAGCAGCTTCCAATGTAAACAAACTCCGCTTCATGTCTTTCTCTTTTTAAAATGGACCTGTATTGTGTTATTCAGACTGTACTTTTGCTTCTGCTGGTCTGCGGAATGAAGCTACAAGTACATACTTCTGCATATGACAAACAGAGGGAGACAGCAGGACAATACAGACCAGTTTTGTTTTACTCCAGCCATGTTTTCCGCTAGCTGCTCTAAAGGCGGAAATACATCACATCGACGTGTGGCTGACGTACAGACATGCACAGTAAACCTATTTTCTGCCCAATCTTTGGAATTAGTGTTTATATGCGCTCCAATCAGATTAACAATCGGCATAACCCACCCGTCTCAATCAGAAGGAAATTTTGATCCGAATGAGTGTGATTGGGTCAGAATATTTAGATAGATGTGTTTACATGAAGCATTTTTATTCCAATCAGGCTTTTAATCCGGTTACTTGTGTCCATGTAAACATGGCTAATGAGTCTTTTACAGCGCTGTGGAGGAATTTTGGCCTATCATCTTTGCAGAATTGGCTGTAATTCAGCCACATTGGAGGGTTTTCCAGCATGAACTACCTTTTTAAGGTCATGCCACAGCATCTCAATTGGATTCAGGTCAGGGCTTTGATTAGGCCACTCCAAAGTCTTCATTTTGTTTTTCTTAAGCCATTCAGAGGTGGACTTGCTGGTGTGTTGTGGATCATTGTCCTACTGCAGAACCCAAGTGTGCTTCAGCTTGAGGTCACGAACAGATGGCCGGACATTCTCCTTCAGGATTTTTTGGTAGACAGCAGAATTCATGGTTCCATTTACCACAGCAAGTCTTCCAGGTCCTGAAGCAGCAAAACAGCCCCAGACCATCACACTACCACCACCATATTTTACTGTTGGTATGATGTTCCTTTTCTGATATGCTGTGTTACTTTTACACCGGATGTAATGGGACACACACCTTCCAAAAAGTTCAACTTTTGTCTTGTCAGACCACAGAGTATTTTCCCAAAAGTCTTGGGGATCATCAAGATGTTTTCTGGCAAAACTGAGACGAGCCTTTATGTTCTTTTTGCTCAGCAGTGGTTTTCATCTTGGATCGCTGCCATGGAGGCCATTTTTGCCCAGTCTCTTTCTTATAGTGGAGTCATGAACACTGACCTTAACTGAGGCAAGTGAGGCCTGCAGTTGTTTGGATGTTGTTGTGGGGTCTTTTGTGACCTCTTGGGTGAGTTGTTGCTGCGCTGTTGGGGTAATTTTCGCCATTTGTGGATAATGGCTCTCACTGTGGTTCACTGAGTCCCAAAGCTTTAGAAATAGCTTTATAACCTTTTCCAGACTGATAGATCTCAGTTACGTTGTTTCTCATTTGTTTCTGAATTTCTTTGGATTGCAGCATGATGTCTAGCTTTTGAGGATCTTTTGGTCTACTTCACTTTGTCAGGCAGGTCCTATTGAAGTGATTTCTTGATTGACAACAGGTGTGGCAGTATTCAGGCCTGGGTGTGGCTAGAGAAACTGAACTCAACTTTCCAAAGATGTGATAAACCACAGTTAATTTATGTTTTAATGGGAGGCAATCACTTTTTCACACAGGACCATGTAGGTTTGGATTTTTTTTTTTACCCTTAATAATAAAGACTTTCATTTGAAAACTGCATTTTGTGTTTACTTGTGTTATCTTGTGCGGGCGGCAGTGGCTCAGGAGGTAGAGCAGGTCGTCCAATAACCGGGTGGTTGGAGGTTTGAATCCCACTCTCCCCAGATATCCTGCCATTGTGTCCCTGGGCAAGACACTTTACCCACCTTGCCTCCAGTGTCCATGACACTGGGTATGAATGTGTATAAATGTTCAGTGGTGATCGGAGAGGCCGTTGGTGTGGATTGGCAGCCACATTTCCATCACTCTGCCCCAGGGCAGCTGTGGCTACAGGAGTAGCTTACCACTACCATTGTCTGTTTGTGGAGTGACTGAATAATGTATCCATTTGTACAAGCGTCTTTGAGTGTCTATGATAAAGCGCTATATAAATCTGATGCATTATTATTACCTCCGCCAGGCCGAAAAGGCCAGGAGGAGGTTATGTTTTTGCCAGGGTTTGTCTGTTTGTCTGTCTGTCTGTTTGTCTGTTGGTTAGCAAGATAACTCAAAAAGTTTTGGACAGATTTCCATGAAACTTTCAGGCGTTGTTGGAAATGGTACAAGGAAGAACTGATTAAATTTTGGGGATGATCTGGATCACCGTCTGGATACAGGAATTTTTTAAAGGATTCTTTAACATTGTGAGATACTGTGGCGGGTTTGGGAAAACCCCCACAACAGACTAAGGACAGACAGCTCGCTACTCCTGGTTTTTTCCGCTGCACTACTGAGATGTAATGTGCCATTCATGCATTGTGTTCATGCGTCCTGTCCTTACTGTGACCTAGAGTCTGAGATCAATACCCATACCAACTGCTGTGAATGCTCTTTCATGTATTGTTGTAACTGGGTATATATGCTGCACGATTCTGTAGCTCATTCTCTCACTCCTTCAACTGCTGCTGCTGCTGGACACACACACTCTGTGTCCCCTCATGAGAGCCTGAGGACCCCGCTCCAGTCTGCTCACACTTGGGCTGGAGCGGAGTTCTGTGACGGCGGTGTGATTTAATAAACTCTACTTAAAACTCTCAGTTCGCAGTTTATTATTTCCTTGCCGCCGCAATACGGCCATTTTCAACATGTGTGCAGGGGCAATAGAGGGCGCTGCTCGTCGTGTCTGACGAACACAAACTCCGCGTTCTTCAAAGTTTTAGGCACAAAAGCACGCGGAAAAAAGTGGTGGGCAGGGCCCGCCAGAGTGCCTGTGTTTGCGCTACGCTGCAAAAGCTGAGACGGGCAGCTGTCCGGCGCGGGATTATTTGGCAGAAATTCACCGGGCAGCCATAGGGGCTGCACAAAAACCAGCTCTCTGCCGGGGAGGCTTCCAAATCCTCTTTTTTCCACGGAGCGCAAACCCAATAAAACCCACGGCAACCATTATCGCACCTTCTTTTGTCCTGCGGCTCCGGAACAGAGAGGAATCCCGGCGCCAGTAATGCTGCGCCTGATATGTGTGACTCTAATGCTAAAAGCGTCTGCATCAGGGATTTACCACCTGAAGTCGCACTTTGCTACACAGGGCCACAAAAACTGTGTAGCCAAATTCGATCGATGGATGAACATTTTCAGCCAGTGAGAGAACCGACGCCTTCCAAATCCAATGCATCACTAGCAGAAGTGATGTTTTGTCATTTTGTGGCAGAGCACAATCTACCCCCATTGGTGGCAGATCACTTCAGTGATTTGGTGCCAACATTGTTTCCTGACAGCAAGAGCACTCAATTTTTTTGTGCTACTTGGCTTATTATTTTCACATTACCAAAAAGTTATGGCTCAACATTGTGTCCATATAAGTGTACATTTGAATAAATATGTTTGAAATAGTTCATGTTGCAGTTGCTGTTTGCTTAGTTTTTGTTTGTTTGTTTGTTTTTGCTTCAGTTTTCTTTCATCTGCCGATAAATACAATTTTTAAGTACTCAGTACAGGTGTGAAAGCCCCCCCCCCCATAAGGGAGGCATGAGGTCAGTACAGGTGTGAAAGCCCCCAATAAGGGAGACATGAGGTATGCCTTGACAGGTCGCAGCCTGGCACTTTGCAGATGGAGGAGATGGACACAACAGCAACACTTCAGTTTATTACCTCTGCCAAGGAGGTAATGCTTTTACTACTGAACCACTAATCCTACCATTGTGAATCCAATTGCTAGTCATATGTTTTCATGGTCAAGGAATCTGAAAACGTACACACAAACACTGTATGGGGGGGAACTGTGGCGCTTGGCGGAGGTCTGCGCTCTCCGAGTGCTTTTCTAGTTTTACCTGTGCTGTCCAGCAGCACAAAAGACATGTGCTTAGCTTCCTGTGCCACACAGAGTTGCTTTGCCAAAAGGACTCTGCTCATGTTGGATACGTCCCTGAACTGCATCGTTTGAACCTCGGAAGAATCCAAACTAAACGTGAGCTGGACGGTTTAAAGGGAGTTTTGTGTGATTTCACTTCTAGTTTAATGGATGAGTAAAAGGGTTAACTGTGGGGAGCCTTGAATAACGAAACTGAATTGCATTTAATTCAAGTTTATTTCAAGCAACCATTCCCACAGTCTGCTCTCATTCTTGAGCAGCGAACAAAGAGGAGGAAACACACCAAAGTTTTCACCTTTATCATTCTCACATCAAGAAATCTCCCTCGCAGGGGAGGTCACATATCTCCATCATAATCCCTTTATTTACATTACTCCCCCCTCTCTCCTCTCGAGCCTCAGAGGTCAGGGAGTCCTCTGTCCACACCCATTGTCTTCTCTCGCTGTCCTCCACAGGTGTCCCAGACTCTCCGTCTCCTTCATCGTGAGGTTAAATCACATATGTGCTGTCAGCATATCTCTCATATGTCCAACATGTGCATGTACAACTACACAGCCATATAACCCCCCCCAAACGATGAAGAACGGACTATTCCCTAAAATTCAATAACATGCTACTGACTACTGCACAATCAACATCAACATTCAGTCTGTGCGCCGCCTGGGCTTCAACCGTCTGCCGAATCTGCTGTGAGTTGGCCCCGCCTTGCCTGCAGCGCCTTTCTGCTCCGGCTCTGTTGACTGAGGGAGAGAGTGATTATTTGCCCCCTGCGGGGGCCTGCCTCATCGAGGTGCCCTCGCGACCGGTACAGTTTCGTCCTTCATGACAAAAGCAGGTTTTAGTCTGTCAGTACTGACTGTCTCTTTTCTGTCTCCAAAATCTAGCACAAATTGCTTATCACCTGCCTCCAGCACTCGAAATGTCCCTTCGTACGGTGGTTTGAGTGTTGCTTTTAGGGCTTCGCGCCTGACAAAAACGAACTCAGCATTTTTCAAAGCTTTGGGGACGAAAACTTGTGGAAAAGTGTGATGAACCGGACCTGGGAGCGTGTCTGCTCCCGTGCCAACTAACGGTCCCAGAGCAGGGAGAGGTGGGGGCTCCGGGTGCTCTGGTAAAAACTCGCCTGGCAGCCTAAGAGGTTGTGCGAACACCAGCTCCGCTGGGGAGGCGTCTAAGTCCTCCTTGGGCGCAGAACGCAACCCTAATAAAACCCATGGTAGTTTATTTACCCAATCTGCATCCGTGAGCGACGCTCTGAGTGCTGCCTTCAAAGACCTATGAAAACGCTCACATAAACCATTAGCCTGAGGGTGGTAAGCCGTAGTGCGGTGAATTTTGGCTCCCAAGCCGTTGGCCATCGCTGACCACAGCTCAGAGACGAATCGAGGCCCTCTATCGGGCGTAATGTCCGACGGAACCCCGAAGCGCGCCACCCAAGCCGTTAAAAATACGCGAGCCACCTCCGCGGCCGTGGTCGTCGCCAGCGGGACCACTTCCGGCCAACGTGTGGTTCGGTCCACCATTGTCAAAACATGCGTGAACCTCTGTGATGCCGGTAGGGGGCCCACGAGGTCGACGTGCACGTGGTCGAACCTTCTGGCTGGAATGCGAAACGGTTCTAACGGGGCTCTTGTGTGCTTGTGGATTTTGGCCCGTTGACAGGACATGCAGGCTTTTGCCCATTCCTTCACGTGCTTGCGCAGGCACGGCCCAACAAACTTTTCCGCTACCATTTTCACCGACGCGCGCACCCCCGGGTGCGCCAGCGAGTGGACCGAGTCAAAAACACGGCGGTGCCACGCGGCCGGAACCACCGGACGCGGGCGCCCAGTCGACACATCGCAGATCAGGGGGGGCATACCGGTTTGTAAACACTTGCTCTTCAGCCTTAACCCTGTTGGTCCAGACTGGAGCGTGCGCACGTCTGCGTCCGCCCCCTGGTCCGCTGCCATGGCTGCGTAATCTATGCCCACGTGCACCGGGGCTGCGCGCGCCATGGCGCGGTCGCGGTGGCCTGTTCTGCCTCTGCGCGCGGTGGAGTCGTGACCGCACGCGAGAGACAATCTGCTACTACATTGAATTTGCCCGCAACGTGCCTAATGTCAGTGGTAAATTCCGAGATCGCGGCCAGCTGCCTCTGCTGCCTGCCTGACCACGGGTCTGAAATTTTGGCCATGGCGTATGTGAGCGGCTTGTGGTCCACATAAGCGGTGAAGCACCGTCCTTCCAGCCAGAACTGGAAATGACGAATAGCCAAATGCAGCGCCAACAGTTCTCTGTCGAACGTGCTGTATTTTCGCTCAGCCGCGCTTAAGGATTTGCTAAAGAAGGCCAATGGCTGCCAAACTCCGGCGACCTGTTGCTCAATAACGGCCCCTATGGCTAAATCTGAAGCGTCTGTCGTCAGCGCGATACGTGCTGCCGGGTCTGGGTGGGCAAGGAGCGCAGCGTCAGCCAAGGCTTTTTTTACCTCTGTGAACGCGCGCTCCCGCTCCGGAGACCATTCGACCGTATGGGTTGGTTTTTGCTTTTTGAGCGCGGCATATAACGGTTGCATGATTTGAGCTGCGTGGGGCAGGAATCGGTTATAAAAATTCACCATCCCCAAGAATTCCTGCAGTGATTTGACCGTTTGTGGCCGGGGAAAATCCGCCACCGCGCGTACTTTATCTGGTAACGGGACTGCTCCCTCTGGGGAGACGCGGTGACCCAAAAAATCGATCTGCTCGACACCGAACTGGCACTTGGTTGGGTTAATTATTAAGCCGTGCTCTCCCAGCCTCCTAAAAACTGCTGTGAGGTGCTTTTCGTGTTCGTCCTCTGAAGTACTCGCGACCAAAATGTCGTCGAGGTACACAAACACGAAAGGGAGATCGCGTAACACGGCATCCATCCCAGACTCTCCGTCTCCTCCATCGTGAGGTTAAATCACATATGTGCTGTCAGCATATCTCTCATATGTACAACATGTGCATGTACAACTACACAGCCATATTAACAGACGTTTCCCTGTTCGGTTCTGACGGGTTTGAGTTGGACATTTGTGCTCGTTAATGGTTTCAGGTGCAGCAGCAGGAGGTTCAGGAGGAGGAGCTTATCACCGTGGATGCTGTCGGCTGCTTCGAGGAGGAGGAGGAGGAGGAGGAGGAGGAGGTAGATGTAGAAGATGGAGATGGTGGAGGACCAGAGCAGACCAGGGTCTCTGAGGTAAAACTGGTTTTGGCTCGTCTGTGTCGTCACTGGCGTTCTGACATCCGATGTTTCTCTGATTTTCTCTGTGAAATCGTTAAACTTCTGTGTGTTTCAGACAGCTGATGGAAAAGAGCACGACCCCAACGACACTTACGGTAGGTCCTCCAGTTACCTTAGCGGTGGGAAGGGTTGCCATAGCAACAAGATGGGTTACCATGCTATAGCGACGAGGGCTGGGAGTCATCACTAATTTCTGGAATCGATTCAATTCTGATTGTCAGGGTTCTGAATCAATTCAGTTTTTTGATTTGATCCAATCCCAATTCACCCAGGGAAATGACCATTTTAACAGCCATTTTACTTGTCAGGAAAAGAAAACCTAAGAGACCGAATGCTATCACTTCCGGTTATGGCTGCCACGTAAGACGGACGTGTCTCACTCTGCTCTGCTCCTGGAGAAAAAAATCGGCAAATAACTCTCTCATTTGGGACAGAACGTATCCCAGCGTTTGGGCGAGGATATGTCGGCGAAGCCTAAGGCTGGAAAACCAGGTAAAGGAAAAAGCGAGCCGCCGAAACAGTCCAAATTAACGGACTTTCAGGTCTGTGACGCAGCAAACAAAACTCCATATATGGCGGAGGAGGCTGGCATCGGTGCGATATCTGCGGGGAACGGAGCAGATGCGCTGATGGCTGCCATGAGTTCAATGAGAGCGGACTTTTCCTCTAGATTTGATGGGATTATGACAGCGTTGGAAGGAATAAGAAAGGAATTGGGTGACTGTGTAGAACGAACGGCGCAGATGGAGCTCCGTCTCGCTAGTGCTGAAGATGACGTCACCCGTCTTCAATTAAAGGTGCGCACTTTGGAAAAAAAAAAATAAATGTCTAGAAGATAATATTTTGGATTTGGAATCTCGGTCGAGACAGAATAACTTGAGGCTGGTGGGTCTTCCAGAGGAATCAGAAGGTCGGGACGTATATTCCTTTCTGGAAAAGTGGATTCCGGAGGTGCTGGGCAGCGAGGAGTTGCAATCAGCAGTGGTTCTGGAAAAAGCACATCGTATTGGCCCACGGAGAGATAAGGGACCGCCGAGGACCTTAATTATGAAGTTTCTTAGCAACAGAGACAGGATGAAGATCTTCAACGCTGCACGAGCTAAAGGAGAGATTAAACACCAGGACCAGCAGGTGCGGTTCTACCCAGATTTGGCCACAGGAATCCAGCAACTGAGGAAGCAGTTTGATCCCGTAGGTAAGGAGCTGCGCAACCTTGGGATTCGTCATGGTGTAATCTATCCTGCGAGACTGCTGACCACGTATGAGGGCAGAACCCACATCTTCAAGACCCCAGAGGAGGCGCAGGAGTTCATCAAGAAGATCAAAGAAGAAGAAGAGACTGGTGGGAGCTAAGCATGAACAAAATATAAGGTAGAATAATTAAGCATTTGCACAGGCATCTGACTGACTTGAAGTAAATAGCAAGTTTACAAAATATAGATTGTATTATATATTAAAAAAAAACAAAAACAAAACAAACAAAAAAAAACTATGATGTACAAAGTTGTTAAAAATTTTGGAGTTAAGTTGGAAAACTACAGAGGAGAGTTAATGTTACGTCATTAAAAGCAGTAGAGTTAGGGTGATTGGGAGGATGAAGAAGGAGTGGCTTAGGCTGTTCCCCGTGGGTGTGGAACAGTCGATGGCTATATCGGGAGACGGAATTTTTCTTTTGATTTTGGGGGGTTCGCCACAAGTGTGGGAAGGGGGAATTTGTTTGTGTGTAGTTTGTAGGATGAATGTTCAACCACTCATGTTTTTGCTTCTCTGTATGAGCATGTTTACACTGCAAGGTAATCCCAAACTCTCTATTGATCATGGACCAAAGTGTTAATCTTAATTTAACTTCATGGAATTGCAGAGGTCTACAAAATTTAAAAAAACTTAAACAAGTTATGAATAAAATAAAGGACATGGGTTCAAAAATTGTGTTTTTACAAGAAACTCATCTAATAGAGGAGGATATAAAAAGAATTAGGAGTAGATGGCAAGGAAGTGTATTCACCTCATCATTCTCATCCCGGGCCAGGGGAGTTATGACTCTCATACATAAATCAGTCCCTTTTCAAGTGAAAAATGTAATTGGAGACAAACTTGGAAGATATGTAATCATTCAAGGTTCTTTGCTATTAGAAAATATAAATCTTGTGAACTTATATGGTCCCAATATAGATGACCAAAAGTTCTTTGCTAATTTATTTCTTATTTTATCATCACTTACAGGGCAACATATAATAGCAGGGGATTTTAATTGTACATTGAATCCAGGTATTGATAGATCAACAGGACTGGATTGTACGCACAATGGATGTAGGATGACTATTAATCATTTTATGAAAGAATTGAGATTGTTAGATATATGGAGAGAAATGAAACCACAAGTTAAAGCCTATTCTTGTTATTCCAGTACCTACAAGACATTCTCACGTATTGATTATTTTTTGATTTCCACAGAATTAAGATCCAAGATTCAAAACTGCTTTTATGATAACATCGTGATCTCTGATCATGCACCCTGTTGTCTAATATATGTAGATAAAAAATTGACAAAGGAATCAGGTAGATGGCAATTTCAGCATAAATGGCTTCAGGATGAGGAATTTGTCAAGTATATAGAAAAACAGATAGACGAGTACTTTGACATCAATACTACACAAACATCAGCATGTGTAAAGTGGGAGGCTTTCAAAGCTTTTATTAGGGGACATATTATTAGTTATACAGGATCAAAATCTAAGAAGACTCGAGAGGAGAGAGCTAAATTGGAACATAAAATGAAAAGTCTTCAGGAAAAAGTGTATGCAGGAAGTGATCCAAGGTTGGAGAATGAATTACTGATTTTGAGAGCTGAATACGACAAAAAATCAGCGAATAGAGCTGCCTCGAGTCTTCTAAGATTGAAACAATCTTTTTATGAACAAGGTGAAAAATCAGAAAAATTATTGGCATGGCAGGTTAAACAATTAGAAATTAAAACACCAATAACCAGTATTATAAGTAACGGACAGGTAGTTATAGATCCTTTAGAAATTAACAGAGCCTTTAGAGATTACTATGAAAAATTATATGATACTAAAAATGAATCTGATTTAACAAAACTAAATGGGTTTTTGAACGAACTATTTATACCGTGTATTCCAGATGAAAACAGGGAGATATTGGAGTCTAAAATTAGTCAAGAAGAAGTTGGGCTAGCTATTGATAATATGAAATCAGGAAAAAGTGCAGGACCAGATGGTCTTCCAGTTGACCTTTATAAAAAATTTAAGAATAAATTAATAAAACCTTTTTTGGAAATGATTTTAGAAGCATTTCAAAATAATAATTTACCATCATACATAAATAATGCCTTAATTATACTGCTGCCAAAACCAGGTAAGCCCTCTAATAAATGTGAAAATATGAGACCAATAAGCCTATTAAACGCCGACCTTAAGATAATCTGTAAAATTTTAGCAAGACGAATACAAGAAATTTTACCAAATATTATTAATCGAGATCAGAATGGCTTTATAAAGGGAAGACAAGGCTTCCATAATGTAAGAAGACTATTTAATATTATTTATTTTAATAAAGAAGCACCGGATACAGCTCTCCTATCACTGGACGCCGAAAAGGCCTTTGATAGAGTTGAATGGCCCTTTCTTTTTGAAGTCTTACAAAGGTTTGGACTTGGAAATAATTTCATAAAATGGGTTCAAATAATATACAATAATGCTACAGCAGAAATCCTAACAAATAACAATATTTCAAAACCAATAAAAATCAATAGAGGATGTCGACAAGGCTGTCCACTTTCACCTTTACTGTTTACTATGGCAATTGAACCTTTAGCAATAGCGATACGTTTACATTCACAAATATATGGAATTAAAGTTGGACCAACAGAACATAAAATCTCCCTGTACGCCGATGACATAATTTTGTTTATGTCGAATCTAAAAAAATCAATTCCAACCTTGTTGAATTTAATAAAGAATTTTGGGGAAATATCAGGATATAAAATAAATAAAACTAAATCTTCAATATTAATGCTAAATGAGACGCAGAGAAATTACCCAGACCCTGAGGTAAATCAATTCAATGTTGTAAATCAGTTTAAATATTTAGGAATCCAAATTATGCCTAAGCTAGAATCAGTCGCCAGTGTCAACTATGAAGCCTTAATGACAGATATTAATGAGTTAATTCAGAGATGGATGTCACTACCAATGTCGATGATCGGGAGAATCAATATACTTAAAAGTAATATTTTACCTAAAATACTTTATTTATTTCAATACATTCCCTTACCACCACCTTTAGATTTATTCTCAAGAATTAAAAAAAAGTTAGTGGAATTTATATGGAACAACAGGAGGGCTAGATTACGTCTGTCTTTATTATATTTACCATTTGATCGTGGAGGTCTGAAATGTCCAAATTTTATGTTGTATTATTGGTCGGCACAACTGAGGTCTATGACATATTATTTTTCATTAAATGATCTCCCTCACTGGACTGAAATGGAATCATACAATTTACCTTTACCTCTTCCCATATTCATATACTCAGATTCGGCAAAAAAATTACAAAAACAAGTTAAAAATCCATTTGTAAAGCATATGATCAAAATATGGTGTGAAGCTAAAAACTATTTAAAAGAACCACAGTTATTGTCACAATTTAGTCCAATATGGGGTAATCAATATTTTAAACCAGGGAGAGCGGACGCTGTATTTAAAGTATGGAATTTAAAAGGGATTCAAAAGATTCAGGATTTATATTTGCCATGTGCAGAAAACATAATGTCTTTTGAAGAGCTGAGGATCAAATTTAATCTTAATAGAACACATTTTTTTAAATATCTTCAACTTAGAAACTTTATTCGATCAAATCAAAATAAAGCTCTCACTCGACCTATTTATTCATCCTTGGAAAAAATGATGATGAAAGATAGTAAAAGAAAGGGTATTATTTCAGAGTTTTATAACTCATTGACACTATCTTCAAGTGAAAATTCACTGAAAAGATTAAACTACTGGAAAGAAGATCTGCAAACTGAAATTTCAGAGGAACAATGGGAACTGGCTTGTACAGAAGCTCAAACCAAATCAATAAATGTACGCCTTAAACTGATACATTTTAAATGGTTAATGCGGATGTATGTTACACCGGAGGAGTTAAATAAATATAACAAAAGTATACCAGATACATGCACAAAATGCATGGAAAGTAAAGGAACTCTATTTCATTGTTTATGGGAATGTAGATTAATAAGAATGTTTTGGGAAGAGGTGAGGGTAACAATTGAAAAAATAATCTCAAAACAAATCATATTGAATCCTAAACTGTTTTTGTTGGGTCTGTACCCAGAAAAGCATAATTTCAATAAAAGTGAAAGAACATTCATAGACCTCAGTTTGCTTAATGCCAAAAAATGTATTGCACTATTATGGAAAAAGACTCATAGACCAGATGTGACTCAGTGGTTAAGACAGATGTTAACAAACCTTCCACTAGAAAGAATAACATACATACTGAAATCAAAGGAAAGTGTGTTTGAGAATATATGGAGACCTTTTATTGATTATGTAAAAAATTTAAACATAACTCTTGAAGAAGAAGGTGAATGATGTGTGTGGACCTTGTAAATTCCAAACTGGTGAACATAATATGTATACTTATGTATTGGATTGTCTAGACTAAACAGAGGAGCATTGTTGAAGACTTGATTTTGCTGGTGGTTGTTGGTGTTTTTAGTGCATCTTTTTTTTTTTTTTGTAGTACTTTAGTGTTAGTGTTTGATTGTTTGTATCATGTTTGTTAAAAAAAAAAAAAGGTTCAATAAAGATATTGTGGAAAAAAAAAGAGACCGAATGCTGCAAACTGTAGCAGCAAAACTCGACCTTTGTTAGCATATACAGTGGGGCAAAAAAGTATTTAGTCAGCCACCAATTGTGCAAGTTCTCCCACTTAAAAGATGAGAGAGGTCTCCAATTTTCATCATAGTTATACCTCAACTATGAGAGACAAAATGAGAAAAAAAAAATCTAGAAAATCACATTGAAGGATTTTTAATGAATTAATTGGTAAATTCCTCGGTAAAATAAGTATTTGGTCAATAATAAAAGTTCATCTCAATACTTTGTTATATACCCTTTGTTGGCAATGACAGAGGTCAAAGGTTTTCTGTAAGTTTTCACAAGGTTTTCACACACTGTTGCTGGTATTTTGGCCCATTCCTCCATGCAGATCTCCTCTAGAGCAGTGATGTTTTGGGGCTGTCGCTGGGCAACATGGACTTTCAACTCCCTCCAAAGATTTTCTATGGGATTGAGATCTGGAGACTGGCTAGGCCACTCCAGGAACTTGAAATGCTACTTACAAAGCCACTCCTTCGTTACCCGAGCGGTGTGTTTGGGATCATTGTCATGCAGAAAGACCCAGCCACATTTCATCTTCAATGCCCTTGCTGGTGGAAGGAGGTTTTCACTCAAAATCTCACGATACATGGCCCCATTCATTCTTTCCTTTACACGGATCAGTCGTCCTGGTCCCATTGCAGAAAAACAGCCCCAAAGCATGACGTTTCCACCCCCATGCTTCACAGTAGGTATGATGTTCTTTCTCCTCCAAACATGACAAGTTGAGTTTTTACAATAAAGTTCTATTTTGGTTTCATCTGACCATATGACATTCTCCCAATCCTCTTCTGGATCATCCAAATGCTCTCTAGCAAACTTCAGACGGGCCTGGACATGTACTGGCTTAAGCAGGGGTACACGTCTGGCACTGCAAGATTTGAGTCCCTGGCAGCGTAGTGTGTTACTGATGTAGCCTTTGTTACTTTGGTCCCAGCTCTCTGCAGGTCATTCACTAGGTCTCCCCGTGTGGTTCTGGGATTTTTGCTCACCGTTCTCGTGATCATTTTGACCCCACGGGGTGAGATCTTGCGTGGAGCCCCAGATCGAGGGAGATTATTAGTGGTCTTGTATGTCTTCCATTTTCTAATAATTGCTCCCACAGTTGATTTCTTCACACCAAGCTGCTTACCTATTGCAGATTCAGTCTTCCCAGCCTGGTGCAGGTCTACAATTTTGTTTCTGGTGTCCTTTGACAGCTCTTTGGTCTTGGCCATAGTGGAGTTTGGAGTCTGACTGTTTGAGGTTGTGGACAGGTGTCTTTTATACTGATAACGAGTTCAAACAGGTGCCATTAATACAGGTAACGAGTGGAGGACAGAGGAGCCTCTTAAAGAAGTAGTTACAGGTCTGTGAGAGCCAGAAATCTTGTTTGTTTGTAGGTGACCAAATACTTATTTTACCCAGGAATTTACCAATTAATTCATTAAAAATCCTTCAATGTGATTTTCTGGATTTTTTTTTTCTCATTTTGTCTCTCATAGTTGAGGTATACCTATGATGAAAACTGGAGACCTCTCTCATCTTTTAAGTGGGAGAACTTGCACAATTGGTGGCTGACTAAATACTTTTTTGCCCCACTGTAAATTATCACATAAAGAACTGACCCCAAATCAGTTGCAATGATGCACTTTTTATTATTTAACTTATGGCTTCACAAAGTGCTAACACGTGTTTTCTTCAGTGTAAAGGGTGTGTAGTGTCACGTTAACAAGCCAGAGTAAGGAAACAGATTCCTGCTTGAAGCACGTAGACATGATCTGACTGGATTTCAGTCCCGCCAGGATTTCACGGCAGTTTTTCTGATTGTTGACGCCCAAAAAGTCTGAATTTGTGGACCTTTTCCAAAAAGGTGTGATAAAAGTTGTGACATTTTTAGAGGTTTTTTGCACTGAAAGTTGTGAGGAAGTCCAGATTTTAAAGTAGCTGTTTTTCCCAGAGTTTACAGTCATGCTGTTCTATGTAACGCCACAAGAAACATTTCCTGTTAAACAGTGATTTATATAGAATTAAATGGCCAGGAAAACTGTCAAACAATGACCAACATTGTATTATTGCTGAGAACTGAAATAAAAAGAAAAATAAAAGAATTAGCTGTTACAGCCGTTATAAACTGCACTGAAATCATGTTTGAGTCTGGAGACAATCATGGCAGCACCTTCTGGAATGTTGAACGTGAAAACTAAGACGGTGAAAAAGTTGAGGTCTTCTTCTGCGCTGAAATGCAGCAGCAGCAGGGAAGCTCCTCCACTGACGACCTCTTCAGAAGGTCTCAGGATGATCCTGGAGTGGAAACTCAGCCTTCACTCATCTGAAGCACATGGAAATTAATCATCACATCTTAGATCTCCACACCACAGCAGGGTTTAATAATTTAGCTTTTTATTTTTTCTTTATATTTTAACGACAAATTAACTTTTAATTTTTGAAAAAAGTTTTCCTGGAAGAGTTGGTCATTTTACTTTAGTTCAATTGAGTGAAAATGGCTCGTTATACTGTAGCCTTTATAAATTCTGTTCTTTCTTTGTGATTATTATTATTATTATCATCTTCAAATCTCTCACTTAAGTGCTAGAAGTCCAAAATTAAATGTGTCATTCAATAGAAACGTTGCATGAAGGCAGCTGCCTCCGTCACGAAGTAAACTAAAATAAAACTTTATTCTGCATTTATTCACAGCTCTTAACCAAAGGGTAACTACTGTATCATAGTTTGTAAAAGAAAACACCATCATGATGGATGAATTATTCATTTATGACACAAATGTTAAACAACAACAATACTTACTTACCCCAGCAGCTGCAAGTCTCCCTCTCTGCTCTGCTGTTGTTCTCCATGTCTTTTCCATTTGAAAATTGTTCGTCAATCGTCCACATTTATGTTCCAACAGAACGATGCACTTAGAAAAAAAAAGGTTTATCCCCACTTCATAAAAATATTCAGGAACTGTTGAGCGCAGTCTTTAACCGTGAGTTTTGTTGCTAAATTAACGTTGGTAAATCCGCTCTGTGGCTGCAATGTAAACATAGAAGTAAGGTAAATGAATGAATGAATGAATGAATGAATCTTTATTTCGGATATGTGAGCGTAAAGTGAAGGCAAATCTCGCGAGAGTTCAACCGGCTGCTGGTGGTTTGTGTCACAGACTATAAATAGCATGACATTAAAAGACTGATCAGTGGATTTTGTGGATCGATATCGGCTCAGTCAAACGTGGATCAAATTGAATGGTTGGATCAATCTTTTGAACCCTCCCCTATAGAATAGAATAGAATAGAATAGAATAGAATAGAATAGAGTAGAATAGGCTTCATTGTCACTGTACAGTTGTACAGTACAACAGAATTATGGGTGCTCCACCAGGCTACTGCACAGTAAAGTCAGAGAGAAGAATTAGATAAAACACGGTTACAGAACACATGATTTAGTCAGATGGCCCAGGATTATGAAAATATACACAGGTACGGTCGTGGTTTCGCAGATGGGTCAATACACATGAAAGTGAGGAGTGCAAAGACAGGTGAGTTATCGTGATAATTAAAAGGTCCTCAGTTCTGAGCATGTGAGCGTTTCGGGGGTTGGGGGGGGTCTGACTGTTTGCAGTCCGGATGGTCCAGAGGAAGAAACTGTCAGTCTGGACATATGGGACCTGATGGTTCTGAACCGTGGTCCAGAGGGAAGCAGGTCAAACAAGTGGTGGGGGGATGTGAGGGGTCTCCTGTGATGGCCTTGATCCTTCTGAGACAGGAGGATCTGCAGATGTTTCCTGGGAGGGCAGAGGACCGCCGATGATTTTTTGGGTGGCGTTGATGACCCACTGCACGGCCTTCTGTTCTCGGCCGTGGAGCCGGCGTACCACACACCCAGACAGTAGGTGAGCACGCTCTCCACTGAGCAGCGGTAACCCATCCTGTCACTATTAGTGACAGGATGGGTTATCAGAGAAATGGTTAGCAACAGGGGAGATTACCATAGCAACCATGGTTGCCAGTGTGATGGGTTACCATAGTAACAGGAGAGGTTGTCATAGCAAAGGGAAGGATCGCCATAGCAATGAGATGTTACTGAAGCAGCAGCCGGTTACCATAGCAGCTGTGGTTGTCAACAATGAGTGATGGAGGTCTGTCGCCCCCTGTAGATGAGACGTAAAAACACTCGTCAGTCCGTCAATGACGTTAATGCTGATTCAATCTGACATGGTCATGTGATCTTGACAGGAAGTGGTTTCGTGGTTCCTGTCTGCGGCTTTGTCTGTCGACTCTGTAACAAGTTTTTCTACAGTGAAAACTTGGCAAGGCACAAACACTGCAGGACACAGACGCACTGCAGCAACCTGCAGGTAACACACACATGCACACACACACACACGTACGTGTGCACACACAGTAACAGACACACTGACTCATGTGCGTGTGTGTGTGTGTGTGTGTTTCAGACTCACCTATCAGGGAGGAAGAGGATCAGGATGACTGATGAAGACTCAGTTTCCCAGAATGCTTCAGAGCCTTGGGGTGATGATGTCACTCCCCCCTCTGAATGACGTCACCTGTTAAGATGAGTGAATAATAAAGAAAAAACGGCTGGATGTTTGTAAAGACTTAAATGTTCTTGTGTAACGTTTCATTTCTGAACTGACCTGGTGTCTTCACGTTCGTGCTGTTGTATCATTGGCTGGACATCAGTGCCGACCGACGTCTAGCCAATCAGCAAACGACCTCTATCCACCTTATTCCAAGCCCCCATGATGCCTTGCATGCATTATGGTAGCAACTTCCAATTCTAGTTTAGAATGTATGGTTGTCACTAAAACGCGACACTTTTCCTTGTTATAAAACAATGACGTCGGCATCAGAAATGCGGGAACGCAGCATTTTGCACCTCAGAAACAGTAATATAATCGTAGCACTTCCCACGACTATGGAGGGATGAGAAGATGACTTTAAAGGTGGCCTGGCAGACAGTAGCTCCGTTAGTTAGCTCTACTGCTAAGATGCTAACGCTGTAAACAAATAAAAGCTCTGACATACATCAATGTCTCCACCACAATAAAGTCTGTTGCATTTTGTTAAAAGATGTTGGACATAATCAGATTTACCTCAGAGCAGAAGTAGAATCTAGTCAGAGCCACAAAGAACCACAACAGCGTGCTGGGCTGTTTTAATGTCGGGGTAGAACAGACAGCTGCAGCTGTTGGTTTTACCCCGACTTTTAATGTCAGGAGCATGAGCATTTAATTGCTCATGCTCCCGACATGCCCTGAATGCTGGTTATTTAATTTAACACGTACAGACATTTTCTGACAATTGTTGAAAATTTTATTGATCTATATTTTGTGATAATTTAAAAATTAATGCATGCTGAAGCTGCTAATATCAAGTCCATATTGTTCCAATGCGGTGCAACAAATGCAAGAAAAACAAAACTATTTGATATCTTTCTTAAATCGTTTAGCCTTAGCAAGCAATTATTTTACTTCATGCAGCCTTGCATCTGGTGACGTATATGACGCATAAACCTCAGATCTGTGACAGTCATGTCTGTACCGCCATCACACCAACAGTCCTTTAGTTTTCAGTGCATGATCTACGCGTTGCTGTTGATGCCACAGATTTAGCTGAGATTTAGGAGCCTCATCCCACCAACAGCAGCAAGTACCAGAGCTACGCAAAAAACATTCACAAATACAAAAACTACAAGTGCTGAAATTATCTGCCACTTGACTGCAAAACAGGTACAGTATGTGGATTATACATTAAAATGAATTAGAAACACTTTTAAAGCGCTATGTTAAATGCCCCACTACCCCACTCTTGCTGACTGATTGAACGTCAGCGGAAACCTTCAGCACCCATAATCGTTTCTACAGCAGTGCCCTAAGGAATCAGGTGGACAGGATGTAATTCTGATGGTGTGGGCACCCAGCACAATGCAGACTGATAATATTCGCGCTCAGCAGGGATTTGCATACGACCAAAAGAACCACAGGAGACAGCCAGACGGGACTGAATGCATGCATCTTTTGTGCCAACCAATGTCATGCTAATCATGTGTATTGACTGATGTGTATTGGATGACAATTGATATGCTAATGTGCCATGCATTCTTTGTCTGTATCACTGTATAAAAGAGCTGACTCACAACAGTGCACACACAGCACACAGCGCTGCAGTGTGTCTCATGATGATGGAGGAATAAAACTCTTAAACCTTGAGCTCGCCATGTCTCGCCTGAACTTATTTTGTTCCTCCACAATGTCAGCTTTGTACATGGGGGGTTTTGGCTGTTAACTCATCTGTTATTTTCAGGATAAATTATATTTGTGTTTCAATCCACATTATTTTTGGAGGAAAAACTGAAGGTTTCTGACCTCCAAAGCGACAAAAGAAAAGAATTAAAGCTGAGCTGACAGGGTGCAAGTTAGGAGGAAAATAAAGAAGCCAAAAGAGCAGCGAGGAAATAAAAACCTGCCGAAGGAGCGGCAGCTGCTGCCGTCGGACCGATCAATAACTCGTTAGTGAAGACGGGGGCTGTCGTGTTGTGTCGTGGCGCCCTTGGCTGCCGCTGCACAAAGCTGGGCGGCCACTGAGGGTCACTGAAGGACGACGCTGTGAAAACAGCAACAACGGTTTCTCTGCAGGTTTTCCTCTGTCAGCAAACACTTCAGGCTGCTGCACGACGCTCACTTTCACAGCAAACGTGTAAAACCAGTCCTGCACTCCCAACCGTCTCAATATGAATTATAAAGCGTTTCAGTGCGCTTCTGTTCAGCTGTTATTGTGGCTGTTGTCAGCAGGGGGCGCTGCTGCTGTTTGTCAGCAGGTTTTCTCCTTCTGATTTAATATTTTGGGTATAAATGTTAAAATGACTCGGTTCAGATATTTTAATCTATTATTTGTGTTTTTATTAATTGATGGGTGTGACATTTTTAATCACATTGAACCAGATTCTGAGTTTTAAAAAGATTTAAAGTAAAGAAGAAAATATTTTTTTTCTTTTATTATTTTCTTCTATATTTTATGTGTTTGGTGTGTTTGAAATTTAATTATTATAAAAACAAACATTTAATTTAAGAAAAGCAAAATCAAATTAGAGTAAGAAAAAATTATATAAACACAAATATTTTAAACTAAATCCTAACTACATAGAAAAAGGTTTGCAGAATAAACAACACATAAATGTAAAATTTAAGAAATTTCAATTTTACAGATTTTTTTTAGTTTTCATTTTTATTAACAAGAAAACACAAAATAACTAAATTTGGAAAAGTAAAATCCAGTTTTAGTTAAAATATGAGAAAATAGAAACTTTTCGGGAAAATATTTATTATATATTTATATTTATTTTAATATTTCTGTGTAAATGCATTTTAATTTCCATGGGAAATTACTTTTATTGGAAATTTGTAATGTATTTTTATTCTGTTTTAATTATTGTCTTTTTCATCAAAACTATTTATTTATTACTTATGTGTTTATTTGGGGGAAAGGGATCCATCCATCCATCCATCTTCTTCCGCTTAATCCTTTTCGGGTTGCAGGGGGGCTGGAGCCTATCCCAGCATCTTTGGGCAAGAGGCAGGGTCCACCCTGGACAGATCGCCAGTCCATTGCAGGGCCAACACAGAGAGACAGACAACCAGTCACTCTCACAGCCACACCTAAGGACAATTTAGAATCCCCAGTTTGATGCCAATTAACCTAACCTGCATGGGTTTTTTTTGGCATGTGGGAGGAAACCGGAGAAATCCCGGAGTAAACCCACGCAGACACGGGGAGAACATGCAAACTCCACACAGATCACTGTTGGTCGGGGCTGGGATCGAACCCAGGATCCCCCGGCCAAGTGTGAGTTGCTGTGCTGCCACAGTGCTAACCACTCCTCCACCGCGCTTTATTTTAAAGGGTCTGAACTCTTCCTCATTCTAAAAGCATGAACTGCCCCCCAACACAGTCTTACCTGATGATGGGGATGATTGATAGATAGATAGATGTACTTTATTGATCCCAAACTGTGAAGTTCCAGTGTAACAGCAGCATGACAGTAAACAGCCAAAACAACAGAAACACACACAACATAATGGACAAAGGGATTATCCATGGAAAGTGGAAGAAAAATTCCATATTTGTCTGATGTTTGTGAATTTCTTTGTCTCAGAGACTGTGTAAGAGCACCCAGGTTGCAGCTGCACCAGTTATCTTGTTTTTAGTCCAGCCTGTGTGGCTCCCGTGTGACTGGTACAGAGTGAGCGTCATGGTTCCTGAGAAAAGCTAATCTGTACACCAAGTTTTTACCAGATGTACTGGACCAATCATGATGGACAATTTGCCCCTCCACCTCTCAGATAACGGAGGGCTTAAAATGCTGAGTGATGTCTGTTTGAGTCAGAATGATGCGCGAATAGGCTCCGAGACTGTTTTTGTATTGTTCTCCACTGGCCAGTGTAATTAAATTTGCTGAAACTCTGATCCAGCCTGATTTTTGACTGAAGGTGAAGAAGAACTTTTCTAACAGAACGTAAAACTGCCTAAATATCTTAAATACATCATAGATGAATAGATGGTGACCCATATAGGTACATGAATCATACCTGCTGTACAATGCAGGACTATCAGGGAGTCCCTCCAGGACTTTGCGATGTTGCGATCGCACCAATTCACACGAAATCAGCCAATCATCACAACTATTGCATGACCTTGCAACTTTGTCCAATCATCTCAACTTTCCCACAATTTTGGCCAATCCTCGTCAACTTCCACCAATTTCACCCATCAAATTTGTCTTTAACTGGCACTGAAACGCTCAGTCTAACCAATCAAATGCATCATTGCACTGCGTTCACTTTCGTGTTTACAGTGAGTAGTCAGTTTATAGTTTACAGTGAGTAATGGAACACATCAGTAAACAAAGTGTGTGATTTAAAAAACACTCACCTGCGAGGTTTTCAACACCATCCCCTCCGCCGTCTCCCCCAGCCTGCTCGTGGACACCTCACCACGTCTCCATCCTGACCGTGTGTGCGAAGCGCTGGGTTTGTGTTGAAAAACACAAGAAGAAGAAACACGGAAAGCGTGGAGGTGTAAGATTAAGCCTGAGGAGGCGTCAGCTTAACCGCATTCCTCTTCCTTCCATGATTTTGGGGAACATACAATCCCTGAGAAATAAAGTGGATGAAATTCAAGGAAATGTACAATATCAGAAGGACTTCAAGAACTGCTGTGTCATGGCTTACACGGAGACGTGGCTTATGGCGCATGACCGGGATGCGGACCTGAGTATTGACGGCTTTGGAGCCCCACTTCGCTTGGATTGGCAGGAAGGGGTAACGGGGAAACGTCAGGGGGGCGGCATATGTTTATATTGTGGAGTGTTTGAAATCAGAGGCAGATTCATTTCAGATGATTTATTACACACACATCTCACGAGCACAGAATAGACTGACTAGTCACATTCAACATCCCTCTCTATATATCAAGTTACACTTCACAAGATCCAAGGCACTTCCTCATAACAGCAGGACATCTACACCACACTTCATTCAACCCCCTCCCCCACTGTTCTCCCATGTGTATTCATTGTCTCTGTCTAAGATGTGAAATAACCTGAGGCCCACACTGCCCCCCCCCAGCATCTTAGATAGAACAATAGAACATCAGTCCACACGCTGTTTCGGCTTCAGTCTCCTCCCATATCTGCTGCAACTGTGGTTTACCACCTCCGTGGCGCTGCTGTGCCAGTGGGAGGCTGCTGGGAGTGTGTCTGACTGCGGGTGAGCCGTGGAGAGGGTAGGGGGGGTTCACTCTGTCCGTGTGGCTGCTCTGGTGAATCGTTTCCCTGGGGAGCTCTCCGTGGGGAGCTCTCCGTGGGGGTCTTCCACGCCGAGGGGCCCTAGCCAACAGCACTTGCTCGTCTGCCACAATGAAAGCGGGTTTGAGTCTGTCTATGCCAATCTTTTCCCTCCTACCCCCCAAGTCTAGCAAAAAATACTTATCCCCTGTTTCCAGCACTCTGAACGGTCCATCATAGGGTGGGCGCAATGGAGGGCGGTGGGCGTTGTGTCTGACAAACACGAACTCCGCGTTCTTCAAAGTTTTAGGCACAAAAACACGCGGAAAACTGTGGTGGGCAGGGCCCGGCAGCGTGCCTGTGTTTGTGCTACGCTGCAAAAGCTGAGACAGGGAGCTGCCTGGCGCGGGATTATCTGGCAGAAATTCCCCGGGCAGCCGTAGTGGCTGCGCAAAAACGAGCTCTGCCGGGGAAGCTTCCAGATCCTCTTTCGGCGCGGAGCGCAACCCCAATAAAACCCACGGCAGCCTGTCTACCCAATTTGCATCCGTCAATGATGCCCTGAGTGCTGCTTTCAGTGATCTATGAAAACGCTCGCTTAACCCATTGGCCTGTGGGTTGTACGCGGTTGTGCGGTGAATTGTAACACCCAGGCTGCGGGCCATCGCGGACCAGAGTTCGGAAACAAATTGAGGGCCCCTGTTGGACATAATGTCCGATGGGACTCCAAAACGCGCCACCCATGCTGTTAAAAAAGCGCGCGCCACGTCTGCGGACGTGGTTGCTGCCAGCGGAACTGCTTCTGGCCAGCGCGTGGTGCGGTCCACCATTGTCAGGAGGTGCGTGCACCCCTGTGACGGTGGGAGGGGACCCATGAGGTCCACGTGAACATGGTCGAACCTCTTAGCCGGAATACAAAACGGCTCCAAGGGAGCCTTCGTGTGTCTGTGTACCTTGGCTCGTTGGCACGCCACGCAGGCTGCAGCCCACTCTTTCACTTGTTTGCGTAGGCTCAGCCACACAAACTTCTGTCCCACCATTTTGATGGACGCGCGCACTCCTGGGTGCGCCAGAGTGTGAACCGACTCAAACACACGGCGGCGCCACGCAGCCGGAACCACCGGACGCGGGCGTGGAGACGTCACAGATTGGGGGGGGGGGGCGCCATCCTGCAGCGCCCTGCTCTCAAGCCTTAACCCTGTTGGTCAGAATCAGAATCAGATTTATTGCCATTGTTCATGTAGTACACAAACTAGGAATTTGTCCAGACTGGAGCGCGCGCAGGTCTGCATCGCTAATCTGCTCCGCGGCCATGGCTGCGTAATCTATCCCCACGCAGACCGGGGCCACCACAGCGTGCAAGAGGCAGTCCGCCACTACATTCGGTTTACCAGACACATGCTGAATATCGGTAGTAAACTCTGAGATCACGGCCAGCTGTCTCTGCTGCCGGCCCAACCACGGTTCTGAAACCTTGGCCATCGCGAATGTTAGCGGCTTGTGGTCCACGAACGCGGTGAAGCTGCGCCCTTCCAGCCAGAACTGGAAGTGGCGTATGGCCAGATGGAGAGCCAGCAACTCTCTGTCGAACGCGCTGTATTTACGTTCGCTGTCGCGCAAAGTTCTGCTGAAAAAGGCGAGCGGCTGCCAAGCCCCGGCGACACACTGCTCCATGACAGCCCCTATGGCCACGTCTGAAGCGTTGGTGGTGAGCGCTATGCGGGCCGTCGGGTCTGGATGCGCCAGCAGTGCGGCGTTTGCCAGGGCTGCTTTAACTTCCCGCTCTCGCTCCGGGGTCCATTCGACCCTATCCGCGGCTTTCTGTTTCTTGAGCACGGCGTACAATGGTTGCATGAGCTGCACCGCGCAGGGATGGAAACGGTTATAAAAGTTCACCATTCCCAAAAATTCCTGCAGCGCCCTGACCGTCTGAGGCCGGGGAAAATCCGCCACGGCGCGCACTTTGTCGGGCAACGGGATCGCTCCTTCCGGAGAGACGCGGTGCCCCAAAAAATCAATTTCCGTCACGCCGAACTGGCATTTCGCCGGGTTGATTATTAACCCGTGCTTCTCCAACCTTCGGAAAACCGTCGTGAGGTGGGTTTCGTGTTCGTCTTCGGACGTACTGGCTACCAGGATATCGTCCAGGTAGACGAACACAAACGGGAGATCGCGCAGCACTGCATCCATCATGCGCTGGAACGTCTGTACCGCTCCTTTTAACCCGAATGGCATGCGCAGGAACTCGAATAGACCGAACAGAGTTATTACCGCTGTTTTGGGTATGTCCTCAGGGCACTGGGACTTGGTGGTAACCGCGGACCAGGTCTATTTTGGAAAAAATGCGTGCACCGGCGAGGTGAACGGAAAAATCCTGTATGTGTGGAATCGGGTAGCGGTCGTGCGCTGTGGCATTGTTCAACCTGCGGAAATCACTGCACGGTTGCCACAATCCCTCAGCCTTAGGGACTATGTGTAGCGGGGATGCCCATGGGCTGTTTGATCGCCTGATGATGCCCAACCTTTCCAGGCTGGCGAACTCCTCGCGCGCTATGGCCAGTTTAGCTGCGTCCAAGCGCCGAGGTCGTGCAAAAACGGGCAGCCCGGTGGTGGTGATAAAGTGCTCCACCCCGTGTTTAGCGATGGCCGCCAAAAACGTCGGGACCGTGAGTGCATGGAACTTATCGCCTGTAGCTGTGACGTTGGCTTGTGCTGTTGGCTGGGTCACTCAAGCTATACAGGGGAGAGAGTCAAAGCACAGTGCATTAGCCAGGCACCTGTTAGCAACATCAACCAGTAAACCATGTGCACACAGAAAATCAGCCCCCAGTATATGGTAATTCAGTGCTGCTATGACAAAAGTCCACTCATATGTACGGCCGTGAAGAGATAAGAGCAGAGTCCTCTCACCAAAGGTCTTAATATCTGAGCTGTTTGCTGCCAACATCCCGGGGCCACTAGATCCTGCCAGCCGGTCAGCGTAGGTTAGCCGGATGAAGCTCTTCTGGGCTCCAGTGTCCACGAGGAAACGCCTCCCCGAGCGTGCATCTGTTAAGTAGAGCAGCTTGTTCTCTTCACCAAGGGTCGCTGCTGCTACCAACCCCCGGCCTTGGCGTTTTCCCGAGCGCTTGAATTGGCACGGTGGCGCACATCTGCGGGCCTTCTCTCCGAAGCGGTGGTGGTAGAAGCAGAGCGTGTCTCTCTGGCGCTCCTTGGCCCCCGCTGCTGCTACCATCGGTGGCTCCTCGCCTCCTCTGGTCGTCTCGCTGTCCGAGAGCGTGTAGCGCTGGATGAGCGCAGCCTTGAGCGTCTCGTATTTGCTGCTGGCTGGTGGCTGATCGAGCAGGCTCGCTACCTGCTGAGCTGTGCGGGCATCAAGCGCTGTGACCACATGGTAGAATCTGGTGTCATCTGCCGTTACTCCCTGAAGGGCGAACTGGGCCTCGGTGAGGTGGACCCAAGATCGCGGGTTGTGCTGCCAGAAATCCAGTAGTTTGACTGCAACCGCACACGCGTGGCTGGAGGTTCCAGTCCGGGCTGTCTGTGGGATGGCTGCCACCTCGCTGTAGCTTCCTGACCGGGCCGGCTCCGGGGATCTTGCCTCGTGTTCCATAATATGTCTTGGGTCACCAGTGTGGAGTGTGTGAAATCAGAAGCAGATTCATTTCAGATGATTTATTCAACATCCCTCTCTCTATATCAAGTTACACTTCACAGGATTCAAGGCACTTCCTCATAACAGCAGGACATCTACACCACACTTCATTCAACCCCCTCTCCCACTGTTCTCCCATGTGTATTCATTGTCTCTGTCTAAGGTGTGAAATAACCTGAGGCCCACAATATATTAATAAACAGTACTGTACATCTGTCACGGTCAGAGAGCGCATCTGTACACCAGATGTGGCGCTTCTGTCCATGTCACTACAGCCCTTTATCTGCCCCACGAGTTCCCCCAACTTTTTATAATGACTGTGTACATTCACCCGAGAGTGGATGCTGACTCCGCCTCCAGCACCGTCTTTGATGTGGTACAGCGGTTGCAGTTGATTTCCCAAGAAGCTCCAAATTTTATTCTTGGGGATTTTAACCATGTTTCTTTAAAGAATACACTTACATCCACAAGTAAACCATGTGCACACAGAAAATCAGCACCCAGGAGCGGGCAACACAGTGCTGCTATGATAAAAGTCCACTCATACGAGCGGCCATGTAGAGATAAGGTCAGTGTTCTCTCACTGAACGTCTTAATCTCCGAGCCGTTTACTGCCACAAGTCCGGGGCCGCTAGGTCCTGCCAGCCGGTCAGCGTAGGACGAAAGAATGATGCTCTTCTGGGCTCTGGTGTCGACGAGGAAGCGTCTCCCCGAGCGCGAGTCCGTCATGTAGAGCAGCTTGTTCTCTTCACCGGCGGTCGCAGCTGCTACCGACTGCCGGCCTTGGCATTTCCCGAGTGCTTGAACTGGCACGGTGGCGTGCATCTGCGCGCGTTCTCTCCGAAGCGGCGGTGGTAGAAGCAGAGTGTGTCTCTCTGGTGCTCCTTGGCCCCCGCTGCCGCTACCGTCGGTGGCTCCTCGCCAACCCTGGTCGTCTCGCTGGGCTCCGCTGCCGCCGCGTTGACTGTGATTGCCCTGGTGGTGAGGACGATCCTGTCTGCCTCCTGGGCTAGCGCACGGTAGTCACGCGCGGCCAGCAGCGGCAAATTGACCAGAACCGCTCTTGCTTCTGTTGGAAGGTTCCGGAGGAAAAGGTGGGCAAACAGAAAGTGCCCGTCGTCCGTGCCCATCAACGCCAGCATCTTCTCCATCAGGTCTACGGCCGACCCATTTCCTAACTCGGTCTGCGCCAGGAGCCTCTCTGTTCTCTCACATTCCGAGAGCGTGTAGCGCCGGGTGAGCGCAGCCTTGAGCGCCTCATATTTGTTGCTGGCTGGTGGCTGATCGAGTAGGCTCGCTACCTGCTGGGCTGTGCGGGAGTCCAGCGCTGCTACCACATGGTAGAACTTGGTGCCGTCTGCCGTTACTCCCCGGAGGGAAAACTGGGCCTCGGTGTGGTGGAACCAAGAACGCGAGTTGTGCTGCCAGAAATCCGGTAGCTTGACTGAAAGTGCACACGCGTTGCTGGGGGTTCCAGTCCAGGCTGTCTGCGGATTGGGGCTTCCCGACCGGGCCGGCTCCGGGGTTTTTGCCTCGTGTTCCATAATACGTCTTGGGTCACCAGTGTGGAGTGTGTAAATGAAGAGGCAGATTCATGTCAGACGATTTATTACACACTCACATCTCACAAGCACAGAATGAACTGACTGGTTACAGCAAGCACTCCTCTCTATATCATAAGGCACACTTCACAAGCTTCAAGGCACTTCCTCATACACAGCATGATATTTACACTACACTTCATTCGACCCCCTCTCACCCTCCTGGGCATTGTTCTCCCATGCTTATTCATTGTCTCCGTCTGAGGTGCTAAATAACCTGACTTCCCCAAGGTCCCATACCACAACTTTTAGTGCAAAAAACACTCTAAAAACATTGCAACTTTTATTGCAACTTTTTGAAAAAGCTCCCACGAATTCAGGCTTTTTGGCCCCAACAATCATAAAAACATCCCGCAAAATCCTGGAGGGACTGATCAGGTGCAGGGTGAAATGTGAGGTACCAATTAGACTGTAAGGTGCAGTATGGCAGCATAGTTATGACCAGAATTCAACATCAGAGTGAGTTATTGTACAGTGAAATGGCATGTGGCGGGAAAGATTTCCTGTACCTAACAGTAAAGCAGCAGTCTGCTGGAGAAAGTGCTCCTCTGTCTGTCCAGTGTGTGGTGGAGGGGTGATCAGGATTGTCTATGATGGATAACAGTTTGTTCAGTATCCTCTCCACCATTGTCTCAAAGGTCTCCAGCCTGAGACCAATCACAGAGCCAGTCTTCTTGAAAATCTTGTCAAGTCTGTTGGTGTCACTGACTCTGATACTGCTACTAGCTCTGATGATGATGAATATTCAGTTCAATTCAACTTTATTTATATAGCGCCATTTCACAACAACAGTCATCTCGTAGCACTTTCACTGTAGGAGAAACCCCCACAATTGCAGTAAGACCCCAGCAATCAGCCGATCCCCTGTGAGCAAGCGCTTGGCGACGGTGGAGCGGAAAAACTCCCTTTTAGCAGGAAGGAACCTCCAGCAGAACCAGGCTCAGGGAGGGGCAGTCATCTGCTGTGACTGGCTGGGGGGTGAGGGGATAGAGGAGAAGAAGAAAAGAACAGACATGTAGAGAGCAAACAGCACCACAGGGACTCAATCTATCGGAGAGAACAAGCAGATGTTAATGACCAGCAAAAATATTTCATTGAGAGTGAAGAAAGGAGTGAATCCCAGTGCATTATTGGAGAGTCACCCAGCTGTCTAAACCTCTTAGCAGCATAACTAAGGGGGGGTTCAGGGGCACATGATCCCTCCCTAACTATATTCTATATCAAAAAGGAAGGTTTTAAAGAAAAGGAGCTTGATAACTGAAGGCTCTGTCTCCCATTGTACTTTTGGGGATTCTAGGTATTACAAGTAACCCCGTATTTTGGGAGCGTAGTGCTCTGTTAGGATAATAGGGTAACATCAGATCTTTTAAATCAAAAGGGGCCTGATTGTTTAGAGCTTTGTAAGTGAGAAGAAAGATTTGAAACTTAATTCTAAACTCTATGGTAAGCCAATGAAGGGAGGCCAGAACCGGAGAGATATGATCTCTCTTTCTAGTACCTGTTAAAACTCTTGCAGCAGCATTTTGGATCAACTGAAGACTTTTTAAAGATGTTTTAGGACAGCCTGATAATAAATAGTTAAAATAATCTAATCTAGAGCTAACAAAAGCATGGATCAGTTTCTCAGCGTCACGCTGAGACAAGATGCTCCTAATCTCGGCAATTTTACACAAATCATAGAAGTCAGTCTCAGAAACAAGATTAATATGTGACTTAAAGAACAGATCTTGATCAGAGATAACTCCAAGGTTCCTCAAAGAACTATTAAGAGAAAGAATAACCATATCCAAAGTAAGAGTTTGATTTGGAAAGGTATTTCTAAGGTTTTCTGGACCAACTAGAATGGCTTCAGTCTTATCTGAATTTTGTCGGCCTCCGTCGGTCTATGATGAACCATGGAAGAGATTCCTAAACGTCTACTCTGCTGGAACAGCACCGCCTGTGGCTGAACAGGCCGATGTGTGAATGGCAGTCCCTGTCACACAGGTCGCACTTGTGGATGGTCTCCGTGCTGCTGGGTCTGTGGCGGTTCTTCCTGCGGGTCCTTTTTTCATCTGCTGCAGCAGTCAGTCTCTCTTCACCCGCCTTGAGCTATCTGGTCAGGGTGCCTCTCCATTTGGAGCGGTCCATTGCAAGGTCCTCCCAGCGCTCTGTGTTGATCTCCAGGGCCTTCATGTCTCTCTTGCAGACGTCTCTAAAGTGCAGCTGTGGGCGGCCAACGTCTCTCCTGCCAGTCGCCAGTTCTCCATAGAGGACGTCTTTGGGGATTCTGCCATCCTCCATACGGTGAACGTGTCCTAGCCAGCGGAGCCTGTGCTGCCTGAGTAGAGTGAACATGGAGGGAAGGCTGGCGCGGGACAGAACTTCTGTGTTGGGCACTTTGTCCTACCAGGATATGCCCAGGATGCGGCGAATGCAGCGCAAGTGGAAGGAGTTCAGTCTCTTTTCCTGCTGGGCGTATGTTGGTCACGTCTCACTCCCATAGAGCAGTGTGTTGATGACGCAGGCGTTGTACACTGCCATCTTCATCTTGACAGAGGGTTTGGGATTCTCCCACACTCGTGTGGTGAGGCTAGCAAGTGTGAAGGCTAATTTTCCAATCCTCTTGTCGATCTCTGTATCAAGGGAGAGGTTGCTGCTGATCGTGGACCCCAGGTACGTGAACTGATTCACGACCTCCAGCTCGTAGTCGTCCATGGTGATGGTTGGTGAAGTTCTTGCATGCCTGGGAGAAGCGGTCCATCAGGGTCTGAAGCTCCTGCTGTGTGTGGGTCGCAACTGCAGCGTCGTCTGCGAACAGCATGTCTCTGATTAGAGTCTCGCGTACTTTGGTTCTGGCTTTCAGGCGAGCGAGGTTGAAAAGCCTACCGTCAGATCTTGTGTGCAGGTAGATTCCCTCTGTTGCTGTGCTGAAGGCATGCCTCAGGAGCATAGCAAAGAAAATCCCAAAGAGGTTTGCGCAAGTACACAGCCCTGTTTCATTCCGCTGTGTATGTTGAATGGCTCTCAGACGTTGCCGTCATGCTGCACTATCCCCTGCCTGTTGGTGTGAAACGATTCGATGAGGCTTTGCAACTTTGGTGGGCATCCTATCTTTGGCAGGATCTTGAAAAGGCCATCTCTGCTGACCAGATCGAACGCTTTGGTGAGGTCGATGAAGGCGACGTACAGGGGCATGTTCTGTTCTCTGCACTTCTCCTGGAGTTGGCGGATGGAGAATATTATGTCTACCGTCAATCCCTCAGTGCGGAAGCCACACTGAGACTCGGGGTAGACACGTTCGGCAAGCTTCTGTAGACGAACGAGAACAACTCGTGCGTAGACTTTGCCAACAACGCTGAGGAGGGAGATGCCCCTGTAGTTGTTGCAGTCGCTTCTCTCCCCTTTGTTTTTGTAGAGGGTGATGATCTTGGCGTCCCTCATGTCCTGTGGTATGGCACCTTCCTTCCAGCACTGGCAGAGGACGTCATGCAATGGCAGCAGTAGGGCGGTCTTGCAGTGCTTGATCAGGTCGAGGGGTATGCCGTCATTGCCGGGTGCCTTGCCAGCGGCCAAGTTATCGATGGCCTTGCTGAGTTCATCGATGGTTGGCTCGGCGTCAAGTTCATCCATGGATGGCAGGCAGTCGATGGCATCAAGGGCTGACGGTGTCACGTGTTCTGTCTGGAGTAGAGGTCGGAGTAGTGTTCCACCCATCTCTCCATCTGCTTGTTCTTTTCGGTGATCATCTCCCCAGTGGAGGACTTGAGGGGGGCCATCTTGCTCTGAGCCGGACCAAGTGCTTTCTTGATGCCATCGTACATACCACGGATGTTCCCTGTTATGTCAGCGGTTTGAATGTCTTGGCTGAGCTGAGTCCAGTACTCGTTGGCGCAGCGCCGAGCAGTCTGTTGAACTTTGCTTCTCGCAGCCCTGAGAATCTGGAGATTCTTCTCGTTTGGGTACTTCTTGTACTCAGCAAGTGCTGAGTGCTAGACTTCAATAACGGGGTTCATCTCAGTCAACTTGGTTCCTTCTCAAAGGAGGAGGCAAACTGCTCAACAAGTTCTGGTTGGGCCATCTTGCTGGTGTCAATCCGTGCCTTTCCAGGCTGTCTGGCATGATGGAATTTCTTCAGCTGCAGCTTGACCTTGCAACACACCAATGAATGGTCTGTGTCGCAATCTGCACTCTGGAACGAACGGGTGATTTGCACGTTCTTCAGTGAGGTGCGCCTGGTCAGGATCAAGTCCAGCTGGTGCCAGTGCTTTGAGCATGGATGTCGCCAGGAAACCTTGTGTTGGGGCTTGGTCTTGAAGAACGAGTTTGTGATGCACAGATCATGATATGTGCAGAACTCGAGCAGCCGCTGTCCGTTGTCGTTCATTCTGCCCATGCCAAATGGTCCCAGACAGGAGGGCCAGGAGTCATGGTCAGCACCCACTCTGGCATTGAAGTTTCCAAGGAGAATGAGTTGTTCAGAGTTGGGGATGATCCTGACAGTTGTTGCGAGATTCTCGTAGAACTCGTCTTTTGCCTCTGGTGTGGCTGTCAGTGTTGGGGCATACACACTGACGAGGGTGACTGGGCCTTGAGTGGTGTTGAGGCGGCGGGTGAGGAGTCGTGCAGAGCCATTGCTGCCCGGTTCCACCATCTTCAGCAAGGTGTTCTTCACTGAGAAGCCCACTCCGTGTTCCCTGTGTTCGTCATTGCCCTTTCCCTGCCAGTAGAATGTGTAGTCCTTCTCTCTCAGTGTGCCTGCGTCAGCCAACCGTGTTTCCTGGAGAGTGGCGATATCCACTTCCAGTCTCTTCAGCTCATTACTGATGATGGCATTCTTCCTGGTGTCGCTGATGTCCTTGAGTTTAGCAGCGAGTCCTGTCATCATTGTGCGGATGTTCCAAGTTCCCAGTTTTAGAGTTGGTCTCTTTTGTTTAGTTGTCTTGCCTGGTGCGAAGGTTCTCAACCTGCCGTTCGGACTTCACCTTATCCCCATGCACCCAATGAGGAAAGCAGGCTGTGGCGGGACAACACCTTATTGGGTGGGGGCTGCCCAGCTTGAGGTGGGCAGTAGCTGTCCAGTGAGATCTGATGATCCCTCCCACCGTCGGGAACAACCCCTGGCGCCACGCTCTACGCCAATTGAGCGGTGGCTTATAACCGGTAACTGTCATTCCCCGTGTTTTGTCTACGCCAAAGGCGAAGCTGGAGTGTCCTCTCCAGTGATCCGGTGTTCTACCTTCCAGCTTTGGGCATTGGTAGGATTCAAGCCTGGGCAGGAAGATATGGAGGACAAGATGTTGCCCATGCAGCATGTCCCCCCTCTCCACGTCACTGATGAATCCAAAGAAACAGCAGGGCTGCTACAGTTTGGCACCAGCGCCGTTGCAGGAGCTGACCGGGTGTGCTGCAAGGCAGCGGAGGTTTGAAATCAGGGTTTACCTTCCCCTAGATGGGCTACCTTCCCAGGTTGATGAGCCACCATCTACCCGAAGCATCTGGTTTTAAGGCGCCAGAGATCCGCCCTCACCCCTTCTCCTATTAGTAAAAGCAGTTCCGCCGGGCTTAGAGACTAAACCACACGGGCAGGCTAGGAGTTGAACTTAGTTGTCAGAGGCTTTTTGAGACGCACGCCATAAGGAGCATTTTATAAGCACTGGGAGCTTAACCCCAGTGCCGCTCCTGGCTATGACAACCTTGGAACTACACTGCTATTATCTGAATTTAATAGCAAGAAATTACATTTCATCCAAGCTTTGATTTCCTGAAGACAAGCCTCTAATTTGACTAATTTATTACTGTCATCTGGCTTCATTGACAAGTATAATTGTGTGTCATCATAACAATGACAATGCATGCTGTGCTTTCTAATAATATTGCCTTGTGGAAGAATATATAAACTAAAAAGAATAGGGCCTAGCACACATCCCTGTTGAACTCCATGACTGAGCTTTGAGTTGAAAGAAAACTTATTAACATGAACAAACTGGAACCTATCAGATAAATAAGATTTAAACCACTGCAATGAAGTTCCACTCAGTCCAACAAGGTGTTCTAATAAAGTAAAATATTATGATCGATAGTATCAAAAGCTGCACTGAGGTCCAAAAGGACAAGTACAGAAACAAGTCCATTATCAGATGCAATAAGGAGGTCATTAGTGACCTTTACTAAAGCTGTTTCAGTACTATGATGGATTCTAAACCCAGACTGAAAGTCTTCAAATAAACTATTTCCCTGCAAGTGGTCAAATAATTGGACAGCAACAACTCTTTCTAAGATTTTTGAAATGAAAGGGAGATTAGAGGTTGGTCTATAGTTATCTAAAACTCCTGGAGCCACCGTTGGCTTTTTAAGTATGGGTTTAATTACAGCATTTTTAAAAGCCTGCAGCACCTGGCCTAATGTTAATGAAGAATTGATTATTTGAAGAATAGAGCTACCAATAAATGGGAAGACTTCTTTAAATAACCTGGTAGGAATAGAGTCTAAAAGACAAGTTGAAGGAAATTATTTCATCTAACTCTAAAAGGTCAACTGGAGTAAACTCATCCAAACAGATATCAATTGAAGGAGTTGTAGTAGTTACTGTATTTAAGTTAACGGTGGGAAGAATCTGACTGGTTTTATCTCTGATAGATGAAATTTTATTCTTGATAAAGTTCATAAAGTCCTGAGTAAGCTCTAAGGGAATGCTAGGATTGACAGAGTCCTGACTGTCAGCCTGGCTACAGTGCTGAAAAGAAACCTGGGATTATTCTTGTTCTCTTCTATTAATGCAGAATAATAACCTGTTCTTGCATTCCTAAGAGATTTTTTTTATAAATTAGAAAATGATTTCTCCAAGCTAAATAGATTTCATCTAATTTAGTGGAGTGCCATTTTCTTTCTAATTGATGAGTTTTCTGTTTTAACCTCTTGCGCTCCGTTGTCCCATGGGAGGGCAAGTCTCTGCGTCCTAGAGCGCACGAGAGCGCACTCTCATGCGCTCTAGGAGGCATGATGGAGATTGTGATGTAGATGGTGTATGGCTTCCAAGCGCGCACTGAAAATAAAAGCTGCAGACACAGCCGCGAACAGATTAGTTCATCTCACTGACCTCTCATTCGACTAATAACAGCCTTGAATTTGGTTTCTGAAACCTTGAAGAACCAATGAATGAAAACCTAGCCAGAAGGACCCGCCTCCCAACGGCTGTGAGCCAGTTGAAGCACAGAAGTTCGCTGAGCTGTTTTGTCTAAAGCTGGGTGAAGAGAGACTGCTTCAGCAGCCACAGGCAGTGGTTTATTTATTTATTTTTTTTTTAATTCCAGCAGAGTGTTTAGGATTCTCTTATATGGTCATCATAGACCGACGGAGGCCGACGATGAAGGTCATAAATCATTCGCCAAAACCGCAATCATGGAATTATGTTTTGACCGGGTCGCGAGACCAGAACCAGAGTGGACCAGCGTCGGTTCGTCTGACAATGAGGAAGAGAAGTTGGCCAGGACAATGTGGCTGTGAAGAGGTAAGGTGTTATAAGCCAAATTATTTTTTATCCCTGAAAATTGTAATCAAAAATGACTTTTGACCGATCGGTAAATTACAACTGTGCGGCGCACGATATCCGAAGTGCGTGCGCCGCGTTACACGGTTTGTTCGCCGCCTCCGGACCATGAACGCCCCCCCCCCCCCGCCACTACAATTCTGTAGCGGGGGGGTGGGGGGAGCCGCAGTGACAGCGGTGCTGTGGAAACATGCCTTATCCAAGTGTAATCCGTCATGTAGCGAGGGCGGATCTCCGTCCTCTGTAGTGGGGGGGTGGGGTGGACAACCCCCCCCCCACACACACACACACAGCCCTGAATGTGACCTTTCATTAGAGCCCTAAATGAAGCTTCTACATTGAATCATTCAAAAGTTACAGACGTTTACAGTTCCAAAACGCCTGGGAACAGCCTGAGTAAAAAGCTGTGTAATATATTCATTTTTTGTGGTATTGTAACAAAATTTGGACCTCAGCTGGATAACACTTGGTTCTACATTTCTGTTGCATTTTCCAGCCCGGATCTGAAGCTGTGTGTTATTTGCAAGCATTTGTATCCAAAAAAACACCCAGGCCAAATTTATTTTTTTCAAGTTCAGTATGTTTAGATGACTAACTCAGTGGCCGGAGCACTTAGAGAGATCATGTTTTTTTTGCCAAAAAATTCAACGTGTTTTCTTTTAAATGAGACCAACCCCATGAAGATGCTGCAAAGGGTTGAAGAACAGCTTTCGATTTACTTTGGGCACATTTTTTTTTGGGGGCGTTTTTGTGAAAATTGACCGGAGTGCAAGGGGTTAAGCTACGAGTTTCTGTGTTGAACCAAGGAGTTAGAAATCTCTGAGTAGACTTTTTCTTTTTTAAAGGGGCCACCATGTCTAGAGTCCAATGCAGAGAAGCTGTAGCACTATCTACCATGCTATCATTTTCAGAAGGAGCAAGCTCTCCGTAACTTATCTCCGTTGTGTTGACACATGGCATTGAGGAAACAATCTGCTTAAATATGGTAACAGCATCATCCAAGAGACATCTATTGTAGTAATATTTTTCTTTCGGAGCCAAATTGTCAGAAATAGTAAAATCAAGTTAACAGACAATGGTCTGACAGTACAGGGTTATGAGGAGACACTACAAGATTTTCTATTTCTATGCCATATGTCTGCTCAAGGTCCAACATGTGGTGCAGATAACGGGTAGAATTTCCTACTTACTGAGAAAATCCCATCGAGTCTAATATTGAATTAAATGACATATTACAGCAATCACTATCTACATCTACATCAGAATCAGAATCAGAATCAGAATCAGCTTTATTGGCCAAGTATGCACAACACATACAAGGAATTTGACTTTGGCTAAAAACTTGCTCTCGTTGTTCAGGTGAAGGATTTAAATAAGGATTCAATGACAACCAGAGTATGTACAGTAAATTACAGTCTGTCCACGTTTCTATAAAAGGATGCAAATATATACAGGAATATATGCAGTTATTTACTCGGACTAGCCACACTTTGCAGAAATATATGAAAAAATATACAATCACACAGTATTTCAATGTGGACTCAGATTCAGTGATATAATGTGAATGAAGTAAAAAGCAGTGTGAGAGTTATGTGCAATGTAATAATGGATGAAAAGTCATGAGTACAGCAACAGGTAGGACTAGGTGAATGTTAGGAGTTCATCAGAGTGATGGCTTGAGGAAAGAAACTGTTCCTGTGACGGGTGGTTTTGACCTTCAGTGATCTGTAACGACGACCAGAAGATAGAAGTTCAAACAGTTTGTGGCCGGGGTGTGATGGGTCAGCACAGATGTTTCCCGCCCGTTTCCTGGTTATGGACCGATATAAGTTCTCAATGGAGGGTAGGTCGGTACCAATGATCCTCTCCGCAGACTTAATGATTCGCCGCAGTCTGGTCTTGTCCTGTTTAGTGGCAGATCCAAACCAGACAGTGATGGAAAAGCAGAGGACAGATTGGATGATGGCGGTGTAGAAGACAACCAGCAGCTCCTGAGGCAAATCAAACTTCTTGAGCTGACGCAGAAAAAACAACCTCTGCTGGGCCTTTTTCCGGACAGTGTCAATATGGGAGGACCACTTCAGGTTCCGGGAGATTGTGGTACCCAGAAACTTGAAGGAGTCCACAGTGGACACTGTGCTGTTGAGGATGGTGAGTGGGGGGAATGAAGGGGGGTGTCGCCTGAAATCCACAGTCATCTCCACCGTTTTGGCTGGGTTAAGTTCAAGATGGTTCTGGCTGCACCAGAGGATCAGCTGCTCCACCTCCCGCCTGTATGCAGACTCATCATCATCCCGGATCAAACCGATGACTGTGGTGTCGTCCGCAAACTTCAGGAGCTTCACCGAAGGGTCCTCTGAGGTGCAGTCGTTGGAGTAGAGGGAGAAGAGCAGTGGGGAAAGGACACATCCTTGGGGGGCGCCAGTACTAATTTTTCGGGAGCTGGATGTAAATCTCCCTAGCTTCACCTGTTGCCACCTGTCAGTCAGAAAGCTGGAGATCCACTGGCAGGTGGAGGGGGGCACCTTGAGCTGGAGGAGTTTCTGATGAAGAATGCCTGGGATGATGGTGTTGAACGCTGAGCTGAAGTCGACAAACAGGATCCTGGTGTACGTCCCTGGGGAGTCAAGGTGTTGCAGGATGTAATGTAGTCCCATATTCACTGCATCATCCACTGACCTGTTTGACTGGTAGGCAAACTGCAGTGGGTCCATCAGGGGGCCTGTGATGACCTTCAGGTGGCTCAGCACCAATCTCTCCAAGGATTTCATGACCACAGAGGTCAGGGCAACAGGTCTGTAGTCGTTTAATCCTGTAATAGAGGGTTTCTTGGGAACTGGAATGATGATGGAGCGTTTGAAGCAGGAAGGCACTTCACGCAGCTCCAGTGATCTGTTAAAGATCCGGGTGAAGATGGGGGCCAACTCGTTGGAGCAGACTCTCAGGCAGGACGGAGACACACCATCAGGTCCTGCAGCCTTCTTGATCTTTTGTCTCTGAAAGACCCGGCGCACCTCCTCTTCACAGATCATTAGTGCTGGTGGGAGGTCAGAGTGGAGGAGGGATGGAGTTCCTGGGGCTGCAGATAATCCTTTTGTGTGGGTGGGAGGTGAGAACTGTAGGTTCTTTTCAAACTTGCAGTAAAAGCTGTTTAGGTCATTAGCCAGCTGGAGGTTTTCCGCAGGGTGGGGGGATGGTCTCCTGTAGTTGGTGATATTCCGTAGGCCTCTCCAGACAGAAGCAGAGTTGTTAGCTGAGAAGTTTTTTTGTAACTTCACACTGTAGCTCCTCTTAGCAAGCCTGGTCTCCTTCGTCAGCATGTTTCTGGCCCGCTTGTACAGAGTCCAGTCACCAGTCCTGTAGGCCTCCTCCTTGGTCTGACGTAGCTGCTTCAGTTTAGGAATGAACCAGGGTTTATTGTTGTTGTATATGTGTATTAATGTCCCCTACTATAATTATTCTATCCAATTTCAGCACTAAATCCACTAAGAATTCAGCAAATTCAGATAAAAACTCTGAGTAGGCTGAGGGAGAGCGATAAACTATGTCAAATAAAATTGGGTTTAACCTAAAATTTCTAACATGCCCAATACTGATGACCAGGCCCTCAAGGGAATTATGACATGTTTTTGCTTTACATTCACTAATTATTTGGAATGGTATATTGTTGCTACTCCTCCTCCATGACCAGAACTTCTGGGATTTTGACAGTTTAAATAACCAGAGGGAGTTGATTCATTTAAACCAACATAATCCTCTTGCCTTAACAAAGTCACTGTAAGGGATATTCAGTCAATCTGATGATCAGTTAATAGATCATGGACTAGCAGAGACTTGGGAGTTAAGCCCCTTTTCCACTAGTACCTGTTTGGCCCTATGCATTTCGTTTCGGCACGCTTTGTAGGCTTTTCTTTTGGGAACTGTAACGGTTTCAGTCCCGATTTTTCGGGCCTTCTCAAGAGTGGTTCCATTCCGACCTGAAAATGTGACGTCAAAAGACTGCAGGCCACTGATTGATCCATGTGTAATGTCATGAGAGTGACGTCTTAAGGCTGAATTACAGAATCTCGAGCCGCCATTTGCAAAGATTTGTCCATGAGCCACCAAGCAAGCGTCAGTATAAACAACAACGATAGAATGGCTTCACAGAAATCAGACCCACAGAAATCAACATCGCGGTCCAGCAGAGCTTTCTGTGCCTTTTGGCTGATGAGAGAATCCAGAGGGAACTAGACGGAGCCACCTGAAATGAATTTACGGCCACGGGAGCACCCGACTTCAGCAGTTGAAAGCCGTGATATTAGGGTATATAGGATGGTGATCGTGGGTTCGATCCCAGCCCCCGACCAACAGTGATCTGTGTGGAGTTTGCATGTTCTCCCCGTGTTTGCGTGGGTTTACTCCGGGATTTCTCCGGTTTCCTCCCACATGCCAAAAACATGCAGGTTAGGTTAATTGGAGACTCTAAAGTGGCCCTAGGTGTGAATGTGTGTGTGAATGGTTAAGGGATAGCGCCGTATCGTGGCTGCTTCATCCATCCAGGTGGTGGATGCCCTCAATTTCCCCTCTGGGGATCAATAAAGTATACTACTAAAAATGGTGAGTGATGTGATATGATGTGATGTTATGCATCTTTTACGTTATTTGTTCCAGCAGTGGAAAGTTCACTTTGAACAGACAACAACGTTGTCTCCTGTATGCAATGAGTTAGCTAGTTAGCCATCAATGCTAACTCCGTGCTCTCCTTGTATTTTGCGCTTGTGTCGACAACCTGATGAAAAAAGCTAGTGGTAATCCTAGTTAAAAAGGTGGTTTTTTACATGTTGCAATTTCGTGCTGTGCATGTACTTAAAGTAGAACTGAACTGAACAGCATTGAACAGCACTGGGTGATAGTACATACAATTATAAAGATAATTTATCATTGGCACCCCCTCCACAAATCCCGGAATCTTGGAGAAAATCGCGATTTTGAATTTCCCGCCCTGAAAAATCAGACAAATCCGCCGAAGTGCAGCCGGAGTTCCGCGTGACGTCACAAGTGTGACCCAGTCCTCATGTTTACCATTGCGAGCACATCGACACTGGTTGTTTTTGGTGCATTTTGTCGTGATAGTCGACTACAAAACACTTCCAACACCTGGGAAGATCTGTTCAGTGGCCAAGGAAAGCTGTCATGGCGACGAAAGAAAAGAAAGGGGGAGGAAAAGCGACCGGGAAGCGATGCGTTTCTAGATATACAGTGATCCCTCACTTATCGCGTTTAATGGGGACCAGAACCGACCGCGAAAAGTGAAAAACCACGAAGTAGCGTCACCCCCCCCCCCCCCCCCAAGAGCGTCACAAGCACTATTTTGCACAAAAAGGCACAAGAGAACAGCGAAAAGTGCCACTAAGCAACACGAGCGATAAAGAACAATGAATGCGGTCTTCCTTCGCTGGGTAAAACGTCTCGGCCAATCAGCTTGCGAGGTAAAACGTCTCGGCCAATCAGCTTGCGAGATTCCGGAGCGGTGAAGAGGTGGGCGGAGAGGAGTGGAGCGGTGGTCAGAGAGGTAGATTTTCAGTTGTGCGGGCTCTCCGTGTTGATACCTGATGTTCTAATGTAGAAGGCAGGGAGAAGGCAGGGAGAAGGCAGGGAGACTACATTAGAACATCAGTTAATTCAAAAAATCAGAACATTGTTAATTTTCCTTATCCTGACACCCCAAACATGCCAAAGTAAAGACTCACCATTCTGTATTCAATAAGCGACTCTCCTCCCCATCACTGCTGCGGTCTGAGTCGGTGCCGGAATCCCCCGAAAATTCTGGCTCTAATCTGTACGGTTCGATGCCTCCCTCGCTCTCTTCCTGTTCACTTGACACTCCTGCATCCTCCTCTGTCTCGTCACCGATCCTGAATGCCTCTTCACTCTGAAAACTCTGGTGTTCTTGACTGCTGGAACTGCTATCATCTGCCATTGTTGTTTTGATAAGGGTCACACTCGTGACGTCACGCAGCGTCGTCTGCACTACTTCCGGTTTGTTTGGCACTGCCAGCCAGAGGCAAAAGTTTATCGGCTTATAGCTTGGCCATCGCACGGCCTAAAAATTTCTTTTATGTGTTGAAAAATACAATAGGTAATAAGGAATTACAGTGATCCCTCACTACTTCGCGCTTCACCTTTCGCGCCCTCAGTGCATCGCGGATTTTTCAAAAATGTTCATCAAAAATTCAAAATTGAGAAATAATGGGCGGGCACTAGCAGAAGGCAGGGAGACTACATTAGACCATCAGGTGTCAACACGGAGAGCCGCACAACTCTCTGTTCGCTGTTCTCGTGTTTGCTCGGCTCGGAAATCTCGCAAGCTGATTGGCCGAGACGTTTCACCCACCTCCTCTCCCTGCCAAGCACCCATGAAGGGAAGGAAGACCGCATTCATTGCTTTTTATCGCTCGTGTTACTTAGTCTCGCCGCGTGGAACTTTTTGCTGTTCTCTTGTGCCATTTTGTGCGAAATAGTCTTCCCGTCGAGCCACTACGCCGCCTCCTGCAGCTTCAGCTCTATCGGAAGCTGCCCTTGATGATCCTGCGCCTCCAGCACCTCACGATGAGGCGTCACCTGAGGAGCAGTAAAGCTCTCATTAACCTGTGCAGTAAATCATTTTCATCTTGAGTTACGTATCTTGTTATAAGAATAAAAGAGTTCTAAAAACATATTTATGTACACTTTGTTTACATCTACGTATGTATGTACACGTACACACACACACGTATCATATGAGAGAGAGAGAGTGGGAGAATGAACGTACGTATTATTTATGGATGGCGTCATTAGGGGTGACGCTACTTCGCGGTTTTTCACTTTTCGCGGTCGGTTCTGGAACCCATTAACCGCGATAAGTGAGGGATCACTGTAATCTGCTATTCTACTTTTTTGGCAAAAAGGTGAGTTCAGTTCTACTTTAAGTTGTGTGTATTTTTGTTCCTAGAGTCTGACCAGCATCTGCTTTGACACCGGCAACACAGCACGACACAGCATGTGTTATGAGTGGTTAGTCATATTAAAGTTGCACACCCCGTTGTTTTTTAGTAGTGGTGGACAAAGTACTCAAATCCTTTGCTTTTTAAGTTAAAGTATAGAAAAAGTGCCTAAACTAAAGTAGTACAATTTCCACTTAATATGAAAGGGACTGAACTGAGCTTTATTTGATTGTGTGAATATTAATTATAGAGTAATTGAAAATGAATGGCACATCCAATATTAGCCACTGTTTAAGTGCAGCTTGTTTATTTATTTTTTTTTTTTTTTTTTTTTCAGATCACTTGTGTGATCCTTTATGAGTTATGTTTATTATAGTGTGTCTTGCACTTTGGAGAATGGGAGTTGTTCAGTCACCATTATAATTTAATTTATATGTGTAGTTTATAGTCTAGTGTCAATAAACTCATGCAGTACCATAACAGGACACATTACAAATATTTTTTTTTTTTTTTTTGTTACTTATTTGTACCCGTAGGTAGATTTGGTTTGCAGTCTGGTGACAAGCCACCGGCTGCTGGTCGCTGCGTGCGCGAGCGCCCTAAACCTACATGTTTTTGGTATGCGGGAGGAAACCGGAGAAATCCCAGAGTAAACCCACGCAACACGGGGAGAACATGCAAACTCCACACAGCTCACTGTTGGTCAGGGGCTGGAATCGAGCCCACGATCTCATGATCCCCGCGGTCCCCCAGCCGAGGGTAAACTGTGCTGCCACAGTGCTAAACCACTGCGCCACCGTGCAGCATTTGAGACCCATTGTAGTGCATCCTTTTATATTTTAGCAATACAAGTACAAAACACCGCCCACACTTGAAGCCAGGGCAGGAAGAGACACAGTGGTGACAGAGCGGTGGCTAAACTTTTATTGATAAAATTTACATATTTTGACTGAGTGACTCCATACTCGGGGATGCACACCCTCAGTTAAAGTACTAATTCTATTCAATTGAAGGTATCAACTCATTCTGATTGCTGAGGCCACAGTAAAAACTAGAAAAGCACTCGGAGAGCGCAGACCTCCGCCAAGTGCCACAGTTCCCCCCATACAGTGTTTGTGTGTATGTTTTCAGATTCCTTGACCATGAAAACATATGACTAGCAATTGGATTGACAATGATAGGATTAGTGGTTGAGTAGTTATTCACGAAAATGGCATTTTCCGTAATGGCGGCCACAGTTCCCCCCATACAGTGTTTGTGTGTACGTTTTCAGATTCCTTGACCATGAAAACATATGACTGGCAATTGGATTGACAATGATAGGATTAGTGGTTCAGTAGTTATTCACGAAAATGGCATTTTCCATAATGGTGGTTTTCTTCTGGACAGTGATCCGGATCATCCCCAAAACTTAATCAGTTCTTCCTTGTACCATTTCCAACAACGCCTGAAAGTTTCATTGAAATCCGTCCAAAAGTTTTTGAGTTATCTTGCTAACCAACAGACAGACAGACAGACAGACAGACAAACCCCGGCAAAAACATTACCTCCTGGCGGAGGTAACAAATGATTTTAAATGTAACCCAGCCCTTTTAAAACCTACTTTACTGAAGTGCAGCTACATGAAAATTCTGGTTAAATACAACAACAAAGCACTTTTTTGTCACCTTCCACCACTGGCTTTTAACAAGTGTATTTCTCAAATATGTTTTAAACTTGCTTTCATTAACCACCACCCATTTCTGTCTTTCATCTAGGCAAGAGGAAAACGATCCACCCAAACTGGACCTTACATCACTATTTACAGAGATACACGTTGAAGATCTGCTGAACCGGGACCATTGCAAGGGGCCAATCCAGTTGCTGCTCAGTGAGGCAGCGTGGCCGACGTGTGTGACCCATTCTAAGTTGTTTTTTTTGTTTTTTTTACAGTTTGAATTTTGCACATTCTGAATAATCTGGAATGTGCTGCTGATTGTAATAAACAATTCAGTGACTTATGTGTTTGCATCATGATTTTCTATTTTGTCTGTTAAGACACCAGTGAGAAAAGAGTCAACAGTACAAACCATTTATCAGTGATGTTGAAAATAATGGCTCATTTTTAAGAAAAAGTAACCAAAAACAATTATTTTATTAACTGAAGACTGTATTGTTGGATGTGCTAGTGAAGAAGACACTGCACACTTTAGTGATAGTACCAGTATATGGAGGAATTCTGGGTCATATTAGCATCTGGATTTCCTAATAATGGGTTAGGGTAGGGGTCTCCAATCATGTGCCATGGAGGGCCAAGACCCTGCAGGTTCTCTCTTCTACCCAGTCTCTTCAGCAGGTGTTTTCACTGATCAGCAGTCAGTGGACGAAATTCAGTGGAATCTGCTGTTGAAGACACTTGTTGGAGGTGAAACCTGTAGGGTCTTTGGGTTAGGGCTTCATGGGATTTAACATTTTAATGGAGGACAAAGATGGAGGACAAGCTGCAACAGAGCGACATCAGCGGGGTCTGGAGAAACCTCAAAACCATCTCTGGGCTCCAGAATACCTCCCCCCAGGCCACGGGGGGCAGGGAGTGGGCGAACAACCTGAATTTGTTTTTCAATAGGTTTGACCAACTGCCCTCCCCCCTGACTGCACAACAACCACTGCTGCCTCTAAAGACATCAAGTCCTGCTGCCCACTCCCCACTCCACCAACACCCCCCCACTCCCAACACATAGCCCCCCATCCTGACCCTGACCAGGACCCAGGTGAGGACGGAGCTGAGGAAGATCAAGGCGAGGAAGGCGTCGGGACCGGACGGCATCAGTGCAAAGCTCCTCAAGTCCTGTGCAGACCAGCTGTGTGGGATTGTGACGTACATCTTCAACCTGAGCCTGAAGCTGGGGAGGGTACCACAGCTGTGGAAAACAACTTGTGTGGTACCTGTACCAAAAACTTCCCACCCCAAAGACCTGAACAGCTACAGACCGGTGGCCTTGACGTCCCACTTGATGAAGACCCTGGAGAGACTGCTCCTTGCTCACCTCCGCCCCCTGGTGGAACCAGCGATGGATCCACTCCAGTTCGCCTACCAGCATGGCATTGGGGTGGAGGATGCGGTGATCTTTCTCCTTCACCGTTCTCTGTCCCACCTGGAGAAGCCCGGGAATGTGGTGAGGATCATGTTCTTTGACTTCTCCAGTGCTTTCAACACCATCCAACCAATGATCCTGAAGGACAAGCTGCTGTGCGCAGGGGTGGACCAGCACCTGTCATCATGGATCCTGGACTACCTCACGAATCAGCCTCAGTTTGTGAGAACCCGGGACTGTGTGTCCGACACGATCATTGGTGGCACGGGGGCCCCCCAGGGAACGGTGTTGGCTCCCTTCCTGTTCACTCTTTATACTGCGGACTTCTCACACAACACAACACACTGCCATCTACAGAAGTTCTCTGATGACTCTGCGATCGTTGGCCTCATCTCCAATGGAGATGAAGCTGAGTACAGAGGGCTTATCCAGGATTTCGTGGACTGGTGCCATCGGAACTGCCTCCAGATCAACGCGAGGAAAACTAAGGAGCTGGTAGTGGACTGCCGCAGGCAAGGACAACCCCTCACAGCACCAGTAAATATACAGGGAACAGACATTGAGATGGTGACATCCTACAAGTACCTGGGTGTTCATCTGAACAATAAACTAGACTGGTCACACAATACTGACGCACTCTACAAGAAGGGACAGCGCAGGCTGTTCCTACTGAGGAGACTCAGGTCTTTTGGTGTACAAGGGGCGCTGCTGAAGACATTCTATGACACGGTGGTGGCATCAGCCATCACTTTTGGAGTGGTCTGCTGGGGCAGTGGCATTACTGCAGCTGATAGGAAGAGACTGAACAAACTGATCAAGAAAGCTAGCTCTGTCCTGGGGCAGCGCCTTGATCCGATGGAAGAGATAGGAGAGAGAAGGACGGTGGCTAAACTGTCATCTCTGCTGGAGTCCGAGTTCCACCTTATGCAGGACATACTGAATGCACTGAGGAGCTCATTTAGCAGCAGACTACATCATCTCAGGTGCACAACCGAGGGGTTTCGCAGGTCCTTCCTACCAACGGCTGTCAGACTGTACAACCTAAGCAGGGCTGCTCGCAGAGATAGCAAAAAGACGTAACAACCTAATAGTTTTGGGGGTTTTTTGAATGCAAAAGATGCAATAGACTTACACAATGGTCCCCTCCGGCATACAACTAGGAAAATACCGGTTGCTATGGAGGGTGAGAATATGTATGGGCACATAATCATACCATGTAGGATAACTAAGTAGACGGTTGTGCTGTTTCATCCCAGCTAGCAACAATGCTCTGCACTGTGTGTGTTTATACATTTACATATTTATTCCATTTAGCTACAATGTTCCGCACTGGGTGTGTTTATGTTTATATTTATATATCTATATATTCATTCCATCTAGCTACATTGCTCTGTACTGTGGGTGTTTATATATCTACATACTTATTCCATCCAGCTACAATGCTCTGCACTGTGTGTCTGTGTGTATATATATATATATATTTATAGTAATATGTACATATTTATATTAGCTGCTCTTGCTTGCTTGCTTTTTTCTTGCCTTCTGATTGTTGCTCTGAGTGTTGCTATCCCTGTGCTGTTGCAATCCTGGAATTTCCCCGTTGTGGGACTAATAAAGGCTTATCTTATCTTATCTTAATGCAAACTGCTTTATGGTTCATAATTCTGTTGACAGACTTACACCAAACCAAAAGTGATTTCTCAAACTGCTGGATTGTTCTTAGACAGCTTTTCCAATCTTTTAGTAATTAATTTATGTCACTTGGTGGAAACCTTCACATGAAAAAAAAAGTGGAAACACATCTGCAAAAGTACAAATGTTTATTGTCAAAATTTCTAGTGCAGTACTAAATGATTACATGTATTGTACATGTATTGTTACATTGTTGATGCAGAGAATATATATTTATACAGTACATGTTTTTATATCCAGTAAATCCATGTATTTTCCATGTAACCTTGTGACTGTATTATTTTAATTGGCTTTAATCCTAGATCAAGTTTGTTTTGGCTTAAAATGCATCATAATTGTTAAATACACTACCGTTCAAAAGTTTGGGGTCACCCAGACAATTATTTTGTGTTTCCCATGAAAAGTCACACTTATTTACCACCATGAGTTGTAAAATGAATAGAAAATATAGTCAAGACATTGACAAGGTTAGAAATAATGATTTGTATTTGAAATAATATTTTTTCCAGATACTCAACCTGCTCAAAGGAAGGTCAGTTTTATAGCTTCTCTAACCAGCTAAACTGTTTTCAGCTGTGCTAACCTGATTGCACAAGGGTTTTCTAATCATCTATTAGCCTTCTGACGCAATGAGCAAACACATTGGACCATTAGAACACTGGAGTGATAGTTGCTGGAAATGGGCCTCTATACACCTATGTAGATATTGCACCAAAAACCAGATATTTGCAGCTCGAATAGTTATTTACCACATTAGCAATGTATATTAGATATTAGAGTGTATTTCTGATTAGTTTAAAGTTATCTTCATTGAAAAAAACAGTGCTTTTCTTTCAAAAATAAGGAAATTTCTAAGTGACCCCAAACTTTTGAACGGTAGTGTATATCTTATTATACATAACTCAGCACTGTTTACCTTTTGAAATATATATTTTACGGATAATATAACCCCATAACTGCAACATGGTACCTGGTGATCAAGTTTTGGCAGCTGATCACTTTTTGCCTCAACACTGCCGGCTGGAGCAGCTACTGTACATCCCATGATGTCTCAACAGTCTCTCCGTGGCTTTCACACAGATCAGAGCAATTTGTTGCACAGGAAGCTAAACATTTCTACAGACATGCTAAAGTTCTTTAACCACTGCGTGTTTGTGAAGCTGGGGTGGCATCGCCAGGATCCTGTGTTGAACGCCCAGACCCACGATTTGAAGCGATAATTTTGCCAAGTGGCCAAGTCATTAGATTTAAAGGCTACATGTTTAATTTGCACTTTACCAACTTTTTGTTTAATCACATTAGGATGTTTACACTTTATATTTTTTATTTACTTAGAGGGTGCAGACAGTGACTCTCTTATGGAGAAGACAGGGGCTAAGTTGAGGGGTGGTGGATGGACAGAGAGGTGGGTAAGACTGTGACTCTGCTTCCTGGTCCCATCTCTGAGTTGTCAAGGTTTTAGAACTTTGGATTAAAAAAAATGCCAGATTGTTAGATAAATGAGATCCACCATGCAAAGTGGGATTGATGCCATCTCGCCTAATAAGACCAGGTTTTCCCCAAAATGAGCTCTAATTGTTTGTAGCCCACATTGTTTGCACGACACCACACAGACAGCCAGCATGATGATGATGATGAAGGTGTGATGATGATGATGGTGTTGTTGATGATGTTGTTTATGATGATGATGGTGGTGATGATTATGTTAATGGCAGTGATGATGGTTATGATGGTGATATATGATGATGGTGGTGTTTAAGGTAAAGGTGATGGTGATCATAATGATGATGATGATGATGATGGTGATGTTTAGATGATGATGACGATGATGGTTATGTTTATGATGATGGTGAAGGTGAAGTACTCAAATACTTTACAATGTAAAGTATTTGAGTACCGCTAGCTTTTGCTGGACTAGCGACACATTGTTGGCAGATAGAGGTATTATCAGTGGCAAGGACAGGCCAAGACAAACTGACTCCAGTATCTGTTGCAGTGACTGACCAGATGATAGGTTTGTTTATCTCTGCTCTTTGTGTAGTGCATGTCACGATGCACCGACTGGCAAAAGTCCACCACAGACCTTACGATGATGATGAAGGTGATGGTGATGATGATAGGTTATGTTTATGATGATGATGGTGATTATGAAGGTGATGATGCGCAAGATGGCGCCCACAGTGGTCGCCATGGTGCTTCGCTGCGCCCTTTGTTTGTTTTTGTTTGTCAATTGTGTGTCTGCCTGCTCTTATACCCGTGAAGAACTTCTAAATATCAGGACTTTCACTCCCACGGACCTACTCCCAGTTTTTTTAGCTCCTGCCGCCGATCTGGTTCATTGCTTGGCTCGAAAAGTGAGACGGCGAAAGAGAGGAAGATGAGCGGGCGCTCTCGTCCGGCTCCGCAGGAGAGGCACACGCACGGCTTTGCCTGGCATATTTCTGTCCAATGCCAATTCTCTCTCTAACAAGGTAGAGGAACTGAGACTGCTGATGCGTTTTAAGGACCTCTCTTCCTCGGCTGCCCTTTGTTTTACCGAGACCTGGTTCAGGGAAAATACACCGGACAGCACGCTGCGCCTCGAGGGATTTCAGCTGTTTTGTGCTGATCGAGACACAGAGCTCTCCGGTAAATCCTCAGGAGGAGGAGTCTGCTTCTACATCAACAGCAGCTGGTGCTCTGATGTAATGGTAATTTCCAAACACTGTTCTCCCGCCCTGGAATTTCTTTTTATTAACTGCAAGCCATTTTATTCCCCGCGGGAGTTCGCCTCATTCATCCTCGTCGCTGTGTACGTCCCTCCTGACGCGGACGCACGCGAAGCTCAGCGCGTGCTCGCGGATCACATCCAACACACGGAGCGGATTTTTCCAGACTCTCTGGTTATTGTGGTTGCCGACTTTAACCAGAGCAATCTGAGCCACGATCTCCCCCGCTACAAACAGTTTATTAAATGCCCCACCAGAGGAAAAAACACACTGGATCACTGTTACACCACAGTGAAAGACGCATATCGCGCTGCTCCCCGCGCTGCGCTCGGACTATCTGATCACGTGATGGTCCACCTCATTCCCACATACAGACAGAGATTGAAGCTCACTAAACCTGTTGTGAGCACTACGAAGAAATGGACCAGTGACGCTGAGGAGAAGCTGGAAACGTGCATGGAAATAACTGATTGGGGCATGTTTAAAGGAGCCACGCATGATCTGGATGAGTACACGGACACTGTGAACTCATATATCCACTTTTGTGAGGAGAGCATTCTTCCATCGCGCACCAGGGTGAGGTACTCTAATGATAAGCCCTGGTTCACAGCTAAGCTCAGACAGATCAGGAAGGAGAAGGAAGCAGCGTTGAAAAGTGGAGACAGGGACTGCTACAGAGAGGTCAAATATCGGTTTAACAGAGAGCTGAGGAGAGCTAAATCTGTGTATTCTGAGAGACTCCAGCAGCAATTCACTGCTAACGACTCTGCTTCTGTGTGGAGAGGACTGAGGCAAATCACCAACTATCAGCCTCAGGCTCCTAAAGGTCAGGATGACAAAGCCCTTTGTCAAAGACTGTCCCAACACTATGCCCATTTTGACACCCCGTCATCTGTGTCCAACTCCACCCCTCCCCCCAGCTCCACAGCCTCCACGGTCCCTACTTCATCAAAGGCGCCCCCCCTCCTCCCCCCCTGCCCTTGTCATCAGTGAGCAGGACGTGCTCAAACAGTTCTCCAGACTGAACCCGCGCAAGGCCCCCGGTCCGGACGGCGTGTCTCCCTCCACCCTGAGACACTGTGCGAAAGAGCTGGCTCCTGTCTTCACAGACATTTTTAACACCTCCCTTAAGCTATGCCACGTGCCGTCCTGCCTCAAATCCTCCACCATCATCCCTGTCCCCAAGAAGCCACGGATCACTGGACTTAACGACTACAGACCTGTAGCGCTCACCTCTGTAGTCATGAAGTCCTTTGAGCACCTGGTCCTGCCCCACCTCAAGTCCATCACCACCCCCCTCCTGGACCCGCTGCAGTTTGCCTACCGAGCCAACAGGTCTGTAGACGACGCAGTCAACCTGGTCCTCCACTCCATCCTGCAGCACCTGGACTCCCCGGGAACCTACGCCAGGATCCTGTTTGTGGACTTCAGCTCCGCATTCAACACCATCCACCCCAATCTGCTCCGGGACAAGCTGTCCCTGCTCAACGTGCCTGATTCCCTCTGCAGGTGGATCACCGACTTCCTGACGGACCGGAGGCAGCATGTGCAGCTGGGAAAGACTGTCTCAGACTCTGCTAGCATCAGCACCGGATCACCCCAGGGCTGTGTACTTCCCCCCCTACTCTTCTCCCTTTATACCAACTCCTGCACCTCCAGCCACCAGTCTGTCAAGTTGATCAAGTTTGCGGACGACACCACCCTAATCGGGCTCATCTCCAACGGCGACGAGTCCGCCTACAGGAGTGAGGTGGCCCAGTTGGCGTCCTGGTGCAACAACAACAACCTGCAGCTGAACGCTCTGAAGACAGCGGAGATGATTGTGGACTTCAGGAAAGTCACAACCCCTCTGCCCCCCCTCACCCTCACAGGCTCTCCCATCACCACTGCTGATTCCTTCCTCTTCCTAGGCACCATCATCACCAAGGACCTCAAGTGGGAGCCGACCATCAGCTCCCTCATCAATAAGGCCCAGCAGAGGATGTTCTTCCTGCGGCAGCTGAGGAAGCTCAAGCTACCCACCAAGATGTTAGTGCAGTTCTACACAGCCATCATCGAGTCCATCCTCACCACCTCCATAACCGTGTGGTACGCAGGAGCCACTGCCAGGGACAGACTAAGGCTGCAGCGCGTCGTGCGCACTGCTGAGAAGGTGATCGGCTGCAAGCTCCCATCTCTCCAGGATCTGTACATCTCCAGGACCCGGAGGCGTGCTGGCCGGATCATAGCCGATCCCTCACACCCTGGTCACGTACTGTTTGCCCCCCTCCCCTCAGGTAGAAGACTTCGGTCCATCCAGACTAAAACCTCCCGTCACATGAACAGCTTCTTCCCCTCTGCCATCAGACTGCTGAACACTAAGTGACTTATTAACTCTCGTGCACTATGTACAGCAGCTCAACCAGACTCATGTCAATCATCACTGTTTTCTTCCTGCATTACCGACTGCACTATATGGTTCTCCACAATATCTGCTGCTCGCTAATATATTTTAACTGCTGACCAGTATTACTCACTCTTATTCTACGCTTTATTGCATGTATCGTTTATTTCTTTTATTTTATCATGTTTAATGTTGCAGCATTGCACCGAGACAAATTCCTAGTTTGTGTACTACATGAGCAATGGCAATAAATCTGATTCTGATTCTGATTCTGATGATGGTGATGTTTAGAATGATGGTGATGATGAAGGTGATGATGATGGTGAGTTTAGGATGATGGTGATGATGATAATGAAGGTGATGATGATGGTGAGTTTAGGATGATGGTGATGATGATGATGAAGGTGATGATGATGGTGAGTTTAGGATGATGGTGATGATGATAATGAAGGTGATGATGATAGTTATGTTTATGATGATGTGATTATGAAGGTGATGATGATGGTGATGTTTAGGATGATGATGATGGTGTTTATGATGAGGGTGATGTTGATGTTTATGATGATGAAGGTGATGGTGATGATGATGATGGCTGTGTCTATGATGATGAAGATGATGGTGATGATGAAGGTGATGTTTATGATAATGATGGTGATTATGAAGGTGATGATGACGGTGATGTTTAGAATGATGGTGATGATGAAGGTGATGATGATGGTGAGTTTAGGATGATTGCGATGATGATGATGATGATGATGATGATAGTTATGTTTATGATGATGTGATTATGAAGGTGACGATGATGGTGATGTTTAGGATGATGATGATGGTAATGTTTATGATGAAGGTGATGATGTTTATGATGATGAAGGTGATGTGATGATGATGATGAAGGTGATGATGATGATGATGATGATGATAGTTATGTTTATGATGATGTGATTATGAAGGTGATGATGATGGTGATGTTTAGGATGATGATGATGGTAATGTTTATGATGAAGGTGATGTTGATGTTTATGATGATGAAGGTGATGATGATGATGATGATGATGAAGCTGATGATGATGATGATAGTTATGTTTATGATGATGTGATTATGAAGGTGATGATGATGGTGATGTTTAGGATGATGATGATGATGGTAATGGTTATGATGAAGGTGATGTTGATGTTTAGGATGATGAAGGTGATGGTGATGATGATGATGGCTGTGTTTATGATGATGAAGGTGATAGTGATAATGAAGGTGATTGTGATGATGATAATGATGATGATGATAGTTATGTTTATGATGATGAAAATGATGGTGTTTATAATGATGATGGTGATGTTTAGGATGGTGATGATGATGATGAAAGTGATGGTGATGATGATGGTGATGATAATGGTGATGTTTATGCTGATGATGATGAAGGTGATGTTTTCTGATGATTATTATTATGATGATGGTGATGAGGATGTTTATGATGATGATGATGGTTCTGTTTATGATGATGATGATGATGATGATGGTGATGATGATGAAGGTGACGTTATGATGATGATAGTTATGTTTATGATGATGATGATGATGATGTTTATGATGATGAAGGTGATGATGATGTTGATGATGATGATGATGATGAAGATAAATTCTGAGTATGGATCCTTCTGTGGTCCTGAAGATATCAGAGGTGACGAGGCACCGCCACAGTCCAGACAGATTTTAACAGAATCAAATTAGCTTCATTTCTTGGAAATTTGCGATTTTTAAAAAAATGTTTTAACTTATAATTTCAACAACAATCTCTGAAATTTTCATCTTTTATCCTTCAAAACTTTTAGCCTGTTTCTAGGACATCTGTGATGTGTTTCCTGAACATTTCATAAATGTTTAGGAAACTTAGGAAACAATCACAACTTTCCCTAAAGTTGTGATTGTTTTTGTTTTCCATCTTTTCAATGTAAATTCATGTTCAGAAATTTTTGACTTTATTTCACCCATAAATTAGTGACTTTTTTCTCACCACAAAGTTCTGACTCCGCCCATCTTTTAACCAGATGATGGAGGTCAGGTGACTTCATCCCCATCACCAGCAGCAGCAAAATATCAATAATATGAATAAAACAAACTGGAAATTTATGCTTAAGCAACAAAGCTATAAGAGAGGAAGTTGAATTTATAGGGAAAAAGGTAAAAAAAAAAAAAAAACAACAACAGGAATGTGACAAATTGAAGCAAAAAAATACCAAAAGTCACAAAATTAGAACATTAAAAACCAAAGGAAACCAGTTTGCGTAGCAGAGTTTGCTGATTTCTGTCTCGATAAAACCTGTAACGATGGCTGAGAAGATGAGCCTATTTTGTTTCTTTGTGGTAATGTTTTGTTTATTTATCTTCATTAAAGCCTGTTTTATTCTTGGTGGTTCTAAAGAGCTCGTGGAGCGGATGAAAGCCGCCGATCCACCTGCCGCGACACAAGGACAAACATCTCTGCCGTCTCATCTGCATGTGAATGTTCCTGCAGGTACCACTGTTTGTTTGTCCCTAAATGACGAGGAAGTCATTAATGGTGACAAACAATTACCCACAAGGCCACAGGAGTTGGCCTTGTGCACCTTTTAGTTCACCCTCACACACACATGGAGTTGTCTTTATATGTCTGTGGGGACTGTCCCCACAGTGAGTGACGAGTGAGGACTTTTCCTTTTGCGGGGACGTTAGAGGTGAGTAGGTGATGGGGAGGCTATGACCCCTGTTAACCTGCCACCCCTCATCCCCTTCATAGGCGTAAATCACGGCAGAGACAACCTGGAAAAAGAGAGAATTGTCTCTCCCAGTAACATCATTAACTTTTCTATATTATGTTACACAACTAAACACCACAATTTCTAAGCATGATTGTTTAAAACATATATATTTGGAGTGTTTTTATTATAAATTTTCAACTTTTTCTCCCAGATTTGGATTTTTTTTTCTCCTAAATTTACTATTTTTTTTCTACTAGATTTGTAACTTTTTCTTATAAAGTTGAAACTCTTTCTCATATATTTGAAACTTTTCTGATAAATTTGCAACTTTTTTCTCATTTGCAGCTTTTTCTCATAAAGTAGCAACTTTTATCTCTTAGATGTGCAACTTTTTTCTTCTGGATTTGCAACATTTTTGACCTAGATTTGCAATTTTTTTTCTCCTAGATTTGAACTTTTTTTCTCATAAAATTGCAACTTTTTCTCATAAATCTGAAACATCTTTCTAATAAATTTGTAACTTTTTCTCACAGATTTGCTACTTTTTCTATTAAAGATGTCATTTTTTCTCATAAATTTGAAACATTTTCTGATAAATTTTGAACTTTTTCTCATAGTTTTGAAACTTTTTTATTTTCAATTTGCAACTTTTTCCTCGTCGAGTTGAGACTTTTTTCACATTTAGTTGAAACTTTTTTCACGTAAATTTTCATGTTTTTTTCTTATAAATTTGCATGTTCATCTGGATGCTTATTAAGTTTTATTCTGTGTTAATAAATTATAATATGTAACTTGTTTTAATTTTTGAATTGGCATCTTTTATCATATTTTTGCACCCTTATTCATGAAAATTGTACCTTATTGACACTTGTACCTTGCACTAATTTTGTGAATACCTCCCATTCCCCTTGTTAATAAATAACAAATCACCCACTGTCTGAGGTGGCTATTAAGATTTAATGAGAGATAATCAAAGACATGGATATTGAAAAGGTGTTTCACTGGATCTGACATGACACCTTGTGGGCTACCATAAAGAAGCTGAACATGGACCAGAAGCTGACTCAAGAGCAGCCAGTGCAGTTTTGATCAAAGGTACCATCAGAGAGTGGTTCCACACCTCAGCAGGAGTCCATCAGGGCTGCTGTTGTGCGCTGTTGTGTTCCTTTCTGCTGCGCCGGGGATTTCTCTGTTTTGGCCTTCACTTCTCAGAATCCAAATCCTTTTATTTTCATTGCACAAGGTAAAACCAATACAATGAAATTTAAAGTGCTATCCATGAAACATCAACCAATCAAATAACATATCAATCAGTCTGCTCTACAAAAATATCAGACACACATATGCAGCTGATAAAAATATGATATAAAAATATGATGCAATAAATATTTATGTTAAAATAAATAAAATGGAAAAAAGAAACAAAGCACTTCTTGGTGGAGTTTTGGGACCACTGTGGTAGTGTGATGGGGGTCACTCGCGTAGGCTCTGGTGTCTTAATCACAATCCGTGGGCCTTCATTTCCTACAGAGGACTGTGTTGTTATTATGGCTCGCTCTGAGTTAAGAGGTGGCTTTGTTGGGCTGGGTGTGTCTGTAGTTGGTGGATTTTTACTGGCGCCATTTTGGCTTAACAATCACCACCTAACGCTGCAGCTGGATGTTGCCGTGTAGTGTTCCCAGAGTGGTTTATTTTCCTGTCCAGCACTTCTTTGTTGTTCAGTGTGTCAGGTCCAGGTCTTTCATTCTGTCCTTGTCATAAAATCCAAAAAGAGTTATATTTGAGTTAACTTTTCTATGCATTTCTCAGTTCTTCCTCCCGTGATGGTTCTTAGAATGCTTCTTAATTAGCACACCAGCTGCAAATCTCATGAGACAAACTCTGACTTCATCCATTCATACCTATACTGTATATGTAACTAATAAAAGATAATTATGAGTGCCGAGTATTGTGATATAATATCACGATGCTGAACTGAGTTTTTCCCATCCCCTAATTAATGATATTTTATTTTCTCTTCTTTTTTTCTGCTTTTCTTCCACACAGGAATAAATTAAATTGAAAACTGGAATTAATATATCATCCTGTGGCCCAAAGTCCCCACAGGGTTGGTAGAAACCCAATGTCTGCATAATGACTGTAAACCAGTGTAGATACACACACTCATGTCCTTCAGAATCACTTTAATTCATAAAGAGACCAAAACATTTTTGATGCTAATAGCTCTGCCTCTTTAATGGCGGCTGTTGAACTTCTTTCATCTGCTCTTTGTTTCCCGTCTCAGACTTAAAAGCGTCCGGATAAAAACGAATACAGCAGGGCCATAAAAGATTTACTTTAGAGGTCCGCCTGAGTGCAGTGCCGCTTAAGATCTTTATTCTAGTGTTATTTAACGAGGAGATGCTGCAATTTAATTCAGACAGCTTCAACTCAGAAAAATAATGTTCACTGATGGGTTAAAAACTGACTTTGGTGAACTTTAACAACGCTTAATGAGTGGTTAAAAATGTTTAATTGGCCTTAATTTAATGGAGGTGTTTTCATGAGGGGAAAAATGACCCACATGTTAAAATAAAATTAAAAATATAGAAAAAAAATACTGTTTTATGAGGGTCAGTCTTCAAAAAAAGTTTTATTTAAAATTACCATAGTTTTTTCCTTTGAAATATTAGTGTATCTCAGCCCATTAGAATTGTTTGGGGGATCTATGTCTTGAACAATATATTTTAAAAAGATATATTAAAACGGTGGTGCAGTGGTTAGCACAGTGGCAGCACAGCAAGAAGGTCATGGGATCGATTCCACCCTTAACCATCGTGGGTTCGATCCCACCCCCAGACCATCGGTGACCCTTCTGTGTGGAGTTTGCATGTTCTCCCCGTGTCTGCGTGGGTTTACTCCGGGCACTCCGGTTTCCTCCCACATGCCAAAAACATGCAAGTTAGGTTAACTGGCATCAAACTGGGGATTCTAAATTGTCCTTAGGTATGACTGTGAGAGTGAATGGTTGTCTGTCTCTCTGTGTTGGCCCTGCGATGGACTGGCGATCTGTCCAGGGTGGACCCTGCCTCTTGCCCAAAGATGCTGGGATAGGCTCCAGCCCCCCCGCGACCCGAAAGGATTAAGCGGTAGAAGATGGATGGATATTAAAATGAAATGTTCATATATTTATAAAAGGTGAAAGGTCACACATTTATAAAAAGTCAAAATTAGTTTTGGTTTACAGTGACTTTATGATGACAGCTAGAACCAGTACTTGTTAACACAACCTAGAACTGGGTCTGGAACACCTCTGGAATGTCCAGTAACCCTGACCTTGCATTTGACCTTGGATGATCAGTAACGTCTGAGACTAGATCATGGTGTTCCATCAGAACTGAAACAGGAAGTCAACCAGGGATTGTCCATATTATGACATTATAACAGGGATAGAGCTATAAAGCATAGGTCTGCATCTCTGCTGAGTACTAGTTAAAACTAAAATTTACAAAGTGACAAGTTTATAAACAAAAAAAAAGTCACTGATGTTGGAAAAAAAATGTAATTTGTTTGAGGGAAAATCAGACTCTCAGCTTTAGTCTCCTCATTTCAGGACCTCTAAAGTAATTGGACAGTTGACCCAAAAGCTATTCCGAGGGCTGCACGGGCTATTTCCTTGTTAATTCATCATCAGTCAAACAGGTAAAAGGTCTGGAGTTTATTACAGGTGTGGTATTTGCATTTGGAAGCTGTCACTGTGAACCCACAACATGCGGTCAAAGGAGCTCTCAGTGGAAGTGAAACAGAACAGCCTTAGTCTGTAAAAAGAAAAAAAATCCATGAGAGAGATGGTGGAAATGTTAGGAGGGGCCAAATCAACAGTTTGGTATATTCTGAGAAAAAAAAGAGTGCACTGGTGACCCCGGGAACTCAAAAAGGCCTGGACATTCACACAAGACAACAGACTAATCAGTCTCAAAAATAGAAAGGCCAGATTAGACTTTGCCAAAAAAACATCTAAAGAAGCCAGCCCAGTTCTGGACCAGCGTTCTTTGGGCAGATGAACCCAAGATCAAGCTGTACCAGACTGATGGGAAGAAGAAAGTATGGAGAAGTCTTGGAACGCCTCGTGATCCAAAGCACACCACATCTTCTGCAAAACATGGTGGTGGCAGTGTGATGCGTGGGCACGCATGGCTTCAATGGTACTGGGTCATTCATCTTTATTCATCTTCTTCCGCTTAATCCTTTTTCGGGTCGTGGGGGGGCTGGAGCCTATCCCAGCATCTTTGGGCGAGAGGCAGGGTCCACCCTGGACAGATCGCCAGTCCATTGCAGGGCCAACACAGAGAGACAGACAACCATTCACTCTCACAGTCATACCTAAGGACAATTTAGAATCCCCAGTTTGATGCTAATTAACCTAACTTGCATGTTTTTGGCATGTGGGAGGAAACCAGAGAAATCCCGAAGTAAACCCACGCAGACACGGGGAAAACATGCAAACTCCACAGAGATCACTGATGGTCGGGGGCTGGGATCGAACCCAGGATCTCCAGGCCAAGGGTGAGTTGCTGTGCTGCTGCAGCGCTAACCACTCCGCCACCGTGCCGCTGGTGGTACTGGGCGACGCGGTAGTACTGGGTCACTGGTGTTTATTGAGGATGTGACAGAAGCAGCCAGATGAATTCTGAAGTGAAGCTGACCTTTTTCCTGAAAAATTTAGACTTTTTCTGAGCAATTCTCTAACTTTTTTTGTAAAATTCTCCAAATGTATTTTTTCTAGTGCTGCGAATTCTAACTGCAATTAATCATGATTAACACAATTAATCGCAGTTAGAAGTTACATCACCAGGATTAATGAAACACCAAAATAAAAATATGTTTTTTTCACTGCTTCTTAAAATGAGCAAGTGAAGGTGTAGATCTTAAAATGAGGGGTAGGGAGGTCCAGAAATTTGATGATGATGATGATCCCTTTATTGTCATGTAAACATAAAATGGTAAATGGCGTTCACTTATACAACGCTTTTTCTCATCTCTATATGACCAAAGCGCTTTACAGATCCTGCTGTCCACCCATTCAAACACTGATGGCGGCAGAGGTGCCATACACAGGTGCTGGCCTGACCCACTAGGAGCAACTGGAGGTTCAGTGTCTTGCTCAAGGACACTTCAACATGCAGACTGCAGATAGAGCAGGAATCGAACGCCTGACCTTCCGATCAATAGTTGGCCACACTACACCTGTGCCACAGCTGCCCCCAGCTGTTTCACAAAATGAAATGCTGTTTCTACAACAAAACCACTCAAAAAATTAAGAATAGTATCGCTAACAAGTCTACCTAATATGAAATAAATAGATAAACATCATTAGTTCACTTAAAATGATATAAATATAAGTAAAACACTGCAAATAAAATAAATAGCAGCTGTTCTGTTCATTTAATAGTCTTATCACAGCAGGGAAGAAACTGTCCTTTAACCTGGACGTCCTCACTCAAACGCTCCTGTATGTCCTTCCTGACAGCATCAGAGAGAAGCGACTATGTGAGGATGAGAGGGATCCGCTAAGATGCAGCGACCTCTGCGCCTGCATCTGTGGCTGTAGATGTCAGTCTGTGACAATAGCTGGGTGCCAATAATCCTCTCTGCCATCCTGATGACTCTACCCAGTCTCTCTCTCCTCTGCTCTGCTGTTCCCTTACCAGGAGGTGATGCAGTATGTGAGCACACTTTCAATGGTGCCGCGATAGAATAATGTCATGGCTGGCTTAGAGAAGCCTGCTCTCTTCAGTCTCCGGATGCAGCGAAGGTGCTGCTGTGCCTTTTTGATCACAGCTGTGGTGCAATCTCTGGAGGTTAGGTTGTCACTCAGATGAAGTCCAAGAAATTTGGTACTCTTGAGTCTTTCAACAGCTGAACCACAAATAATTAATGGCGAGCGGTGAAGTGTCTTGTCCTTTCTAAAGTTGATGATAATTTATTTTGTTTTTCCTGCATTGAGACAGAAACTGTGGAAGATGCCCCAAGTCACTAACTTCTTCACTTCATCTCTATACACTGACTCATCACCTTTTGTGATGAGACCAACAACCATCATGTCATCAGCAAATTTGATTATATGATTGGTGTTGTGGGATGCAGAACAGTTGTGAGTCAGCAGCGTGAACAGTAGTGGACTCAAAACACATCCCTCTGGTGATTCAGTAGTCAATGTGATGGTCCCAGATGTTCTGGTGCTGACCTTGACAGTCTGTCTCCTCTCTGTAAGGAAGTCCAACACCCAGCTGCAGATGCTAGTGCTGATTCCAGCAGTTGCAGTTTCTCAACCAGCTGCTACAAGAAGATGGTGTTAAATGCTGAGCTGAAGTCCACCAGCAAAACTCTGGCATAGGTATTTTTGCCTTCCAGATGAGTCAGCATGAGGCAACTTTGGTGCCACAGCTGTATAGGCTCTGTCACCTTTGGTCTTGAGTCTAGTTTTTGGTACTGAGAGAAGGTTCTGACTTGAAGACCTGAGAGACCTGCTAAGAGAGTATGGATGTAGTAGGTCACAGATATAAGAAGCCTCATCATGAATGGCTTTAGAGGTAAAAACAAGAATTTTAAAGTGAATTCTAAAATTATTGGGAAGCCAATACACGGAGGATAAAATTGGAGTTATGTATATGACAGAACCTACTAGGTCAAGTTAGGAGATGAGCAGCAGCATTCTGAACTGACTAATCGATCTATGGAAGACTTATTCAAACACGTAATGACTGTTGTTGTGAAATGGTGCTATATAAATAAAGTTGAATTGAATTGAGAAGACCATTACAGTAGTCCAGATGTGAAGAAACAATGGCATGTATGATAGTTTCCAGCTGATTCTGTGAGACCAATGATCTAATTTTAAAGACATCTCAGAGATGGTAAAAATACAACTTAGTTAACGACTTTACATATTTATCAAAAGACATGGACTGATCGAAAATAACTCAGATTTTTAAGATCAGCCCATACATGTGAGCTTAATGACCCTATACCATCCAGCACCTTTGGAGTTATACTATCGGGTCCTACAATGAGGACCTTCGTTTTATCAGTGTTAAGTTGCAGAAAATTGTTACTCAACCACTCTGATCTCAGACAGACAATCATAAATAATTTTAAAATTAAGAGTGTTGTCTGGTTTAAAAGAAAATTACTGCTGGATATCATCTGCATAAGAATAAGACACCTTTATTTTATTTTTTTTTTTAAATAAAACCCAAGGGAAGCATATAAATAGTAAACAAAAGAGGGCCCAGTATAGAGCCCTGAGGCACCCCACAAGTTATAGCAGCAGACTCCGAGATAAAAGAACCAACAGTTACTGAAAAACTTCTGTTAGAGAGATAAGAGGAAAACCATTCTAAGACTTTCCCTGATAACCCTACCCACTCTTTAAGCCTTTGTAATGAGATACGATGAGCCACCCAATCAAAAGCTGTGCTAAGATCCAGTAGCACTAAAACAGAGCATTTACCAGCATCTGATGACATTAAAATATCATTCGACATTCTGAGAAGAGTAGACTCAGTTGAATGTTTCTGACAAAAACACAACAGAAATTTATCAAAAACATTATGGTAATTAATAACATCAGTGAGCTGCTTGGCTACAACTTTTTCCAATATCTTGGAAACAAAGGGAAGTTTAGAGGCGGGTCTATAATTTTTATAGTGTGCTGGGTCAAGGTTGTGCTTTTTTAAAAGATGCTGAATAATCGCATGTTTAAAATGAAAGCACCAAGGTGCTGATGCCTCGACTCCTGTGGCATGGTGGCATGGGGGGCTGTAAAAAAGTCACACTGCCACTTCTAATGAGCGGGCATAGTAATTACAACACCTTTTTTCACAGCTGCATTGATGGTAAAGGTGAGTTAAATTTGTGTTTATTTTGAAAACAAAACCTTGTCTGGAAATTGTGGCAAATCAAAAGCTGAGAAAATATGGCAATACAATGACACAAGGCTTTAGTTCCAGTTGATTTTGAACGAGTGAACTGAAAAGCTTGAAGCAGACAGACACATGGAGTGATTATCATATCAATCAATCAAAGCATTTTTTATACATCACTTTTCATACAAAAAGATGCAATGCAAAGTGCTTCACACATTGAAATAAAACACTTTACACCCACCCCCCCGCACACACACACACACACATAGACACAAACACGCACACAAAGAAACTTTCATTTGACATTTGACATTGATTTTTTTATTTGAACATTGTTAAAGAAAGAAAGAAGAGAGTTCAAAACACAACAAAAAAACAAACCAAAAATAAAATGTTCAAAAGGAGTGGGAAGAAGCCAACGCTTATACAGTCCCACCCCTTCTCCACACCAAACAAATTACAGTATTACTCATAATCATCATTATCCCACAACCACATTCACCATAATACACCCATAGTCAAATTATACAACAAAAATGACACAACAATGACAGTCCATATCCAACAATATTACAACAACAATAAACATACACTTCTGGCATGTTCAATGCAAACGCAAACAACACCATCACCTTCACAATCACCATAACACACAACAACCTTCCCTCACTGAAGACACAATGTAATATCACTGCCCTTCATTCTCATACTGCTCAAAAATCATTTCTTTATATGTTGATTTAAATATATGGATGTTTGGACATTGCCTGTGTTTCTCCCCCAACCCATTCCACAATTTTACCCCACACACAGACACACAAAAACTCTTCCGTGTAGACCTTACTAAGTGCATTTTAAATTTTGTGTTCCCCCGTAAATTATAGTTCCCTTCTCTCTCCCTGAATAGATTCTGTATATTGTGTGGCAAGAGGTTTTTACTAACTTTAAACATTAATTGTGCTGTGTAATAATGAACCAGATCCAATAATTTCAATAACTTCGAATGTAAAAACAATAAATTAGTATGTTCGAGGGACCCGACTTTGTGTATAACACGGACTGCCCTTTTTTGTAATATTAACAATGAATTAAGTTTACTTTTATAACTGTTACCCCAAACCTCTATACAATAAGTATGGAAGTACTAATGAACAATACAAAATATGAAGTGATTTATAATCTAGGACCTGCTTAATTTTATTTATAATTGCAATATTTTTTGCAACTTTATTTTGTATGTATCTGACATGTGGTTTCCAACTAATTTTATCATCCAGTACTACACCCAAAAACTTGATCTCCTTAACTTTTTCAATAATTACATTATCTATATGAATGTGTACATCTTCTTTATTTTTACAATTACCAAATATCATTACCTTAGTTTTATCTATATTTAGTGATAGTTTATTACAATCCATCCATTTTTTTATCTTATTTAATTCATTGTTTAGAGTATGGATTAGTTGATTATAATTATTTCCAGAATAAAATATATTAGTATCATCAGCAAATAATATTATTTTTAATAATTTAGAAACTTAGAATATATCATTTATATATATGTTAAATAATTTGGGGCCCAATACTGACCCTTGGGGGACCCCACAGGCAATTCCCATACACCCAGACAGATATTCTCCCATTTTCACAAATTGCTGTCTCTCAGATAGATAACTTGTAACCCATTTCAGAGCAATTCCCCTAATACCATACATTTGCAATTTATTAAGAAGTATTGAATGATTTATTGTATCAAATGCTTTTCTAAAATCTATAAACACACCAATTGCATATTTTCCTTGATCTAATGCATTTATTATTTCCTCTGTTGCATCCATTATTGCCAATGATGTTGTACTCTTGGCTCTAAACCCATATTGGTTCTGATTCAGCACATCCTGTTTATTTAAAAAGTTTTCTAATCTGTTGTTGAAAAGTTTTTCCAGAATTTTTGAAAATTGTGGGAGAAGTGATACTGGTCTGTAGTTTGTGTATTGGTGTTTATTTCCTTGCTTAAATAATGGAATTACTTTTGCTATTTTCATTTTCTGCGGGAATGAACCACTTTGAAATGATAAATTACAAATATATGTGAATGGTTTTAATATAGATAAGATAAGATAAGCCTTTATTAGTCCCACAATGGGGAAATTCCAGGATTACAACAGCACAGGGATAGCAACACTCAGAGCAACAATCAAAAGGCAAGAAAAAACAAGAACATCTAGTAAACATATGTACATATTACTATAAATGTATATATATAGACACACAGTGCGGAGCATTATGGTTGGTTGGTGACTGTGCAGCAGAAAGTCTAAGCTCTCTCTCCGCGGATGCGGTGGGCCAGCTGGAAGTCTTTGGGCATGATGGTGACCCTCTTGGCGAAGAAGAGACCCACCAGGTGGGCCTCGCTGGTCTCCTGCAGAGCCATGACGGCGAAGCTCAGGAAGCGCAGGACGGTCTTGAAGTCCTGAGCGATCTCCCTCACCAGGCGCTGGACGGGCAGCTTACGGATGAGCAGCTCCGTGGATTTCTGGTAGCGACGGATCTCTCTCAGAGCCACGGGCCTGTGACGGCGAGGCCTCTTCACTCTGTCGGTGGCCGGAGCGCCTCTCCGAGCAGCCCTGGTGGCTAGCTGTCTCCTGGGGGGCTTCTTCCTCCAGTAGATTTTATGGGCAGTCTGCTTGGTTCTTGCCATCGCTCTTTATTATTCTGTCTTATATTTCTTGCACACCGCCTAAACTCCAGCCCGGCACCCGCGTCGTTTTCGCTACAGCTCCCAGTATGTCGAGTTTCCCATTAGCACCGGGCGGCGGCCAAGTGCTAGCTAGCACCAGCTCCTCCCCGCTGTAACGTCTCCCGCTGCAAACAGTCGTTCCGTCCGCCGACCCTGGAGACCCCCGGGGCGATCCGTGCGTCCGTGATATATATACAGAGTGAAAGGTGTAGAAAGAAGAAGGAAGATTAAAAAAAAAGGCTGTTGCAACGGGCAGCCAACTCGTGTGGCGCCACCGGTCCGGCGGAACCGGAACCAGAATATACCATCAACAGTTCTTTTTATTAGTGCCATATCAATACCATCACAATCAGTAGATAATTTATTTTTACACTTTTCAACAACAGATTTTACCTCTAGTTCATCCACCGCTGTAAGAAAAATTGACCGAGGGTTACTTCCAATTAAAGTCTCACTCACAGTGTCTTTTCCTTGATTTGGAATCTTTGCTGCCAACTCTGGCCCAACACTTACAAAAAAATTATTCATTTTATTTACTACCATATTCTTATCATAAATATCACCACAATTATCAGTAAAATACTCTGGATAAATCATTTTCTTAGTTCCATTTTTCCTTAATTTGTTTAATATATCCCAGACTCCTTTTATATTATTTTTATTTTCATTTAACATTTTCCTATAATATAATTTTTTACTAGTTTGTATTATTTCAGTTAATTTATTTTTATATGTTTTATATCTTTTTTCAGATTCTTTAGTTCTTGTCAGAAATTGTATATATGTACAAATATGTTATCATTTCATAATTAGTTTTTAGCTGAACTTTTCTGTATTTTTTCCCTTACAATGGCTGCAACAATGCTGCTTCAGGAAGGTTTAACTCACCCTGTAACAGACATACCTCAACAGACCGGAATAATCTGTATTTACTTAAAGTTTAGAAACTGGTGTGCAAGAAGTCATGTGCTGACACGGAGTTGTCTTTGTGTTTCACCACAAAGCCTGACTGTTCCATGGTCTTATCAGTCACCACAAAGCCTGACTGTTTCATGGTCTTATCAGTCACCACAAAGGTGCCCATAAAGTTGCAGTAGATGTTTCCTGTGTCTGACCTGTTCAGTATAAAAGGGACGTGCTGGCTTTGTATGGCAGCGCGCATTTCCCATCTGTAATCAGAGGTGTGTTGCTCCTTGTACAAGTAAAAACTTTGAACACATTTTGTGTCTCGAATCTTATTAAGGTACGAACCTAACAGAGTACTATTATTTTGTGAGTCTTGAGTTTCAGATTCCTGACAGTTCTTAATTTAATAAAATTTTTATAGAGATAATTTTTCTTTTTACAAGCATTTTGTAACCCTTTGGTCAACCATGGGCAATTTTTGTATATGTGTTTTTTATTAATTTCTTTAATTGGACAGTTTTTATCATATAATAATTTAAATATATCAATAAATTTATCATATGCCAAGTCCACATTTTTCTCTCTATAGACAACATACCAATTCTGTAACATTAAGTCTTCTTTTAAATCACTGATTCTATCTTCTGTTCATATTCTTTTATAAATAATCTTTTTACATAGTTTATTATTATTCTTACTCTCATTAGCCCCATAATTAACATCTAAAGAAACAAATACAGGCAAGTGGTCACTAATATCATTTATTATTATACCACTCACTGTGGCACATATGTCTGGTTCATATCTCCCACAAATGTATGGCTTATGTGGATTGTATGGCTTATGTGGATTGGGGCTTCACGTCTGGAGGAACAAGAGTCTGGATCGACCGGGGCTGACAGGAGATGGCGAGGAGGTGTGAAGTCGGGCCTGGCCCAGTGCATCACAGTTTTCCACGCGTTTTTGTGCCAGAGGCTTTAAAAAACGCAGAGTTTGTTTTTATTAGACATGATGCACAACGCCCAGGGCTGAGACTGCCTTATGATGGACCGTTCAGATTGGGACCGCACTACCGCGTATAACCAGCAGGCCAAGGGTTTATGTGAATGCTTTCATAGGTCATTGAAAGCAGCCCTCAGAGCATCGCTCACGGATACAAATTGGGTGGACAAACTGCCATGGGTTTTATTGGGGTTGCGCTCTGCACCTAAGGAGGATTTACAAGCCTCCCCAGTGGAGTTAGTGTTCGCACAGCCTCTCCGTTTGCCCGGGGAATTTCTCCTGGAAAATCCTGCGCCCAATTGCCCCCCTGCTCAGCTGTTGCAGAGCGGCACAGGATCAAACACGCTGCCTGGCCCAGTGCATCACAGTTTTCCACGCGTTTTTGTGCCAGAGGCTTTAAAAAACGCAGAGTTTGTTTTTATTAGACATGATGCACAATGCCCAGGGCTGAGACCGCCTTATGATGGACCGTTCAGGGTGCTGGAAAAAAAATGAGAAGCATTTTTTGCTAGATTTAGGGGGCAGAAGGGAGCTAATTTGCATAAACAGACTCAAGCCTGCTTTTGTCCTGGCTGATGAACGAGTGCAGTTGGCGAAAGCCCCCCGCCGGGGCAGGCCACCGAGAAGGCACGCTCCAGAGCTCCCACAGTCTAGATCGACCGGGGCCGACAGGAGATGGCGAGGAGGTGTGAAGTCGGGCCTTCGTCTCGGAGAAGAGGACCTGGGGGGTTTCCCGGAACACCAGAGAATAAGAGACAATGGTGAATCTTCAGAGACTTGCATTGTGATTGAATGTTTGCAGAAGCACCATGTGACTTGAGTTCTTAATCCCCCGGAGGTATAAGAGTGAGCTGTAACACTATTCTGCCTCTTCTTGCTTTTTGAGAATGTTGGATGATTGTGTTCTGCAATAAAGCCGAACCTGAGAAATACACTCAAGTCTTGTCATTGAACACATCTTCCACACTGGTGACCCACGACAAAGAATGGCCGGAGAGAATTCTCCCGAGCAGAGCTCATCAGAGGCCAGCCTGATGGCTGCCTCCACGCTCCGGCTGCCCGATTTCTGGCAGCACAGCCCGCGCTCCTGGTTTAGCGCGGTCGAGGCGCAGTTCAACCTCCGGAGAATCTCAAAGGATGAAACGAGGTTCTACCATGTGGTGGCGAAGCTGGACAGCCACACGGTCCAGAGGGTGGAAGACCTGGTTAACCACCCACCGGACACCGACAAGTACGGCGCATTGAAGGAGGCGCTGATCAGCCATTTCACCCCCTCAGTGCAACAGCGAGCGGAGGGGCTCCTAGAGTTGACGGAGTCAGAGAACGACAGACCGGCAGACCTGATGGTGAAGATGCTGAGACTGAAAGACTCCGAGGATGGCGAATTTATTTTCGCCCACCTTTTCGTCCAGACTCTGCCACCAGCAGTGAGAGTGACCCTGGCAGACTCACCCCGATTGGCCAACCGGGACTACCATGGGCTCGGCAAGGAGGCGCAGCAACTCGTCGACGCCCACAAGCGGAGCGCGGTTTTGGCCGCGGCAGCTGAGCAGAAGACAGCGCCCGGAGATGGTTTGGAGCCGGTAGTGGCGGCGCCAGACGACCCGACGGCGGCGGCGACAGGTGTCAGGCGACGCGGAGCTGAAGACGGCCTGTGTTTCTACCACCGCCGTTTTGCGGAGAGGGCGCACAGATGTCTCCCACCGTGCCACTTCAAGCGTCAGGGAAACGGCAAGACCGGGGGTCGGTAGCGGCTGCGTCCCTCGGAGAAGAAAATAAGCTGCTTTACCTGACAGATGCACACTCGGGGAAACAATTCCTCGTGGACACGGGCTCCCAGCTGAGTTTTGTCATGCCTACCTACGCGGAACGGCTGATGCCGTCCAAAGCTCCCTGGGTGTCAGTATCAGCAGCGAATGGCTCAGCGATTAAGACCTTCGGTGAGAGGACCATGCGTCTGTCCTTACAGGGCCGTTCATTCGAGTGGACCTTTATTGTAGCAGCAGTCAGTTTTAACATGTTAGGGGCTGATTTTTTGTGCTCACATGGTTTATTGGTTGACCTTGCTAATAGACGTCTGGTTAATGCACTTTCTTTTCATTCTATCCCCTGCACAGCTCGGGTGGCTCCGCCGACTGCACACGCCAACGTCACAGCTGCGGGTGGTAAGTTTCATGCTCTGCTCACTCACTTTCCAGCACTCACAGTTCCAAAGTTTTCGGCGACAGTGGCCAAACACGGGGTGGAGCATTTTATCACCACACCTGGGCCCCCTGTTTTTGCAAAAGCCCGGCGCTTGGACTCAGCTAAACTGGCCATAGCGCGCGAGGAATTTGCCAACCTGGAGAAACTGGGCATAATTAGACGCTCGAACAGCCCCTGGGCTTCCCCGTTACACATGGTCCCAAAGGCTGATGGCTCGTGGCGACCTTGTGGCGATTTCCGCAGGTTGAACAACGTCTCAGCACACGACCGCTACCCGATTCTGCACATCCAGGATTTCTCAGTTCATTTGGCGGGGGCGCACATTTTTTCTAAAATAGACTTGGTGCGCGGCTACCATCAAGTCCCCGTGGGTGCGCAGGATATTCCCAAAACCGCGGTAATAACTCCGTTTGGGCTTTTCGAGTTTTTGCGCATGCCGTTTGGGTTAAAGGGCGCCACGCAAACTTTCCAACGCATGATGGATGCTGTTTTACGCGACCTGCCTTTCGTGTCCGTCTATTTAGACGACATTTTGGTAGCCAGCACATCCGAGGACGAACACGAAACCCACCTCACAGCGGTTTTTCGGAGACTGGCAGAGCACGGGTTGATAATTAACCCAGTGAAGTGCCAGTTCAGGGTGGCGCAAATTGATTTTTTGGGGCACCGCGTTTCGCCTGAAGGTGCGGTTCCTCTGCCGGAGAAGGTGCGCGCAATAACAAATTTCCCCCGACCTCAAACGATAAAAGCGCTGCAGGAGTTTCTAGGGATGGTTAATTTTTACAACCGGTTTCTTCCGAGCACAGCGCGGCTTATGCAGCCACTGTACGCAGCACTGAAAAAACAAAAACCCATGAATAAGGTCGAATGGTCTCCGGAGCGGGAGCGCGCTTTCTCCCAGGTCAAATCAGCCCTTGCAAGCGCCATTTTGTTAGCGCACCCGGTTCCAACAGCCCGTTTGGCGCTCACCACCGACGCTTCGGACCTAGCGGTGGGGGCAGTCATTGAACAGTGTGTGGCAGGGACCTGGCAGCCTCTCGCGTTCTTTAGCAAATCCTTGCGCGATAACGAGCGTAAATACAGCGCGTTTGACAGGGAGCTTTTAGCCCTACACTTGGCCATCCGCCATTTCCAGTTCTGGCTGGAAGGGCGTCGTTTCACCGCTTTCGTGGACCACAAACCGTTAACTTTTGCAATGGCCAAAATCTCAGAACCTTGGCCAGGCCAACAACAAAGACAGCTAGCCGCAATATCGGAGTTCACCACTGATATCCAGCATGTCGCAGGCAAACACAATGTAGTGGCGGACTGTCTCTCACGTGCTGTGGCAACGCCAGGCCACGTGGGGGCAGACTCGGTGGCTGTGGGCCAGGGCAGTGACGCGGGAGCGCGCGCAGCCCCGGTCCACGTAGGTTTGGATTATGCAGACATGGCTGCAGAGCAGGTTGGTGACACGGATGTGCGCGCGCTCCAGTCTGGACCAACAGGGTTAAGGCTGGAACACAGGGTGCAGCAAATACGTATGCCCCCCTTAATATGCAATGTCTCCACGGGTCGGCCTCGTCCCGTGGTTCCAGCCTTGTGGCGCCGCCGCGTTTTTGACTCTGTCCATTCGCTGGCGCACCCGGGGGTGCGCGCATCGGTCAAGATGGTGAGGGAGAAATTTGTCTGGCCGGGGTTGCGCAAACAGGTCAAGGAATGGGCAGCAGCTTGTGTAGCGTGCCAGAGGGCTAAGATACACAAGCACACGAGGGCCCCTTTGGAGCCTTTTCACATCCCGGCTAAGTGGTTTGATCATGTGCATGTTGATCTGGTGGGCCCGCTTCCCTCGTCTCAAGGGCACACACACCTTTTGACGATGGTGGACCACACCACACATTGGCCGGAAGCGGTACCTCTGGCGTCAACAACGGCGGAAGAGGTTGCGCGCGCGTTTTTAACAGCTTGGGTCGCGCGTTTTGGAGTTCCGTCGGACATAACGTCAGACAGAGGCCCTCAATTTGTTTCCGAACTGTGGTCGTCTATGGCCCGCAGCTTAGGGGTGAAGGTACACCGCACTACCGCGTATAACCCGCAGGCCAACGGTTTATGTGAACGCTTTCATAGGTCATTGAAAGCAGCTCTCAGAGCATCGCTCACGGATACAAATTGGGTGGACAAACTGCCATGGGTTTTATTGGGGTTGCGCTCTGCACCTAAGGAGGATTTACAAGCCTCCCCAGTGGAGTTAGTGTTCGCACAGCCTCTCCGTTTGCCCGGGGAATTTCTCCTGGAAAATCCTGCGCCCAATTGCCCCCCTGCTCAGCTGTTGCAGAGCTGCACAGGATCAAACACGCTGCCTGGCCCAGTGCATCACAGTTTTCCACGCGTTTTTGTGCCAGAGGCTTTAAAAAACGCAGAGTTTGTTTTTATTAGACATGATGCACAACGCCCAGGGCTGAGACCGCCTTATGATGGACCGTTCAGGGTGCTGGAAAAAAATGAGAAGCATTTTTTGCTAGATTTGGGGGGCAGAAGGGAGCTAATTTGCATAAACAGACTCAAGCCTGCTTTTGACCTGGCTGATGAACGAGTGCAGTTGGCGAAAGCCCCCCGCCGGGGCAGGCCACCGAGAAGGCATGCTCCAGAGCTCCCACAGAGATGTGCTAACAAATCTAATCCCCAGGTGTGAGGAGACGCTGCAGACGCAGCGAAGCCAGCCTACAGCAGATTCGGTAGGAAGCTCAGACCTAAGAGATTGGGGGATTGATTGTTGGTTATGTGGTAATGTCTTTTATGTATGCATTTATGAGTATGTTTGTCCCATGCAGACGTTTGGGGGGGGGGCATGTGGCACATATGTCTGGTTCATATCTCCCACAAATGTATGGCTTATGTGGATTGGGGCTTCACGTCTGGAGGAACAAGAGTCTGGATCGACCGGGGCCGACAGGAGATGGCGAGGAGGTGTGAAGTCGGGCCTTCGTCTCGGAGAAGAGGACCTGGGGGGTTTCCCGGAACACCAGAGAATAAGAGACAATGGTGAATCTTCAGAGACTTGCATTGTGATTGAATGTTTGCAGAAGCACCATGTGACTTGAGTTCTTAATCCCCCGGAGGTATAAGAGTGAGCTGTAACATTATTCTGCCTCTTCTTGCTTTTTGAGAATGTTGGATGATTGTGTTCTGCAATAAAGCCGAACCTGAGAAATACACTCAAGTCTCGTCATTGAACACATCTTCCACATCACCATATTATATTCAATAACGTTGGTAAAAATGTTGTCTATCAGGGTAGCACAGTGTGTCGTTATTCTTGTAGGTTTTGTAATCTTTGGAAATAAGGTTAAGCTATACATTGTATCTAAGAAATCTTCAGTTGGTTTGTGTTGTTTTATTTTCATTAAATCTATATTAAAGTCACCACAAATAAAGATATCTTTTTGTCTTATTTTTGCATACATCTTTTCCATCCCATTTTTAAATTTTTCCATATCAGATCCCGGTGCTCCATATATACAACTTACTATTATATTTTTTCTTTTTTCCATCGTAATCTCAATTGTTAAACATTCCATACTTTCATTCACTGCTGATGTCATACTGTCTACTTTTTTACTTTTTAATTTTCTATCAACATACAGTGCTACCCCACCACCACTTTTACATTTCCTATTTTGTGTGTACATCTCATATCCATCTAGTTCAAAATTTACATCTTTTTCTTCATTAATCCATGTTTCACTTATTGCAATAATCCTAAATGGTGTATTAAATTGATTCAAAAACTCCTTAATACTATCAAAGTTTGCATAGAGACTCCTACTATTAATATGTATTATTGTTAATGTTTGATCCAAATTCATAATTCCATTTAATTGTTGTTCTTCATAATAAACACACTTTATTATTAATATGACCAAAATAGTTGTTGTCTGGGTCAACACCTCCCAAAATGTCCTGTGGTTGATGTTCAGCACTAACAAAATTTCCAGCTTCAATTTGCCCCACTACACCTCCATCATCAAATGAGGAAGGATGATTGATTGAAGTACTAAACATAATTTATGACAACCATGTACACCAAGAAGAAAAAAGGAAAAGAACACAAAATTTCCACTCATGATTACTGCACCGTTATTCCTGAATCAGGGCTAAGGTTTAAATCTGTCCAATTCCTCCATTTCTCTAATCATCATTACTTTAGTGTCTTCTGGAGTGCCAAGCAATTTTATCCACACCTTACAGTTTCTTGTCCATGTCGACTGTATTTTTCCTTGTTTTCTGAGGGCCCTGGCTTGTCTAGCTATTTCGGAGTTCTTTTTTGTTAAATGTTTATTTATGTAGACAGCCGTTCCTCTCAGTTTTTTTGCTTGTCGCAGAAGATCAATTTTTGCTTTCCTACTGACTAATCGATAATCGCTGGTTTTCCTTTACTGTTTTTATTGGGTAATGTGTGGCAAGCCGAAATAGTCTCATTGTCCACAACAATGTTTTTAGAATTGAAAAAGGTTAATACCTGCTGCTCAAGAGTGTGCCACTCAGCCAGTGTCTCATCCTGCCCATCCTGATCACCAACTCCAGCTGCCACACGTGCATAGGAGCGGTGTCTGCTGTTCACACCGCTCACTATGACCTCATCCATTCTTGTATATTGTTCAAGTTCATCCACACATTTTTCTAAGGATTTAATTTTCTTGTCCTTGTCCATAATTACAGCCTTTAGCTCGCGCACTTGTTCCATAAGGTTGACAAGCAGCGTTTGTTGTTTAGCTATTTTAGATATTTCCTCAGACATAAAGTTTAGGGAGAGTTTAATCTCCTCCAGCTCCTCTCCATGTGTCTGACTCTTTTTTGGAGGCATAATGAGTAGTTTGATTTTGATTTGATTTGATTAGAATCAAGGGAGAAGCTCACCCGCTGACCAGCAACCGAGCAACTGGATCCGCCGATGAAGCCGAGGAGGCCAACGCTCCCCCGGTTGCCAGTGGAGGCCTCCAGCCAGCGCCGCTCCACCAGGCGGTGAATCCGAAGCTCTCCCGATGGCTAACAGAGACCGTTAGCTTGGGTCGTAGCCTGGTAGCAGGTATCTGCCAGCAAAACCAAAGCTCTCCCAGTGTACCCTGCAGCTGATGACAGCAGTACAATCTCTGGTGCTACCAGTATCTGGTCCAGCCGACCTCGGATCCAGCCGAAGCCTCAGCTAGCCCCTAGTTCAGTGTAAATCTTATGCCGTAAGGCCTATGGCTGGGCACCGAAGATCCAACTGTGGAAGCACCATCAGTAGGGAGCCATCACCAGCAGGGAAAGTGCCAAGTCCACGGCCACAGGAACACCAACTCTGAGACCGACCAAGTTCAGCCCAAGGGGTCGACACCACAGGTGCACCACCACAGCGCACAACCCCCTCAGCTGGGCAGACCAAGGCAACCACAGGCCAACGCCTGAGACAAGAGATTTAGTGATTCACTGAATATTTATCAAAACTTTTAAAACTAGAAAAGCACTCGGAGAGCGCAGACCTCCGCCAAGCGCCACAGTTCCCCTCCATACAGTGTTTGTGTGTACGTTTTCAGATTCCTTGACCATGAAAACATATGACTAGCAATTGGATTCACAATGATAGGATTAGTGGTTCAGTAATAAAAGCATTACCTCCTTGGCGGAGGTAATAAACTGAAGTAGGGGCGGTGGAGTGATAATGTATGTTAACAACAACTGGTGTAGACCGGGACATATCACTGTTAAACAACGACACTGCAGCAAAGACATTGAGTTGCTAGCTGTTAGCATGAGGCCTACATATCTCCCGAGAGAACACTCACACGTGATCTGCATTGTTGTTTATGCAAATCCAACGGCGAACGCTGGGACAGCGCGTGACGTCATCCATTCAGTAACCAGCAGGCTGCAGACAGAACACCCAGATGCTCTTCTCCTCATCTCAGGCGATTTCAACCACGTTTCACTGTCTCCCATTCTGCCCACTTTCACCCAGTATGTCACATGCCACACTAGAGACAATAAAACACTGGATTTGTTCTACGCAAACACTAAGGAGGCGTACACCTCATCACAACTCCCCCCACTTGGGAGATCGGATCACAACTTGGTTCATCTCCGACCGGTGTACAAACCCCTAGTGCACAGACAACCTCCGGCCATGCACACTGTGGAGTTATGGTCTGAGGAGACAATGGACACTCTAAAGGACTGTTTTGAAGCCACTGCCTGGAAGCAGCTCTGCGATCCACATGGTGAGGACATCGATGGCCTCATTCACACCTTCACGGGCTACCTCAGCTTCTGTGTGGACAAATCCGTTCCCACCAAGACCATACGGCGTCACTCAAACAACAAACCCTGGATCAACCCTGAGATAAAAACACTTCTGAGAGAGAAGAAGAGGATCTTCAGGTCGGGGAACAGGGAGATGCTGAAGTCCGTACAGAGGGAGCTGAGGAGAAAGATCAGAGAAGGCAAGGACAGCTTCAGGAAGAAGATGGAGGACAAGCTGCAACAGAGCGACATCAGCGGGGTCTGGAGAAACCTCAAAACCATCTCGGGGCTCCAGAATACCTCCCCCCAGGCCACGGGGGGCAGGGAGTGGGCGAACAACCTGAATCTGTTTTTCAATAGATTTGACCAACCGCCCTCCCCCCTGTCTGCACAACAACCACTGCTGCCACTAAGAAATCAAGTCCTGCTGCCCACTCCCCACTCCACCGACACCCCCCCCACTCCCAACACACAGCCCCCCATCCTGACCCTGACCAAGACCCAGGCGAGGACGGAGCTGAGGAAGATCAAGGCGAGGAAGGCGTCGGGACCGGACGGCATCAGCGCAAAGCTCCTCAAGTCCTGTGCAGACCAGCTGTGTGGGATTGTGACGTATATCTTCAACATGAGCCTGAAACTGGGGAGGGTACCACAGCTGTGGAAAACATCTTGTGTGGTACCTGTACCAAAAACTTCCCACCCCAAAGACCTGAACAGCTTCAGACCGGTGGCCTTGACGTCCCACTTGATGAAGACCCTGGAGAGACTGCTCCTTGCTCATCTCCGCCCCCTGGTGGAACCAGCGATGGATCCACTCCAGTTCGCCTACCAGCATGGCATTGGGGTGGAGGATGCGGTGATCTTCCTCCTTCACCGTTCTCTATCCCACCTGGAGAAGCCCGGGAATATGGTGAGGATCATGTTCTTTGACTTCTCCAGTGCTTTCAACACCATCCAACCGATGATCCTGAAGGACAAGCTGCTGCGCGCAGGGGTGGACCAGCACCTGTCATCATGGATCCTGGACTACCTCACGAACCGGCCTCAGTTTGTGAGAACCCGGGACTGTGTTTCCGACACGATCATCAGTAGCACGGGGGCCCCCCAGGGAACGGTGCTGGCTCCCTTCCTGTTCACTCTTTATACTGCGGACTTCTCACACAACACAACACATTGCCATCTACAGAAGTTCTCTGATGACTCTGCGATCGTTGGTCTCATCTCCAGCGGAGATGAAGCTGAGTACAGAGGGCTTATCCAGGACTTTGTGGACTGGTGCCATCGGAACTGCCTCCAGATCAACGCGAGGAAAACTAAGGAGCTGGTGGTGGACTGCCGCAGGCATGGGCAGCCCCTCACAGCACCAGTAAATATACAGGGAACAGACATCGAGATGGTGACATCCTACAAGTACCTGGGTATTCATCTGAACAATAAACTAGACTGGTCACACAATACTGACGCACTCTACAAGAAGGGACAGCGCAGGCTGTTCCTGCTGAGGAGACTCAGGTCTTTTGGTGTACAAGGGGCGCTGCTGAAGTCATTCTATGACACGGTGGTGGCATCAGCCATCACTTTTGGAGTGGTCTGCTGGGGCAGTGGCATTACTGCAGCCGATAGGAAGAGACTGAACAAACTGATTAAGAAAGCTAGCTCTGTCCTGGGGCAACGCCTTGATCCGATGGAGGAGATAGGAGAGAGAAGGACGGTGGCTAAACTGTCATCTCTGCTGGAGTCCGAGTTCCACCCTATGCAGGACATACTGGATGCACTGAGGAGCTCATTTAGCAGCAGACTACATCATCCCAGGTGCACAACCGAGAGGTTTCGTAGGTCCTTCCTACCAACGGCTGTCAGACTGTACAACCTAAGCAGGGCTGCTCGCAGAGATAGCAAAAAGACGTAACAAACTAATAGTTTTTTTTTTAATGCAAAAGATGCAATACACTTACACAATGGTCCTCTCCGGCATACAACTAGGAACATACCGGTCGCTATGGAGGGTGAGAATATGTATGGGCACATAATCATACCATGTAGGATAACTAAATAGACGGTTATGCTGTTTCATCCCACCTAGCAACAATGCTCTGCACTGTGTGTGTTTATATATTTACATATTTATTCCATCTAGCTACAATGCTCTGCACTGGGTGTGTTTATATTTATATATCTATATATTTATTCCATCTAGCTACAATGCTCAGCACTGGGTGTGTTTATATTTATATATCTATATATTTATTCCATCTAGCTACAATGCTCCGCACTGTGTTTTTATATATCTACATATTATTCCATCTAGCTACATTGCTCCGTACTGTGTGTGTTTATATACTTGCATATTTATTCCACCTAGCTGCAATGCTCCGTACTGTGGGTGTTTATATATTTACATACTTATTCCATCTAGCTACAATGCTCTGCACTGTGTGTTCATATATTCATATATTTATTCCATCCAGCTACAATGCTCTGCACTGTGTGTCTGTGTGTCTGTGTGTGTGTATATATATATTTTATAGTAATATGTACATATGTATATTAGCTGCTCTTGCTTGCTTGTTTTTTTTCTTGCCTTCTGATTGTTGCTCTGAGTGTTGCTATCCCTGTGCTGTTGCAATCCTGGAATTTCCCCGTTGTGGGACTAATAAAGGCTTATCTTATCTTATCTTAAGTGTTGGTGTTGTGTCCATCTCCTCCATCTGCAAAGTCCCAGGCTGCGGGCGTTGCAATTCATCGCACAACCGCGTACAATCCACAGGCCAATGAGTTATGCGAGCGTTTTCATAGATCACTGAAAGCAGCACTCAGGGCTTCACTGACGGATGCAAATTGGGTAGACAGGTTGCCGTGGGTTTTATATTGGGGTTGCGCTCCGCGGCAAAAGAGGATTTGGAAGCTTCCCCGGCAGAGAGCTTGTTTTTGCGCAGCCCCTATGGCTGCCCGGGGAATTTCTGCCATTAATCCGGCGCCGGACAGCTGCCCGTCTCAGCTTTTGCAGCGTAGCGCAAACACAGGCACGCTGCCGGGCCCTGGCCACCACTGTTTTTCGCATGCTTTTGTGCCTAAAACTTTGAAGAACGCGGAGTTTGTGTTCATCAGACACGACGACCAGCGCCCTCCATTACGCCTGCACACATGTTGAAAATGGTCGTATCTCACAATGTTAAAGACTCCTTTAAAAAATTCCTGGATCCAGACGGTGATCCGGATCATCCCCAAAATTTAATCAGTTCTTCCTTGTACCATTTCCAACAACGCCTGAAAGTTTCATCGAAATCCGTCCAAAGCTTTTTGAGTTATCTTGCTAACCAACAGACAGACAAACAGACAGACAGACAAACGCTGGCAAAAACATAACCTCCTGCGGCCTACGGCCTGGAGGAGGTAATTAGGGAACCACATTATTCAATTAACACTTAAAAGCTTTAGGTGTTATTTAAAATCATTGTGTTAATTCATGTCCATGGTTTTTTTTTCTCCACAGAAAATGGAAAGCATTAACTGTGGAGAATGTGTTGAAAGGATGAGACTGAGTTTATTCCTCAGGTTCAGCTTTATTCACAATCACATACTCCAACATTCCAAAGCAGAAAAAGAGGATGAATCTTCTCACATCTGTCCTTTTATACCCAGGACATCAAACCTACAGTCACATGGTGTTTAATCAAACATACAGTCACACGGTACTTAATCCCAGTCACAATGTAACTTCCCCCGATCTTAACACCATCCACCCACTAGTCTCCGGTGGTCAGGAAATCTCTCAAGGCCATCTCCTTGAAACAAAAGGCCAAATCTCACACCCTCCTGTTACCCTAGGAGGCTCAGTCCCTTTGTTCCCTTGAGACGTGAAGCACACAATAAACATACAGTAATATATCTGTGGAGCATATGAAACCAACATATGTTCCCCACATGACCCCCCCCCAAAACGTCTAAGATGGAACAATCATAACTAAAGATGCATGTCATAATAAAATCACTACATATCAGTCCACCTGCCGCTTGGCCTTAGTCTTATTTGCTGTAAGCCGTATTTGCCGTATTCGCCGTATTTGCTGTAAGCCGGCTTTACTGCCTCCGCAGTGTCCTCCTGCTGTGGGGCTGCTGCTTGTGGATTAGGACTGTTAGTCAATCTCTGTGGGTATTGACTAACAATACCTGTTGTTAGTCTGTTAGTTTACTCTGTGGGTAAACCTCTAGTGCACAGACAACCTCCGGCCATGCACACAGTGGAGTTATGGTCTGAGGAGACAATGGACACTCTAAAGGACTGTTTTGAAGCCACTGCCTGGAAGCAGCTCTGCGATCCACATGGTGAGGACATCGATGGCCTCATTCACACCTTCACGGGCTACCTCAGCTTCTGTGTGGACAAATCCGTTCCCACCAAGACCATACGGCGTCACTCAAACAACAAACCCTGGATCAACCCTGAGATAAAAACACTTCTGAGAGAGAAGAAGAGGATCTTCAGGTCGGGGAACAGGGAGATGCTGAAGTCCGTACAGAGGGAGCTGAGGAGAAAGATCAGAGTAGGCAAGGACAGCTTCAGGAAGAAGATGGAGGACAAGCTGCAACAGAGCGACATCAGCGGGGTCTGGAGAAACCTCAAAACCATCTCGGGGCTCCAGAATACCTCCCCAAGGCCACAGGGGGCAGGGAGTGGGCGAACAACCTGAATCTGTTTTTCAATAGATTTGACCAACCGCCCTCCCCCCTGTCTGCACAACAACCACTGCTGCCTCTAAGAAATCAAGTCCTGCTACCCACTCCCCACTCCACCGACACCCCCCCCACTCCCAACACACAGCCCCCCATCCTGACCCTGACCAAGACCCAGGTTAGGACGGAGCTGAGGAAGATCAAGGCGAGGAAGGCGTCGGGACCGGACGGCATCAGCGCAAAGCTCCTCAAGTCCTGTGCAGACCAGCTGTGTGGGATTGTGACGTATATCTTCAACATGAGCCTGAAACTGGGGAGGGTACCACAGCTGTGGAAAACATCTTGTGTGGTACCTGTACCAAAAACTTCCCACCCCAAAGACCTGAACAGCTTCAGACCGGTGGCCTTGACGTCCCACTTGATGAAGACCCTGGAGAGACTGCTCCTTGCTCATCTCCGCCCCCTGGTGGAACCAGCGATGGATCCACTCCAGTTCGCCTACCAGCATGGCATTGGGGTGGAGGATGCGGTGATCTTCCTCCTTCATCGTTCTCTGTCCCACCTGGAGAAGCCCGGGAATATGGTGAGGATCATGTTCTTTGACTTCTCCAGTGCTTTCAACACCATCCAACCGATGATCCTGAAGGACAAGCTGCTGCGCGCAGGGGTGGACCAGCACCTGTCATCATGGATCCTGGACTACCTCACGAACCGGCCTCAGTTTGTGAGAACCCGGGACTGTGTTTCCGACACGATCATCAGTAGCACGGGGGCCCCCCAGGGAACGGTGCTGGCTCCCTTCTTGTTCACTCTTTATACTGCGGACTTCTCACACAACACAACACATTGCCATCTACAGAAGTTCTCTGATGACTCTGCGATCGTTGGTCTCATCTCCAGCGGAGATGAAGCTGAGTACAGAGGGCTTATCCAGGACTTTGTGGACTGGTGCCATCGGAACTGCCTCCAGATCAACGCGAGGAAAACTAAGGAGCTGGTGGTGGACTGCCGCAGGCATGGGCAGCCCCTCACAGCACCAGTAAATATACAGGGAACAGACATCGAGATGGTGACATCCTACAAGTACCTGGGTATTCATCTGAACAATAAACTAGACTGGTCACACAATACTGACGCACTCTACAAGAAGGGACAGCGCAGGCTGTTCCTGCTGAGGAGACTCAGGTCTTTTGGTGTACAAGGGGCGCTGCTGAAGTCATTCTATGACACGGTGGTGGCATCAGCCATCACTTTTGGAGTGGTCTGCTGGGGCAGTGGCATTACTGCAGCCGATAGGAAGAGACTGAACAAACTGATTAAGAAAGCTAGCTCTGTCCTGGGGCAACGCCTTGATCCGATGGAGGAGATAGGAGAGAGAAGGACGGTGGCTAAACTGTCATCTCTGCTGGAGTCCGAGTTCCACCCTATGCAGGACATACTGGATGCACTGAGGAGCTCATTTAGCAGCAGACTACATCATCCCAGGTGCACAACCGAGAGGTTTCGTAGGTCCTTCCTACCAACGGCTGTCAGACTGTACAACCTAAGCAGGGCTGCTCGCAGAGATAGCAAAAAGACGTAACAAACTAATAGTTTTTGAATGCAAAAGATGCAATAGACTTACACAATGGTCCTCTCCGGCATACAACTAGGAACATACCGGTCGCTATGGAGGGTGAGAATATGTATGGGCACATAATCATACCATGTAGGATAACTAAATAGACGGTTATGCTGTTTCATCCCACCTAGCAACAATGCTCTGCACTGTGTGTGTTTATATATTTACATACTTATTCCATCTAGCTACAATGCTCTGCACTGGGTGTGTTTATATTTATATATCTATATTTTTATTCCATCTAGCTACAATGCTCCGCACTGTGTTTTTATATATCTACATATTATTCCATCTAGCTACATTGCTCCGCACTGTGTGTGTTTATATACTTGCATATTTATTCCACCTAGCTGCAATGCTCCATACTGTGGGTGTTTATATATTTACATATTTATTCCATCTAGCTACAATGCTCTGCACTGTGTGTTCATATATTCATATATTTATTCCATCCAGCTACAATGCTCTGCACTGTGTGTCTGTGTGTGTGTGTGTGTATATATATATTTTATAGTAATATGTACATATGTATATTAGCTGCTCTTGCTTGCTTTTTTTGCCTTCTGATTGTTGCTCTGAGTGTTGCTATCCCTGTGCTGTTGCAATCCTGGAATTTCCCCGTTGTGGAACTAATAAAGGCTTATCTTATCTTATCTTATCTTATTCTGGGGAATGCTCTCTAGGGGGTCTGCCGCGCCGGGGAGCCCTCGCCAACTGCACAGGTTCGTCAGCCATCACAAAAGCCGGTTTGAGCCTGTTGATGCCAATCGTTTCCTTTCTGCCTCCCAAATCTAGCAAAAAAAATGCTTATCTCCTGTTTCCAGCACTCTATATGGTCCATCATAAGGCGGGCGCAAGTTTGGGCGATGGTCATCATGTCTGACAAAAACAAACTCCGCATCTTTTAAAGTTTTAGGCACAAAAACGCGCGGGAAGCTGTGATGAACTGGGCCAGGAAGTGTGCTCGATCCCGTGTCGCTCTGCAACCGCTGAGCGGGGGGGCACTCTGGCACAGGATTATCCGGGAGAAACTCCCCGGGCAGCCGGAGCGGCTGCGCAAAAACTAACTCAGCTGGGGAGGCTTTTAAATCCTCTTTAGGTGCAGAACGCAACCCCAATAACACCCATGGTAGCCTGTCCACCCAATTTGTATCCGTAAGCAACGCTCTGACGGCTGCTTTCAATAACCTGTGGAAACGTTCGCATAAACCGTTAGCCTGCGGGTTGTACGCAGTAGTGCGGTGGATCGTTACCCCCAGGCTGCGGGCCATCGCTGACCAAAGCTCGGAAACAAATGAGGACCTCTGTCGGACGTAATGTCCGACGGAACTCCGAAATGCGCTACCCATGCTGTTAAAAATGCATGCGCCACCTTCTCGGCTGTGGTTGATGCCAGTGGGACCACTTCTGGCCAACGCGTGGTGCGGTCCACCATTGTCAAAAGGTGTGTGCACCCCTGTGACGGCGGGAGGGGGCCTAGGAGGTCGACATGCACATGATCGAACCGCTTAGCCGGGATGTGAAAAGGTTCCAAGGGAGCTCTCGTGTGTTTGTGTATTTTGGCCCGCTGACAAGCAACGCATGCTGCTGCCCACTCCTTGACTTGCTTGCGCAGGCTCGGCCATACAAATTTCTCTCCTACCATTTTGATCGACGCGCGCACTCCCGGGTGCGCCAGAGAATGGATCGAGTCAAAAACGCAGCGGCGCCACGCAGCTGGCACCACCGGACGCGGTCGTCCCGTGGAGACATCGCAGATTGGGGGGGCATACCGTCTTGCAGCACCTTGTTCTCCAGCCTTAACCCTGTTGGTCCAGACTGGAGCGCGCGCACATCCGCGTTGCTAACCTGCTCCGCGGCCATGGCTGCATAATCTATACCTACGCGGACCGGGGCCACGCGCGCTTCCGCGTCGCTACCCTGCTCCGCGGCCTTGGCTGCAGAGTCTGCCCCCACGGGGCCTGGAGCCGCCACAGCACGTGAGAGGCAGTCTGCCACTACATTATATTTACCCGCCACATGCTGAATATCGGTAGTAAACTCCAATATCGCAGCCAGCTGTCTCTGCTGCCGGCCCGACCAAGGTTCTGAAATCTTGGCCATCGCGAAAGTCAGCGGTTTGTGGTCCACGAACACAGTGAAACGGCGTCCTTCCAGCCAGAACTGGAAGTGGCGGATGGCCAAGTGTAGAGCTAACAACTCCCTGTCGAACACGCTATATTTTTGCTCGCTATCGCGCAAGGTCTTGCTGAAAAACGCGAGCGGTTGCCAGGCTCCAGCCACATACTGTTCAACGACCGCCCCTATGGCTACATCTGACGCGTCAGTAGTGAGCGCCATGCGGGCCATTGGGACTGGGTGTGCCAACAATGCAGCGTTTGCCAGGGCTGATTTGACTTGAGAGAATGCGCGCTCCCGCTCGGGAGACCATTCGATTTTATTTGTGGGTTTTTGCTTTTTTAGTGCAGCATACAATGGTTGCATGAGCTGCGCTGCGCGGGGGAGGAAACGGTTATAAAAATTAACCATTCCCAAAAACTCCTGTAATGCTTTGACCATTTGTGGTTGGGGAAAATTAGTTATTGCGCGCACTTTATCGGGCAGAGGGACCGCTCCTTCTGGCGAGACGCGATGCCCCAAAAAATCAATCTGCACCACCCCGAACTGACACTTCGCTGGGTTGATTATTAACCCGTGCTCTGCCAACCTCTGGAAAACTGCTGTGAGGTGGCTTTCGTGTTCGTCTTCAGACGCGCTGGTTACCAATATGTCGTCCAGGTAGACGAACACGAAAGGGAGATCGTGCAGGACCGCGTCCATCATGCGTTGGAACGTCTGCGCTGCGCCCTTAAGCCCAAATGGCATGCGCAAAAACTCAAAAAGCCCGAAAGGAGTTATTACCGCTGTTTTGGGTATGTCCTCAGCGCGCACTGGAACCTGGTGGTAACCGCGTACCAAGTCTATTTTAGAAAAAATGTGCTCCTCCGCCAAATGAACCGAAAAATCTTGGATGTGGATCGGGTAGAGGACGTGCGCTGTGGCATTATTCAACCTGCGGAAATCACCGCAAGGTCGCCATGAGCCATCAGCCTTTGGGACCATGTGCAGCGGTGAAGCCCAAGGGCTCTTCGAACGCCTGATGATGCCCAGTCTTTCCAGGTTGGTGAACTCCTCGCGCGCTATGGTCAGTTTAGCTGAGTCCAAGCGCCGAGCTTTTGCAAACACGGGTGGGCTGGTGGTAGTAATAAAATGTTCCACCCCATGTTTAGCCACTGTCGCTGAAAACGTTGGGACCGTGAGTGCTGGGAACTGAGTGAGAAGTGTGTGGAACTTACCACCTGCAGCTGTGACGTTGGCTTGTGCAGTTGGCGGCGCCAATCAAGCTGTGCAGGGAATAGAGTGAAAGGAGAGTGCATTAACCAGGCGTCTGTTAGCAAGATCAACCAATAAACCATGTGAGCACAAAAAAATCAGCCCCTAACATGTTGAAATTGACTGCCGCTACAACAAAAGTCCACTCAAATGCACGGCCCTGCAAAGACAGAAGCAGAGTCCTCTCACCGAAGGTCTTAATCGCTGAGCCGTTCACTGCTGACACCCGGGGACCACTAGAAGGTGCCAGCCGGTCCGTGTAGGAAGGCGTGATGAAGCTCAGCTGGGAGCCTGTGTCCACGAGGAAATGCCTCCCCGAGCATGCATCTTTCAGGTAGAGCAGCTTGTTCTCCTCCCTGAGGGCCGCAGCTGCTACCGACCCCCGGTCTTGGCGTTTCCCAAGCGCTTGAAATGGCACGGTGGAATGCACTTGCGTGCCCTCTCTGCAAAGCGGCGATGGTAGAAGCAAAGGATGTCATCCGCTCCGTGTTACCTGGCCCTTGCTGCTGCCTCTGGCACCATGCTGTCTCCGGATGTTGCACCTAGCTCTGCTGCCACGGCCGAAGCCGCGCTCCGTTTGTGGGCGTCGACGAGTCGTTGCGCCTCCTGGCTCAGCTCGTGGTAGTCTCGTCGGGCCAACAGAGGTGAGCCGGCCAGGGTCACTCTCACCGCTGGCGGTAGGGTCCTGAGGAAAAGGTGGGTGAAGATAAAGCTGTCATCTTCGGAGTCTCTCAACCTCAGCATTTTCCCCATCAGGTCTGCGGGTCTGTCGTTCTCAAAGTCCGTCAACGCCAGGAGCCCCTCTGCTCGCTGTTGCACCGAGGGGGTGAAGTGGCTGATAAGCGCAGCCTTTAATGCGCTGTACTTGTCGCTGTCCGGTGGGTGGTTGACCAGGTTCTCCACCCTCTGGACTGTGTGGTTGTCCAGCTTCGCCACCACATGGTAGAACATTGTGTCGTCTCTTGAGATTCTCCAGAGGTTGAACTGCGCCTCAACCGCGCTAAACCAGGAGCGCGGACTGTTCTGCCAGAAGTCCGGCAGCTGGAACATGGCGGCATTCGTCAGGCTGGCTTCTGACGAGCCCGGCTCAGCAGAATTACTTCTGCTCATGCTTCGTCGTAAGGTCACCAGTGTGGAGAATGTGTTAAAAGGATGAGACTGAGTTTATTCCTCAGGTTCAGCTTTATTCACAATCACATACTCCAACATTCCAAAGCAGAAAAAGAGGATGAATCTTCTCACATCTGTCCTAGAGCATTTTTCACAGACAGAGTCACAAAGTGCTTAACATGGTAAAAAAAAAAAAGGCAAATAAAAATACAGGCACATAAAGCAGTAAAAGAACAAACTAGACAGTAAAAGCACATAAAAATACAATCAACACATAGTTAATTAACCCCTTGCACTCCAGTCAATTTCCCTAAAAACGCCAAAAAATAATGTGCCCAAAGTAAATCGAAAGCTGTTCTTCAACCCTTTGCAGCATCTTCATGGGGTTGGTCTCATTTAAAAGAAAACACTTTGAATTTTTTGGCAAAACAGTCATAATCTCTCTAAGTGCTCCGGCCACTGAGTTACAGTCATCTAAACATACTGAACTTGAAGACAATAAATTTTGCCTGGGTGTTTTTTTGGATACAAATGCTTGCAAATAACACACAGCTTCAGATCCGGGCTGGAAAATGCGACAAAAATGTAGAACAAAGTGTTATCCAGCTGAGGTCAAAATTTTGTAACAATACCACAAAAAATGAATATATTACACAGCTTTTTCCTCAGGTTGTTCCCAGGCGTATTTGAACTGTGCCAAATTGTGCCAAATGGCACAGTTTGGAAAAACGTCTGTAACTTTTGAATGATTCAATATAGAAGCTTCATCTTGGGCTCTAATGAAAGGTGACACTCAGGGCTGTGTGTGTGTGTGTGTGTGGGGGGGGTTGTCCCCCCCCCCGCTACAGAGGATGGACATCGGCCCCTCGCTACAGAAAAGTAGCAGGGGGGGGCGTTCACGGTCCGGAAGCGGCAAACGAACCGTGTACCGCAGCGCACGGACTTCGGACTTCGTGCGCCGCACAGTTGTAATTTACCGATCGGTCAAAAGTCATTTTTTGATTACAGTTTTCAGGGATAAAGAATAATTTAGCTTATAACACTTACCTCTTCACAGCAGCGTCCTGGCGAACTTCTCTTCCTCATTGTCAGACGAACGCGACGCTGGTCCCTTGTTACGGACTCGTGGTTCTGGTCTCAAGACCCGGTTCCATTATATTATAATTCCATTATTGCGGTTTTGCGCTTCTATGATTGCGGTTTTGGTGAATGATTTACAACCTTCGTCGTCAGCCTCCGTCGATCTATGATGACCATGGAAGAAAATCCTAAACGTCTATTCTGCTGGAATAAAAAAAAAAAAGCACTGCCTGTGGCTGTGAACAGGCCGATGCGCAAATGGCAGTCCCTGTCACACAGGTTGCACTTGTGGGTGGTCTCCGTGCTGTTGGGTGTGTGGCAGGTTCTTCCTGCGGGTCCTTTTTTTCATCTGCTGCAGCAGTCTGTCTTCACCCAGCCTTACACAAAACAGCTCGCGAACTTCTGTGCTTCAATTGGTTCGCTGCATTCACAGCGTTGGTAGGCGGGTCCTTCTTGCTAGGTTTTCAGTCATTGGTTCTTCAAGGTTTCAGAAACCCAATTCAAGGCTCTTATTAGTCGAATGAGAGGTCAATCATATCTGATCTGTTCGCGGCTGTGTCTGTAGTGGAAGAACAGAAATGGAGCTTTTTTTTTTCAGTGCGCACTTGGACGCAGCGCCCTCGTGTGTCCTAGAGCGCACCGGAGTGCAAGAGGTTAAAAAGCCATGCTAAAACGGTGGGTCTTTAGTTGCTTCTTAAAAACATCAATGGAAGGTGCAGATCTAAGTTCAAAAGGTAAGGAGTTCCAAAGTCCGGGAGCAACAGCAGCAAAGGCTCTATCACCTTTGGTTCTGAGCCTAGTGCTAGGGACTACCAGTATATTCTGATTAGAAGACCTGAGAGACCTGCTAGGATGGTGTAGCTGAAGCAGGTCACTCATATAAAAAGGCACCTCTTCATGAATGGCTTTGTAAGTAAGAACAAGAACTTTAAAATCAACTCTATAATTTACAGGAAGCCAATGCAAGGAGGCCAAAACAGGAGTGATTTGACAGAATCTACTGGACCTAGTTAGTAATCTAGCAGCAGAGTTCTGGACTAACTGTAGGCGGTGTAAAGAGGACTTACTAAGACATGTGAAAAAAGCATTACAGTAGTCCAAACATGAAGAAACAAAGGCATGAATAATAATTTCTAACTGACTGTAGGAAACCAATGACCTAATTTCGGAAATATTCCTAAGGTGGAAAAAGCAACTCCGGGTCAGAGATTTGACATGCTGATAAAAACTCATCGACTGATCAAAAATTGCACCAAGATTTTTTAGATTATACCGTACATTAGAGCTTAAAGAACCGATGGAGGGTTTTCAAGCATGAACTGCTTTTTTTAAGGTCATGCCACAGAATTTCAATCAGATTCAGGTCAGGACTTTGATTAGGCCACTCCAAAGTCTTCATGTTGATTTTCTTAAGCCATTCAATGGTGGACTTGCTGGTGTGTTTTGGATCATTGTCCTGGTCCAGAACTCAAGTGCGCTTCAGCTTGAGGTCATGAACAGATTGCCGGACATTCTCCTTCAGGATTTTTTTGGTAGACAGCAGAATTCATGGTTCCATTTACCACAGCAAGTCTTCCAGGTCTTGAGGCAGCAAAACAGCCCCAGACCATCACACTACCACCACCATATTTTACTGCTGGTATGATGATGAGATGAGATGAGATTCAACTTTATTGTCATTACACATGTATGAATACAAGGTAACGAAACGTGACTTGGCATTTGGGCACGCTCTGCAGAGCGTATCCAAGGCCGAGGCAGCCTCTAGGCGCCAGTCATAAAGAAGAAAGGAAAAAAAAAAAGAAAAAGGGAAGGGATATGACACAGTAGGCGAGAGAAAAAAAACATGTTTTATCAAAATGGCGCTCGGCGAGTGAGCGAAATTTTGATTGCAGGCAAAAAAAAACCTCAATGCACATTTATGATGTTCCTTTTCTGAAATGTGTTTTTTTTTTCACCGGGTGTAATGGGACACATACCTTTCAAAAAGTTCAACTTTTGTCTTGTCAGTCCACAGAGTATTTTCCCAAAAGTCTTGGGGATCATCAAGTGGTTTTCTGGCAAAACTGAGATGAGCCTTAATGTTCTTTTTTCTCCGCAGTGGTTTTCGTGTTGGAACTGTGCCATATAGGCCATTTTTGCCCAGCAACTTTCTTATGGTGGAGTCATGAGCATTGACCTTAACTGAGGCAAGTGAGGCCTGCAGTTCTTTGGAAGTTGTTGTGGGGTCTTTTGTGACCTCTTGGATGAGTCGTCGCTGCGCTGTTGGGATAATTTTAGTAAGACAACCACTCCTGGGAAGGTTCACCACTGTTCCATGTTTTTGCCATTTGTGAATAATGGCTGTCACTGTGGTTCGCTGGAGTCCCGAAGCTTTTGAAATGGCTAGAGAATTGAACTCAGCTTTCCAAAGATGTGATTAACCACAGTTAATTTATGTTTTAACATCACTTTTTCACAAAGGGAAGTAGGTTTGGATTCTTTTTTTTTTCTTTTTTTTACCCTTAATAATAAACACCTTCAATTAAAAACTGCATTTTGTGTTTACTAGTGTTATCTTTGTCTAGTATTTAAATTTGATGATCTGAAACATAAGTGTGACAAACATACAACAAAATGGGAAATCGAGAATGGGGCAAACACTTGTTCATACCACTGTATGCTTCCCCTAGGCAACATGATTAGAAAGCACTATATACATTTTCATTGTTATGCAGATGACACATAATTATCCTTGTTACTGAAGCCAGATGACTGTGATCAGTTAGCCAAAATAGAGGCCTGTCTTAAAAGGAACTCTGATTATATTGGCATGTTAGCTCTATATGCTTTATTTTTATGTTAGTAACATAACTATAATATAATTTTTTTGAAAATAATTCCCAGTTTTATATATTTTTAAAAAACTTTATTACGATGTAAATCGCCATTTTTGTTTATGTCGCAATGCATTCTGGGCAGTGACGTAGAATGGTTGCAGCCATTTTTTCTGTCTTATACAAGCCAAGAAGCGAAGCTACGACCTACTGCCATTTGTCAGTGAAAATGCCACATTGCGCGGCTTTTGGATGTAATTTCAAATCAAAGGGAAATAAAGAGAGCGGGGTGAGCCTCCATAGCTTTCCTAAAGAGGGAAAGTTGAGGAAAAATTGGGGCGGCAGCGGCTCAGCAGGTAGAGCAAGTCGTCTAATAACCCGATGGTTGGCGGTTCGCATCACGCTCTCCCCAGATATCCTGCCGTTGTGTCCCTGGGCAAGACACTTCACCCGCATTGCCTCCAGTGCCCATAACACTGGGTGTTATGTCACTTGACAGGTATGCCGTGACAAAATTCGAACTGTGATTCGCTTGAGCGTGCGCAAAGCGCACGCTCTGAGCGATATCGTGCTTTATCACAGCGTGATTAATATATATGTCAGCTTTATCAGGCATGTGCTATAGCGCGTGATTCGCTTGCGCACGATCAAGCGAATCACGGTTCGAATTTTGTCACGGCATACCTGTCAAGTGATACGGTTTCGCCGTATTTTAATACGGGGAAAATGCAATTTTAGCAAATACCGGCGTATTGCCATTTCTGTACACCAAAAAGAAAAATATACGGGAAAAAAAATTATTGAGAGTGTGGAGGAACACCTCGTGTGTGACCCCCACAGCGTACGGGGCTGGCAGAGCGCTCAGTGTGAGAGGTATGGACTGATCACTATGCAGATGCGCCTCGCATCCTCTTCTGTCCTGCACCTCAGGAACAGAGAGGAATCCCGGTGCCACACGCTGGAGCGATATTGTGCTTTATCACAGCGTGATTAATATACAGTATATGTCAGCTTTATCAGGCGTGCGCTATAGCGCGTGATCACAGACATGTCTCATGCACGCGCTTTGAGCGATATCGTGCTTTATCATAGCGTGATTAATATATATGTCAGCTTTATCAAGCGTGCGCTGTAGTGTGTGATCACAGACACTCAGAGTGACGGAAATGTGGCTGCCAATCGGCGCCAACGGTCTCCACCGAACATTTAAACATTTTTACACATTCATACCCAGTGTTATGGGCACTGGAGGCAATGCGGGTGAAGTGTCTTGCCCAGGGACACAACGGCAGGATATCTGGGGAGAGCGTGATGCGAACCGCCAACCATGGGGTTATTAGACGACCTGCTCTACCTGCTGAGCCGCTGCTGCCCCACTTTTTCCTCAACTTTCCCTCTTCAGGAAAGCTATGGAGGCTCACCCCGCTCTCTTTATTTCCCTTTAATTGGAAATTACATCCAAAAGCCGTGCAATGTGGCATTTTCACTGACAAATGGCAGTAGTTAGGAGCTTCGCTTCTTGGCTTGTATAAGACAGAAAAAACGGCTGCAACCATTCTACGTCACTACCCAGAATGCATTGCGACGTAAACAAAAATGGCAATTTACATCGTAATAAAGTTTTTTAAAAATATATAAAACTGGGAATTATTTTCAAAAAAATTATAGTTATGTTACTAACATAAAAATAAAGCATATAGAGCTAACATGCCAATATAATCGGAGTTCCTTTTTTTTTTTTTTTTTGTTACTTATTTGTACCCGTAGGTAGACTTGGTTTGCAGTCTGGTGACAAGCCACTGGCTGCCGGTCGCTGCGTGCGCGAGCGCCCTAAACCTACATGTTTTTGGTATGCGGGAGGAAACCGGAGAAATCCCGGAGTAAACCCACGCAACACGGGGAGAACATGCAAACTCCACACAGCTCACTGTTGGTCGGGGGCTGGGATCGAGCCCACGGTCTCATGATCCCCGCGATCCCCCGGCCGAGGGTAAACTGTGCTGCCACAGTGCTAAACCACTGCGCCACCGTGCAGCCCTTTTAAGGAAATCAAAGCTAGGATGACTTGTAATTTCCTGCTATTAAATTCAGATCAGACTGAAGTCATTCTAGTTGGTCCAAAAGACCTTAGAAATACCTTTCCAAATCAAACTCTTAGTTTGGATGCAGTTACTCTTTCTCTTAACAGTTCTGTGAGGAACCTTGGGAGTTATTTTTGATCAAGATCTGTTTTTTAATTCACATATTAAACTTGTTTCTAATACTGTCTTCTATCATTTGTGTTATATTGCCAAGATTAGGAGCATCTTGTCTCAGAGTGATGCTGAGAAACTGATCCACGCTTTTGTTAGCTCTAGATTAGATTATTGTAACTCTTTATTATCAGGTTATCCTAAAACATCTTTAAAAGTCTTCAGTTGATCCAAAATGCTGCAGCAAGAGTTTTAACAGGTACTAGAAAGAGAGATCACCTGATAGAAAAATGCCATATTATCTATACTATTATTGATATTAATAATGGTCATCAAAGGAAACTGGACCAAAACTCCCTGGCAAGGACAGCACAAAGGTTATCCTGCTGATCGAAACAGCCATGGAAAGCGATGGACGTGGCACTTGGGTGCATCTAGCATTTTACCCCACCTGAAACCCTCAGCAAGAGACTGCTTAATATACAGCTGTGGACAAAATTGTTGGTGGCCCTCTGTTAATGAAAGAAAAACCCACAATGGTCACAGAAATAACTTGAATCTGACAAAAGTGGTAATAAATAAAAATTCTATGAAAATTAACCAATGAAAACCAGACAATGGTTTCGAATTATGATTCAACAGAATTATTTTAAAAAACAAACTTATGAAACAGATCTGGACAAAAATGATGGTACCCCTAGAAAAGATTGAAAATAATGTGACCACAGGGACATGTTCAACCAAGATGTGTCCTCTAATTAACATCACAGGTGTCTACAAACTTGTAATCAGTCAGTCGGCCTATTTAAAGGGTGACAAGTAGTCACTGTGCTGTTTGGTGACATGGTGTGTACCACACTAAACATGGACCAGAGGAAGCAAAGGAGAGAGTTGTCTCAGGAGATTAGAAAGAAAATTATAGACAAGCATGTTAAAAGGTAAAGGCTATAAGACCATCTCCAAGCAGCTTGATGTTCCTGTGACTACAGCTGCACATATTATTCAGAAATTTAAGATCCACGGGACTGTAGCCAACCTCCCTGGACATGGCCGCAGGAGGAGACGGATAATACGAATGGTAACAAAAGAGCCCAGAACAACCTCTAAACACATTCATGGTGAACTCCAAGGTCAAGGTACATCAGTGTCAGATTGCACCATCCGTCGCTGTTTGAGCCAAAGTGGACTTCATGGGAGACGACCAAGGAGGACACCACTGTTGAAAACAAATCATAAAAAAGCCAGACTGGAATTTGCCAGACTGCATGCTGACAAGCCACAAAGCTTCTGGGAGAATGTCCCAGAAGACAGACGAGACAAAACTGGAACTTTTTGGCAAGGCACATCAGCTCTATGTTCACAGATGCAAAAATGAAATATACCAAGAAAAGAACACTGTCCCTACTGTGAAACATGGAGGAGATTCTGTTATGTTCTGGGGCTGATTTGCTGCATCTGGCACAGGGTGTCTTGAATCTGTGCAGGATACAATGAACTCTCAAGACTATCGAGATAAGATAAGATAAGCTAAGCCTTTATTAGTCCCACAATGGGGAAATTCCAGGATTGCAACAACACAGGGATAGCAACACTCAGAGAGAAAATTAAGAAGATACGAAAAATAAAATTAAGAGCAGTGAATATACATACGTACACATAAATATATAAATATACAGTTAGGCCCAAAAATATTTGGACAGTGACACAAGTTTTGTTATTTTAGCTGTTTACGAAAACATATTCAGGATACAATTATATAATCAATATGGGCTTAAACTGCAGACTCTCAGCTGTAATTTGAGAGTATTCACATCCAAATTGGAGCAAGGATTTAGGAATTACAGCTCTTTAATATGTAGCCGCCTCTTTTTCAAGGGACCAAAAGTAATTGGACAATTGACTCAGAAGGCTGCAAAAAAATTAACAAGGCTGCATGGGCTCTTCCCTTGTTAACCTGTCATCAATTAAGCAGTTAAAAGGTCTGGAGTTGATTCCAGGTGTGGTGTTTGCATTTGGAAGCTGTTGCTGTGAACACACAACATACGGTCAAAGGAGCTCTCAATGGAGGTGAAACAGACCATCCTGAGGCTGAAAAAAAAGAAGAAATCCATCAGAGAGATAGCAGAAATGTTAGGAGTGGCCAAATCAACAGTTTGGTCCATTCTGAGAAAAAAAGAGTGCACTGGTGAGCTTGGGAACTCAAAAAGGCCTGGACGTCCACGGAAGACAACAGTGGTGGATGATAGCAGAATCCTTTACATGGTGAAGAACAACCCCTTCACAACATCCACTCAAGTGAAGAACACTCTCCAGGAAGTAGGTGTATCAGTATCTAAGTCCACCATAAAGAGAAGACTTCATGAGAGTAAATACAAAGGATTCACCACAAGGTGCAAACCATGAATCAGCCTCAAAAATAGAAAGGCCAGAATTGACTTTGCCAAAAAAACACCTGAAGAAGCCAGCCCAGTTCTGGAACAGCATTCTTTGGACAGATGAGACTAAGATCAACCTGTACCAGAATGATGGGAAGAAGAAAGTTTGGAGAAGAATTGGAACAGCTCATGATCCAAAGCACTCGTCGGCCTCCGTCGGTCTATGATGACCATGGAAGAGAATCCTAAACGTCTACTCTGCTGGAATAGCACCGCCTGTGGCTGAACAGGCCGATGCGCACTGGTGTTCTACCTTCCAGCGTTGGGCGTTGGTAAGATTCAAGCCTGGGCAGGAAGATATGGAGGACAAGATGTTACCCATGCAGCATGTCCCCCCTCTCCACATCACTGATGAATCCAAAGGAACAGCAGGGCTGCTATAGTTTGGCACCAGCGCCGTCGCAGGAGCTGCCAGAACGATGTTGAGCACAACAGAGAACTGCCTTAGGGGCTCCGACTCTGGATTTTTCCTCAGGGTTGACTCCCGAAGCCTTTCCCGTGACCGGGTGTGCCACAAGGCAGCGGAGGTTTGAAATCAGGGTTTACCTTCCCCTAGATGGGCTACCTTCCCAGGTTGACGAGCCACCATCTACCCGAAGCATCTGGTTTTAAGGCGCCAGAGATCCGCCCTCGCCCCTTCTCCTATTAGTAAAAGCAGTTCCGCCAGGCTTAGAGACTAAACCACACGGGCAGGCTAGAGGCTTTTCGAGACGCACGCCGTAAGGAGCATTTTATGAGCACTGGGAGCTTAACCCCAGTGCCGCTCCTGGCTATGACAACCTTGGAACCAGGTTGTCCAAAGCACTACATCTTCTGTAAAACATGGTGGAAGCAGTGTGATGGCATGGACATGCATGGCTTCAAATGGCACTGGGTTACTTGTGTTTATTGATGATGTGACAAAAGACAGAAGCAGCCGGATGAATTCTGAAGTGTATAGGGATATACTTTCTGCTCAGATTCAGCCAAATGCAGCAAAGTTGATTGGACGGCGCTTCACCAATGATCCAAAACATACTGTAAAAGCAACACAGGAGTTTTTTAAAGCAAAGAAGTGGAATATTCTGCAATGGCTGAGTCAATCACCAGATCTCAACCCAATCGAGCATGCATTTCACTTGCTCAAGACAAAACTTAAGGCAGAAAGACCCACAAACAAGCAACAACTGAAGACAGCTGTGTCATAACCCGAGTGTCGGTTCTGGCCACACTCGGGTCTCATATTTTTTTGTTCCCTGGCTTTGGCAGCTGAGGGTTCCTTCCAGCTCCTCGGGCTCTTATTGTGAAGGCGCCCGGGGGAGCTCCCTGCTGTCAAAGTCAGCTGCTGCTCTGCTGTCATTAGCAGCAGCTGTGCCGCGTTGGGGTCATTAGCCGCCAGAGATATAAGCAGGTGCTAAATGTCCTCCAGCGCGGCAGTCTCTGTTATATCCTGTTATGTTCTCCTGTTATGATCATCGGTTACGATCATCTGTTATATCCTGCTACGTTTTGATGGTGCTCCTTTATGCTCAGGTATGTTCCTGTTTGCCTAGCTCATCATTAACGTTGTCGTCTGGCGCATCGGGTGTTCCCCGGCTCAGACTTCACTCAGCCGCTGTATGTGTTCTGTGTGTGTTCATCCTTATCCACAATAAATTACCACTGCAAACTCACTGGTGACTGAGGCGTCTTGTGACGGTCCGTGAGGGCCGTTGTGACAAGCTGCAGTAAAGGCCTGGTAAAGCATCACAAAGGAGGAAACCCAGCGTTTGGTGATGTCCATGGGTTCCAGACTTCAGGCAGTCATTGCCTGCAAAGGATTCTCAACAAAATATTGAAAAGTAATTACGCAAGATGGCGGCGCGTGCACAACGCAAGGCTCAGCGTCCTACCAGATTCTGGGGACTAGCAGTGTTATTTCTGTTCATTTCGGGTATGTTCGTTCAGAACAGCTCTGCTTTTACATCTTACACCCGAGATGGGCTTTTGAATATTGGTTTACAAAACAACGATAACGACCTTTTTATCAGCAACCTACGTCTGAATCTACGTCTCATCCCGGAGCTCTGGAGAACTCCCGACGCTCGGCAGGCTTCCCGGCCGACCGGAAGTGCTCGCAGGCAGCGTAAGGACCGTAAACAAAGGAGGGGTAAATGCGGTGGGCTAAGAGCTAAGCTAAAGCTAACACCGCACCGGCTATCGCTACCCAGTATTTTCCTTGCTAATGTACGGTCTCTGGCAAGCAAAATGAGTGAACTACGGCTTCGGATCACCAACAATAAGAAACTTATGAACTGCAATATCATGATTTTTACGGAAACATGGCTTCACAGTGGAATACCCGACAATGCTATGCTATCGAGCTAGCCGGCCTACACACGCTCCGGGCAGACAGAGCAGCAGTTGACTCCGGTAAGACAAGAGGGGGAGGATTGTGCATTTATATTAACAAGGCTTGGTGCACGAACTCTGTCACTGTTGAGAGACACTGCTCAGCTAACCTGGAGTTTCTCATGGTTAAATGTAGACCTTTCTATCTGCCACGCGAGTTCACCTGTACCATCATAACAGCCGCTTACATTTCTCCGGATGCTAATGCTAAGCTTGCTATGAAAGAACTGCATGCAGCTATTAGCAAACAACAAACTGCACACCCAGAGGCAGCATTTATTGTGGCGGGTGATTTTAACCACTCTAACCTCAAGACAGTGCTTCCTAAATTCTACCAGCATGTCTCCTGTCACACAAGAGGGGACAAAACATTGGACCATGTTTACACCAATATTGTGGGAGCCTACACAGCAACTCCCCTCCCCCACCTAGGTCAGTCTGATCATTTATCCTTGTTCCTTACCCCCAAGTATTTACCGCTCATCAACTGGGTGAAGCCATCAGTGAGGACCATCAAAGTGTGGCCAGAGGGGGTTGACTCTGTACTCCAGGAGAAGTTTAGGAACACAGACTGGAGTATGTTCACCTCTCAGGCTACCTGTGGCTCCCACATAAACATAAACATCAACTCTTACACCCACTCAGTCCTGGACCATATCAACACCACTATTGACAGTGTCACCACGGAAAGACAGATCACCACGTACCCAAATCAGAAGCCGTGGATGAACAGAGAAGTGCGACTTCTGCTAAAAGCACGTAACAATGCCTTTAGATCTGGTGATGCACAGGCCTACAGTTCATCCAGGGCAGATTTGAAGAGGGGCATCAAGAAGGCCAAGCACAGCTACAAGCTGAAGGTGGAGGAACATTTTGGGGACTCTGACCCCCGACGTATGTGGCAGGGCATTCAAGCTATCTCTGATTATAAGCCCAGCAACTCCATACCTATAGCCATGACTGTGCCCTTTCTCAATGAGCTAAATAACTTCTATGCTCGTTTTGACAAGGACAACAATGTAAAGAACATCAATTTCCCACCCTCTGATGACCTCCACCACCTCACACTCACCCACACCGACGTCCGTAATGCACTGAGTCATGTCAACGTACGTAAGGCTGCTGGCCCTGATGGCATTCCTGGGCGTGTGCTGAGGGCATGCGCTGAGCAGCTGGCAGGGGTCTTCACAGACATCTTCAATCTGTCCCTGGCCCAGGCCGTGGTACCAGCGTGCTTCAAGACCACTTCAATAGTACCAGTGCCGAAACATTCAACACCATTGTGCCTAAATGACTATCGCCCTGTGGCACTGACGCCCATAGTCATGAAGTGCTTTGAGCGACTGGTCTTGGCACAGCTCAAAAAAGGCCTGCCCCCTACACTGGTCCCTCATCAGTTCGCCTACCGGAGCAACAGGAGTACAGAGGATGCGGTTTCTACAGCGCTGCACTATGTACTCTCACACCTGGATGACAAGAACACCTACGCAAGAATGCTGTTTATTGACTTCAGCTCAGCATTCAACACAGTTATCCCCCCCAAGTTGCTCACCAAACTTGGGGACCTGGGAATCAGTACCTCCACCTGCAACTGGATCATGGATTTTCTGACCAACAGACCCCAGCATGTTAGGTCAGGCCCCAACCGTTCTTCCGTCATCACACTCAACACTGGTGTACCACAGGGCTGTGTGCTCAGCCCATTCCTCTACTCCCTCTACACCCATGACTGCAGGCCTATGTATGGATCCAATTCCATCATAAAGTTCGCAGATGACACCACGGTGATTGGACTCATCAGGGACAACGACAAGTCAGATTACAGGGCAGAGGTTGAGCACTTGGCTACTTGGTGCGCTGATAATAACCTGCTCCTTAACACCAGCAAAACCAAGGAGCTCATAGTGGACTACAGGAAGGAGAGGGAAGAGACACATGACCCCATCCATATCAATGGCATAGCTGTTGAACGTGTCCCCAGCTTCAAATTCCTGGGGACCCACATCTCGGAGGACCTGTCCTGGTCAGTTAACACCACCAGCCTGATCAAGAAGGCCCATCAGCGCCTCTTCTTCTTGAGGACATTGAAGAAGAACCATCTGTCAACTGACATCCTGGGCAACTTCTACCGCTGCGTGATAGAGAGCACCCTGACCAACTGTATCACACTCTGGTATGGGAGCTGCTCTGTAGCTGACCGCAAGGCGCTGCAGCGGGTGGTAAAAACCGCCCAACGCATCACAGGGACTCCACTTCCAGCTATAGAGGACGTCTACAGGAAAAGATGTCTGCGCCGGGCACGCAGCATTCTTAGGGACTCCAACCATCCTGCTCATGGACTGTTCCAGCTTCTCCCCTCCAGAAGACGTTTCAGAAGCCTTCGGACTAGAACCAGCAGGTTTAGGAACAGTTTCTTTCCAACAGCTGTCACGTTATTGAACTTAGTTCCCCGCTGACTCTCTTACAATCATCTTTTACCATCCTCACCTGTACATAACTGCATAACTACATAACTACATCTAACTTATTGCACATTATCTGCACATAACAGTACTTTTAACTTTCTGTACTGCTGCATATATTTGCATATATTTGCTTAAATTGCACATACTGTTAATTACCGTATATACTGCACTGCTGTCCTTTGCACTTCTGATTGGATGCTAAACTGTGTTTCGTTACCTTGTATTCATACATGTGTAATGACAATAAAGTTGAATCTAATCTAATCTAAAAAAAAGTAACATTTTACTTAGGGTTATGTTTATTTGTCCAATTACTTTAGAGCTCCTGAAATGAGGAGCGTTTGTATAAAAATAGCTACAATTCCTACATGTTTAATCATATATTTTTGTTCAACCCCTTGAATTAAATCTTAAAGTCTGCACTTTAATTCCGTTGTAGTTGTTTCATTTCAAATCCAATGTGGTGGCATGCAGAGCCCAAATCATGAATATTGTGTCACTGTCCAAATATTTCTGGGCCTAACTGTATATACAAAGTGCGGAGCATTGTAGCAAGATGGAATAAACAGCATAACCGTCTACTTAGTTATCCTACATGGTATGAATATGTATCCATACATATTGTCACCCTCCGTAGCGACTGATATTGTCCTGGTTGTATACTGGAGGGGATCATTTGTGTAAGTCTGTTGCATCTTTTGCATTCAATACCATTAGGTCGTTACGTTTTTTTTGCTATCTCTGCGAGCAGCCCTGCTTAGGTTATACAGTCTGACAGCCGTAGGTAGGAAGGACCTACAAAACCTCTCGGTTGCGCACCTAGGATGATGTAGTCTGCTGCTAAATGAGCTCCTCAGTGCGTTCAGTATGTCCTGCATAGGGTGGGACTCAGACTCCAGCAGAGATGACAGTTTAGCCACCATCCTTCTCTCTCCTATCCCCTCCACTGGGTCAAGGCGCTGCCCCAGGACAGAGCTAGCTTTCTTGATCAGTTTGTTCAGTCTCTTCCTATCGGCTGCTGTAATGCTATTGCCCCAGCAGACCACTCCAAAAGTGATGGCTGATGCCACCACCGTGTCGTAGAATGTCTTCAGCAGCGCCCCTTGTACACCAAAAAGGTGTATTCTGGAGAGAAATGTGCTGCCCAGTGTCAGACAGCTTGGTCTCAGTCGCAGGTCATGGGTCTTGCAACAGGATAATGACCCAAAACACACAGCTAAAAACACCCAAGAATGGCTAAGAGCGAAACATTGGACTATTCTAAAGTGGCCTTCTATGAGCCCTGATCTAAATCCTATTGAACATCTGTGGAAGGAGCTGAAACATGCCGTTTGGAGAAGGGACCCTTCAAACCTGAGACAACTGTAGCAGTTTGCTCATGAGGAGTGGGCCAAAATGCCTGCTGAGAGGTGCAGAAGTCTCATTGACAGTTACAGAAATGGTTTGATTGTAGTGATTGCCTCAAAAGGTTGTGCTGTGGCAACCTGGGGAGTGCATAATGGTTTACCACCTTAGACAGGAACAAAGGATGCAAAGTTAACCTTTTGTGTGTGAGAAGTTTCTAGATGCCCTAGTAAGATAACAGGGAGGTGTCAAGGATGAATGGACTGACTGCAGTCAGACGGGGGATTATCTTTTGTGTGTGAGAAGAGTCTAGAAGGATGTCATGTTATTTAAGGGAAGAGTTCCTACTTGTATGCCATTCTGTCTATGCTCCTTGTGTGAGTCGTGTAATAAACCGCCTGAACCATATCAGCCTCATTATTTACACGCTCCACACTGGTGACCCAAGACGAATCAATGGAATACGACAGAAGATCCCCGGAGCCAACCTCGACTGGAACCCCCAGCTTCACCTGCGCTGTAGCGATCAAACTACCTGATTTTTGGCAGCACAACCCGCGCTCCTGGTTCCACCTAACCGAGGCGCAGTTCGCCCTCCGAGGGATATCGGCGGATGATACGAAATTCTACTAGTGGTCGCAGCGCTCGATGCCAGCACGGCTCAGCACATCGAGAGCCTGCTCGATCAGCCACCAGCCGACGGCAAATATGACGCGCTGAAGGCTGCCCTCATCCAGCACTACACGCTCTCGGATGGTGAGAGAGCGGAGAGGCTTCTGACGCGGACCGAGTTGGGAGACGGTTCGGCCGTGGACATGATGGAGAAGATGCTGAGGTTAAAGGGCACGGACGACGACCACTTCATCTTCACCCACATTTTCCTCAGGAACCTTCCGACAGCGGCGAGAGCGGCCCTGGCCAATTCGTCGCTGCTGGCCAAACGGGACTATCGTGCGCTAGCCCGAGAGGCAGACCGGATCATCGTCGCCACCAAGGCTTTCGTGACCATTGCAGCAGCGACGCAGCCCGGCACGTCGACACGAGGAGGCGAGGAGCCGCCGACGGCAGCAGCAGAACCACTGACTGCAGCAGCAGCGGGGGCCAAGGAACGTGGAGGTGACATGTTTTGCTTCTACCATCGCCGCTTTGCAGACAGGGCACGCAAATGTATACCACCGTGCCAGTTCAAGCGCTCGGGAAACGCCAAGACCGGGGGTCGGTAGCAGCCGCGACCCTCGGGGAGGAGAACAAGCTGCTCTATTTGACGGACGCACGCTCGGGGAGGCATTTCCTCGTGGACACCGGTGCACAGAGGAGTTTCATCCGGCCGACCTACGCTGACCGGCTGGCAGGAACCAGTGGCCCCGAGATGGCAGCAGCAAACGGCTCAGACATTAAGACCTTTGGTGAGAGGACTCTGCTCTTGTCTCTACACGGTTGTACATTTGAATGGACTTTTGTTGTAGCAGCATTGGATTACCATATACTGGGGGCTGATTTTCTATGTGCACATGGGTTGTTGGTAGATATCGCTAACAGGCGCCTGGTTAATGCACTGTCTTTTGACTCTCTCCCCTGTATAGCTCAAGTGACCCGGCCAACAGCACAAGCCAACGTCACAGCAGCATGCGGTAAGTTCCACACACTGCTCGCTCAGTTCCCAGCACTCACAGTCCCGACATTTTCAGCAGCTATCGCTAAACATGGGGTGGAGCATTTTATCACCACCACCGGGGCACCCGTTTCTGCAAGACCTCAGTGTTTGGACGCAGCTAAACTGACCATAGCGCGTGAGGAGTTCGCTAACCTAGAGAGGTTAGGCATCATCAGGCGCTCAAACAGCCCATGGGCTTCCCCGCTACACATGGTCCCTAAAGCTGAAGGTTCGTGGCGACCTTGCGGTGATTTCCGCAGGTTAAACAATGCTACAGCGCATGACCGCTACCCAATTCCCCACATTCAGGATTTTTCCGCTCACCTCGCAGGAGCGCGCATTTTTTCTAAGATAGATTTGGTCCGTGGTTACCACCAAGTCCCAGTGCGTGCTGAGGACATACCCAAAACAGCGGTAATAACTCCGTTTGGTTTATTTGAGTTCTTGTGCATGCTGTTTGGGCTTAAAGGGGCAGCACAGACGTTCCAACGCATGATGGATGCAGTGCTGCGTGATCTCCCTTTCGTGTTCGTCTACCTGGACGATATCTTGGTAGCCAGCGCGTCCGAAGACGAACATGAAACCCACCTCACGATGGTTTTCCGTAGGTTGGAAGAGCACAGTTTAATAATCAACCCAGCGAAATGTCAGTTCGGGGTGACGGGGATTGATTTTTTAGGGCACCGCGTCTCTCCCGAAGGAGCGGTTCCGCTGCCTGACAAAGTGCGCACAGTGACAGATTTTCCCCGACCACAAACGGTCAGGGCGCTACAAGAATTTTTGGGAATGGTGAACTTTTATAACCGTTTCCTTCCCCGCGCAGCACAGCTCATGCAGCTGTTGTACGCTGCGCTCAAAAAACACAAACCCGCGAATAGAGTCGAATGGACCCCGGAACGAGAGCAGGCGTTCTCGGAAGTTAAAGCAGCCCTGGCAAAAGCTGCATTGTTGGCACATCCAGACCCAACGGCCCGCATAGCCCTCACCACTGACACCTCAGATGTGGCCATAGGGGCTGTCGTGGAGCAGCGCATCGCCGGGGCTTGGCAGCCGCTTGCCTTTTTCAGCAGAACCTTGCGCGACAATGAGCGTAAATACAGCGCGTTCGACAGAGAGTTGCTGGCTCTCCACCTGGCCATTCGCCATTTCCAGTTCTGGCTGGAAGGGCGCAATTTTACTGCATTCGTTGACCATAAGCCACTAACATTCGCGATGGCCAAAGTTTCAGAACCTTGGTCGGGCCGGCAGCAGAGGCAGCTGGCCGCGATCTCAGAGTTTACTACCGATATTCAGCATGTGTCGGGTAAACTGAATGTAGTGGCAGACTGCCTCTCGCGCCGTTGTGGCCCCGGTCTGTGTAGGGTTGGATTACGCAGCCATGGCCTCGGAGCAGGCTAGTGACGCGGACATGCGCGCGCTCCAGTCTGGACCAACAGGGTTAAGGCTGGAGAAGAGGACGCTGTTTAACGGCATTCCCCCCTTAATCTGCGACGTCTCCACGGGTCGCCCACGGCCTGTTGTTCCGGCCGCGAGGTGCCGCCGCGTGTTTGAGTCGGTTCACTCTTTGGCACACCCAGGGGTGCGCGCGTCGGTCGAAATGGTAGGAGAGAAATATGTGTGGCCGGGCCTTCGCAAACAAGTGAAAGAGTGGGCGGCAGCCTGCGTGGCGTGCCAACGAGCCAAGGTTCACAGACACACGAAGGCTCCTTTGGAGCCATTTCGCATCCCGGCTAAGAGATTCGACCATGTCCACGGGGACCTCGTAGGCCCCCTTCCGCCATCACAGGGGTACACGCATCTCCTGACAATGGTGGACCGCACCACGCGCTGGCCAGAAGCGGTTCCGCTGGCGGCAACCACGGCCGAGGAGGTGGCGCGCGCATTTTTAACAACATGGGTGGCGCGTTTTGGAGTTCCGTCGGACATTACGTCCAACAGAGGCTCTCAATTTGTTTCTGAACTCTGGTCAACCATGGCCCGCAGCCTAGGTGTCTCAATTCACCGCACAACCGCGTACAACCCGCAGGCTAATGAGTTATGCGAACGTTTTCATAGGTCGTTAAAAGCGGCTCTGAGGGCTTCACTGACGGATGCAAATTGGGTAGACAGGCTACCATGGGTTTTATTGGGGTTATGTTCTGCGCCTAAAGAGGATCTGGAAGCTTCCCCGGCAGAACTCGTTTTTGCACAACCACTCCGGCTGCCTGGGGAGTTTCTGCCAGATAATCCTGCGCCTGGTAGCTCCCCGTCTCAGCTGCTGCAGCGTTGCATAGACTCAAGCACGCTGCCGGGCCCTGCCCACCACAGTTTTCCACGCGTTTTTGTGCCTAAAGCTTTGAAAAACGCAGAGTTCATGTTTGTCAGATACGACGCCCACCGTCCCCCACTGCGCCCACCTTATGATGGACCGTTTAGAGTGCTGGAAACAGGGGATAAGCATTTTTTGCTAGATTTGGGGGGTAGGAGGGAGAAAATTGGCATAGACAGACTCAAACCTGCTTTTGTTGTGGCTGACGAGCAAGTGCTGTTGGCGAGGGCCCCTCGGCGTGGAAGACCCCCATGGGGCGCTTCCCAGAGAAAAGATTCTCCAGAGCACCCACACGGACAGTCAAAAAGTTTTCACCACAGACATCAGCCCCCCAGCATGGCAGCGCCACGGAGGCAGCGAATCCTGGCTACAGCAGATGCGGCAGAAGACTGAAGCCCAAGCAGCATGTGGACTGATGTTGATTGTTCTACAGCATGTGGACTGATGTTAATGGTTTTATCACAGCATGTGGACTGTTACTCTCTTGTCCTATCTAAGTTGCTGGGGGGGGGGGGGGTTGGCAACCTGGGGAGTGCATAATGGTTTACCACCTTAGACAGGAACAAAGGATACAAAGTTAACCTTTTGTGTGTGAGAAGTTTCTAGATGCCCTAGTAAGATAACAGGGAGGTGTCAAGGAAGAATGGACTGACTGCAGTCGGGCGGGGGATTATCTTTTGTGTGTGAGAAGAGTCTAGAAGGATGTCATGTTATTTAAGGGAAGAGTTCCTACTTGTATGCCATTCTGTCTATGCTCCTTGTGTGAGTCGTGTAATAAACCACCTGAACCATATCAGCCTCATTATTTACACGCTCCACAGTGCAACAAAATATTAAGTTAAGGGTACCATCATTTTTGTTCAGGCTTGTTTCATGAGTTTGTTTTTTAAAATAATTCTGTTGAACCACAATTCAAAAGCATTGTCTGATTTTCATTGGTTAATTTTCATAGAATTTTTATTTATTACCACTTTTGTCAGATTCAAGTTATTTCTATGACCACTGTGGGTTTTTCTTTCATTAACAGAGGGGTACCAACAATTTTGTCCACGTGTGTATATATTGTGGAGAGAAAAGCCAGGCCGAACTTTTCCGAGCAGATGAAGCTTTATTCCATTCTCTCACACATTCACCAGAATCAGAAAAACTTCCCCCAGGTTGCAGACACTCTCTTTTATATCACAGCGCTAACACTTCTCTGCTACCTGGGGTGCTGCATTAACATATTACTCCCCCACACTCCCCACCTTTGATCTGCTACTTCAGTCGGAGGGAAAACTACTGAGTAACTACTGAGTGGGTTCCCCATACCGCACCCCCCCAGAGTCTCAGACTGAATCTTAACCCCCATGTCCTTTGGGCTTCAGCCTCCGCCCATAGCTGCTGTAACGGGGGATCTTCGTCTCCGAGGCGCTGCTATGCCAGTGGGGGGTTCCTGGGGGTGTGTCCGTCTGTGGGGGGACAATGGGGAGGGGGGAAACACCTTCAGCATGCTCGTGTGACTGATCTGACGATTCATTTACCTGAGGAGTCTTTTGGGGGTCTTTTGCGCCGAGGAGCTCGGGCCAACACCACCTGCTCGTCTGCTAAAACAAAGGCGGGCTTAAGCCTGTCTATACAGATTGTCTCCCGGTGACCCCCCAAGTCTAACACAAAATGTTTGTCCCCGGGTTCCAGCACTCTGAATGGGCCATCGTAAGGCAGGCGCAATGGGGTCCAGTGGGCATCGTGCCTGACAAATACGAACGGCGCATCCTTCAAGGTTTTGGGCACAAAAGCGCATAGAAAACAGTGGTGGGCCGGGCTGGGTAGTGTCCCTGCCTCTGCGCTATGTCTTGAACGCGGGGATGGATCGGTGTTCGATGCGGAGTTATCCGGCAAAAATTCCCCGGGGTGTCACAGCAGCTGGGAAAAAAACAGCTCTGCTAGGGAGGCTGCCAAATCCTCCTTCGGTGCAGAATGCAACCCTAATAGAACCCACGGCAACCGGTCCACCCAATTTGCATCCATAAGTGAAGCTCTGAGCGCTGCTTTAAGTGACCTGTGGAAACGCTCACATAACCCATTGGCCTGTGGGTTGTATGCAGTCATGCGATAAATTGAGATGCCCAGGCTCCGGGCCATGGTGGACCAGAGGTCGGAAACAAACTGCAGGCCCCGATCGGACGTGATGTCTGAAGGAGCGCCGAAATGTGCCACCCATGTTGTCAATAAAGCGCATGCCACATCTGCGGACACGGTGGAAGCTAGCGGGACTGTTTCGGGCCAGTGCGTGGTGCGGTCCACTACTGTCAGAAGGTGCGTGAACCCCTGCGATGGCAGGAGGGGGCCCATGAGGTCCAGGTGAACGTGGTCAAACCTCTTAGCCATGATACGGAACGGCTCCAAAGGGGCCTTCGAGTGCCTGCGCACCTTGGCTCGTTGGCATGCTACGCAGGCTGCAGCCCACTCCTTCACCTGTTTGCACAGGCTCGGCCAGACAAACTTTGCGCCCACCATTTTGACTGACGCACACACTCCTGGGTGCGCCAGGGAGTGAACCGACTCAAAAACACGGCGGCACCAAGCGCGTGGGACCACCGGTCGCGGGCAGCCTGTAGAGACGTCACAGACTTGGGGGGGGGGGGGCGTCTTGCAGTACTCTGCTCTCCAGCCTTAACCCTGTTGGTCCAAACTGGAGCACGCAAATGTCCGCATCGCCGATCTGCGCAGCGGCCATGGCCGTGTAATCTATCCTCACATAGACTGGGGCCACTAATACACGCGAGAGGCAGTCAGTCACCACGTTGAGTTTACCAGCCACATGTTGAATGTCGGTCGTAAACTCCGAGATCGTGGCCAGCTGTCTCTGCTGCCGGCCCAACCATGGTTCCGAAACCTTGGCCATTGCGTACGTAAGTATCTTGTGGTCCACAAATGCAGTGAAGGTGTGCCCTTCCAGCCAGAACTGGAAGTAGCGTATGGCCAGGTGGAGAGCCAGTAACTCTCTGTCGAACGCGCTGTATTTACGCTCATTGTCGCACAAAGACCTGCTAAAAAAGGCGAGCGGCTGCGAAGAATCGGCAATGCACTGCTCCACGACGGCCCCTATGGCCACGTCTGATGTGTCGGTAGTGAGCACTATCCTAGCCGCCGGGTCCGGGTGCGCCAGCAGCGTGGCATTCGCCAGAGCTGTTTTAACCTCGGAAAACGCCTGCTCTCACTCAGGAGTCCAGTCGACTCTGTCCGTCGGCTTCCGTTTCTTAAGCGCAGCGTACAACGGCTGCATGAGCTGGGCTGCGCGGGGGAGGAAATGATTGTAGAAATTAACCATCTCCAAAAACTCCTGCAGCGCCCTGACCGTCTGAGGCCAGGGAAAATTCGCCACAGCGCGTACCTTGTCCGGCAAGGGTATCGCACCCTCCGGTGAGATGCGGTGGCCCAAAAAATTGATCCCCGTCACCCCAAACTGGCACTTCACCGGGTTGATTACTAACCCGTGCTCCTCCAACCTTTGGAAAACTGTCCTGAGGTGGGCTACATGTTCGTCCTCGGACACACTGGCCACCAGGATGTAGTCCAGGTAAACGAACACAAATGACAGATCGCACAACACTGCATCCATCATGCATTGGAATGTCTGAGCCGCGCCTTTTATCCCAAATGGCATGCGTAAAAACTCAAACAGATCAAACGGGGTTATTACTGCCATTTTAGGTATGTCCTCAGCATGCACTGTGACCTAGTGGTAACCGCAGACCAGGTCTATCATGGAAAAAATGCGTGCCCCGGTGAGGTGAATGGAAAAATCCTGAATATGAGGGATGGGGTAGCGGTCGTGCCCTGTGGCATTGTTTAATCTGCGGAAATCTCCGCAAGGTTACCACGATCCCTCGACCTTAGGAACCATATGTAGCTGGGATGCCCATGAGCTGTTTGATCGTCTGATGATGCCCAACTTTTCTAAGTTGGCAAACTCCTCGCGCGCTATGGCCAGTTTAGTTGCGTCCAGGAGCAGAGGTTGTGTGAAAACGGGCGGCCCCGTGGTGGTAATGAAGTGCTCCACCCCATGTTTTGTGATGGTCGCTGAAAAAGTCAGGACTGTGAGTGCTGGGAACTGGTTGAGTAGTGCATGGAACTTACCCCCTGGAGCTGTGACGTTGGCTAGTGTTGTGGGCCCGGCTCCTCTAGCTGTACAGGGGAGAGAATCAAAAGACATTGCGTTAATCAGGCGTCTGTTAGCAACATCAACTAGTAGTCTGTGTGCACACAAAAAATCAGCGCCTAAAATGGGGAAGCTGCATGCCGCTATGACGAATGTCCATTGGTATGTACGGCCGTGCAAGGATACAGTCAGTGTCCTCTCTCCAAAAGTCTTAATGTCTGAGCTGTTTGCGGCCGTCAGCTCAGGGCTGCTAGTTCCCGCCAGCCGGTCTGCATAGGACGGCAGGATGAGGCTCTTTTGGGAGCCGGAGTCCACGAGGAACTGTCTCCCCAAGCGTCTGTCACATAGAGCAGCTTGCTTGCTTCACCGGTGGCCACAGCTGCTACCGGGGTTTCCTGAGCGCTTGAATTGGCATGGTGGCATGCATCAGCGTGAGTCCTTTCCAAAATGGCGGTGGTAGAAACAGAGCGTGTCTCTCCGGTGCTTCTTGGCCCCTGCTGCAGCCACCATCGCTGGCTCCTTGCCTCCGCTGGCCGTCTCGCTGGGTTCCGACGCTGCTGCGTTCCGACGCTGCTGCGTTCACTGTGAGGATGATCCGATCTGCCTGCTGGGTTAGCGCCCGGTAGATGCGCGCGGCCAGCAGCGGCAAATTGGCAAGGACAGCTCTGGCCGCTGTAGGGAGGTTCCGGAGGAAAAAGTGGGCAAAGAGAAAATGCCTGTCATCTGTGCCCAACAACAACATCTTCTCCATCAATTTGACCAACGGCCCGTCTCCTAACTCGGAGCGCGTCAGGAGCCTCTCCACTCTCTCACAGTCCGAGAGTGTGTAGCGCTGGATCAGAGCGGTTTTGAGAGCACCGTATTTGTCATGGGCTGGGGGCTGTTGGAGCAGGCTCGCCACCTGCTGAATTGTGCGTGCGTCCAGCGCTGCAACCACGTAGTAATATCTGGTGTCATCTGCCATTATTCCCCGGAGCGCGAACTGGGCCTCGGTGTGAAGGAACCAAGACTTCGGTCATGTAGCTAAAAGCCTGGGAGTTTGACCGAAATGGCGCACACATTGCTGGCACTTCCTGTCCGGGTCGTCTCCGGGGTGTTCGCCTCATGTTCCATTGTGCGTCAAGGGTCACCAGTGTGGAGAGAATAACCAGACTGAACTTTTCTGAGCAGTTGAAGCTTTATTCCACTCTCTCACATTCACCAGAATCAGAAAAGCTTCCCCCAGGTTGCAGGCACTTTCTTTTATATCACAGCACTAACACTTCTCTGCTACCTGGGGTGCTGCATTAACATATCACCCCCCCACACACACACACTCCCCACTTTTGATCTGCTACTTCAGTCTGAGGGAAAACTACTGAGTAACTACTGAGTGGGTTCCCCACAATATATTGTATACTTATTTGGAACAGCTCAAGGCGGGTGAAGAGAGACTGACTGCTGCAGCAGATGAAAAAAGGACCCGCAGGAAGAACCGCCACAGACCCAGCAGCACGGAGACCATCTACAAGTGCGACCTGTGTGACAGAGACTGCCATTCGCACTTTGGCCTGTTCAGCCACAGGCGGTGCTGTTCCAGCAGAGTAGACATCTAGGATTCTCTTCCATGGTCATCATAGACCGACGGAGGCCGATATTTGGAAAAAAAAAAAAGGAAAACAACAAATGACTGTCTAACTGTTTCTCTACACAAGTGTCAGCTGATGACTTGGCGTCCAGCAACGACCTCTGCTAATAGAGAAGCAGGCTGCTTGTTTATCATGACAAGGAAGAAAAAGAGGGGAAAAAAATACAAGGGAAAGAAAAGTGTGGTCAGTGTTGTTACCTTATCATCCTCTAGTAATACTTAATATTGGTTATTAAGTTGTTCCATTGCTTTTACATTGTAGAGAATTGTTATGTTTGCTCCTTAATAACATTAACAGTTAGGGAAAATATATTTATTGCTAAAATAATGCAGCTACTACAGTCTGTTTGGTTTTTTTAAGAGAGGCTATATACAGAAATAACATAGCAAACTTCATTTTGAATCACACCTGACACAACACATCACTCCACTGATTAGAAACATGATGACTCTCCTTACTCTGCGAATGCAAGGTTAATTTCATCAGGAAACTCCTCTATTTGAAGTGGGGATGTCCCCTTTTCAACAGTTTAACACTCTCTGAGTATGCAACGGCTTACAGCGTGTCGCTCCCCTGTACTGCTACCCTGCTTGACCAACGAAGCGAGCAAGTGTTATACCAAAGATCTACATTGTCAAAGGTCATTGAGTCATTGGGCTTATTCGCATCTGGCTGGACACTGGGCAGATCTGTGTACCCCGTTTTGGCAACTGACCATACCCTCATCATGTCGGCAGGGTAGGTGGGCAGGGTGAAGAGAGATGCTTTTCTACCACATGATGCCATTCATGAAGCATGAATGCAGTTTCAGATGAAAAGTACAGGAGTGAGGTTTTGTTCACTGTTTCTTTGAGTGAGAGTAGAAACAAAATACCTTAGGGATTACAACACCTAATTGTACACTACAATTATTTACAAAATTATGACAAAGGATAGAATGGTCCTTGATTGACTATCACCCGTAGGGTGTAAGCCCTATTATAGGAGATTATTATATTACTTCTATCCATGAAAATTATGCAAATTGTCATATTAATACCTCAGATACTCGTAGAAGTTAGTGTTTCTCTTAATGTCTCATCATAAACTTGGTAATGATTTTTAGAACTTCAGATTTTTCTTGTGTGAGTCCTTAATATGATGATGAGGATGGCGAGAGGGGCAATACTGGCCTGAGGATGTTTTTGAAGGTCGCAATATAATTTAAGGCTGTTTCATATTATTTTCTATGTTCTTATTTGACACTGTCTGAGATTACTTTTGGTCACATCACACATACTGTATTCCTTTTTGATATATTCTATACACGTTTTTAACTTGCAAAGACATACAGTATAACAGCATGTAAATTCTTACACATATCCTTATATTAATTCATTCACTTTATAATTTTTCTTTTAATCCTGATGCTTTAAGCATCAAGGGGTAATATGACAGAAAAATTCCATATTATCTATACTATTATTGATATTCATAATGTATTATTATATTTGAAATAGTAGTAGTAGAAGTGTCATACCTTTCATATGCAATGTTTAGTGTTTATATGTGCATTCCATATAGGATAAGTTTATATATTCTTGGCCTGTTTCTGTGAGCAATTTCAGCGAGTTCAGACTGAGGATCAGTACATGCATAAGGAATGATCTAAGCCATTTATTATAATCTCTTTGACATAACCTGTTTTGGGTCACAGGAATGCACAGGAACTCCTCAGCCTGTACAGATCAGTGGTAGATGGACATTCTGTTAGTTTTCATGTCTTCATGACCCATGTCTCCAGAGTGTCTGACGTCCGCCTGGATAAGCTCAGTTATCAGGACTGTCCTGTTCTGTCCCTTCCCTTATCCTCATCCTCCCTCACCACCTACATATATCAGACTTAGAAGAATGGATCCTTTAGAGATTCTAGGTGTGTCTGAATGTCATGCCTTGTAACCTCTCCCCCAAGGTGGCCAATGGGGTGATTGCTTATATTTTTGTAATAAATGTACATAAATTCAACTTTCCGCCTGATTATTTGACTTTGAATAATTTAAGCTTGAAATTATTCTAACATCACCTCTCTCCGGTTCTGGCCTCCCTTCACTGGCTTCCCATAGAGTTTAGAATTAAGTTGAAAATCTTTCTTCTCACTAACAAGGCTCTAAATAATCAGGACCCTTTTTATTTAAAAGATCTGATACTACCCTATTATCCTAACAGAACACTATGCTCCCAAAATACAGGACTACTTGTAATACCTAGAATCTCCAAAAGTACAATGGGAGGCAGAGCCTTCAGTTATCAGGCTCCTCTCCTTTGGAACCAGCTGCCAAACTGGATTTGGGAGTCAGACTCAATCTCTGTTTTAAAGTATAGGGTTAAAACCTTCCTTTTTGATATAGCCTATAATTAGGGTGGGATCAGGGGCCCCTGAACCCTCCCTTAGTTATGCTGCTGATAGGTTTAGACAGCCGGGTGACCTCCAATAATGCACTGGGCTTCACTCCTTTCTTCACTCTCAAAGAAATATTTTTGCTGGTCATTTCATCTGTTTGTTCACTCTCATAGACTGGGTCCCCGTTGTGCTGTTTGGTCTGTACATGTCTGTTCTTTTCTTCTTCTTCTCTATCCCCTCACCCCCCAGCCAGTCATAGCAGATCACTGCCCCTCCCTTAGCCTGGTTCTGCTGGAGGTTTCTTCCTGCAAAAAGGGAGTTTTTCCTCTCCATGTCATCACCCGCAGCTCACGGGCCTCCACCTCAGCTGCGCGCACACCTGCTCCTCGTTAAGGCGCAGCTATTTATTCCATCCTGCCCTGAGCTGCAGCCTGGAGCCGTCTGTCTCCCTGCGTAGTCAACTCAGCAACTTCCTTCTCTTCAGGCCTGCTGACGACTCTTCTGACATGTAAGCTGTCTATTTTGCCTTACCTTCTCCCATTCAAACTTCCCCTGTGCACAGGTGGATTCCTTGGCGGCGGACTCACTCCCCCTCGTCACACTGCTCCTCTACCTCGCTGCATCATCCCGGACGCACAGCAGGACGCTGTCTCCCAGGCTTGGAACTTTGCCAACGCCAGCCACCGTGCCGCGACAAGTAAGCACAAGTACATCCTCACTCTCCCGTGTGGTTGCCCAGCTAATCCCTGCTCTCCTCTCTTATAGGGTTGCCTGGCCGAACGGCGTACTGCTCTGTCCTGACTGCATCCTCCACCCACATCACACTCGTATCTCACATACACACATCCATACACAAACACTGCTGAGTAATAAAGCTTTCAAATCTGTCTGAGCCTGTGTGTGTGTTTCCTGGGCCAAACAATATGTCAGTATGGCTCCAGCAAAGCGGCCCAGCGGACAGCGGGCTCGCACGCCGTTTTTCCACCCTCGAGGCTCAGGTAGATATGATAGCTCATCAGCGGCAGGTGATTTTGAACCAACTTACCTCAATTACCAATCGGTTAGACCGCCTGGACCCTCCGCAGGCTTTCCCTCCGGGTCCTCCTGGCATTGCGGCTCCGGGTGCCTCCACGGCCGGCCAGCCTAGCTCGGGCGTGCCTACCCGCCTCACACCTATCCCAACTCCTGCTTGCTTGGAGCAAAGGGGTTTATCCTGCAGTGTGAGTCGGTGTTTCTGCGCATTCCTGGGGATTTCCCCTCAGACCATAGCCGAATTGGGTACATGGCTAACCTTCTTGAGGGGCGAGCGTTAGCTTGGGCTTACGTTGTAATGATGAAGCCCAGCTACGCAAACCTCTCGTATGACTGGTTCGTGCGGGACTTATTAGAAGTCTTTGATCATTCCCGACTCAATAGCGTCCTCACTGACCGGCTCCTCAGTCTCCAACAGGGAGCCCGGTCCGCGGCGGAGTACGCGGTCGACTTCCGGGTGGCAGTGGAGGAGGTGGGCTGGGGAGAATCTTCGCTCTGCAGCATTTTCTCTCTGCAGCAAAAAAAAAAAAAAAAAAAGATGGCAGCGCACCTAGACGCAACGGCCCCTCTTGGCATCAGCGAGTGTGAGAGTTTTAATCATCCCAGACGTACATTCTGTAAAACTTACAACCGTGAGACCTTATTAAACATCAAGGTACTGCACGCTGCAAGAATCGCGGCGATCGGTTGTGATTTGGACATTCTACGCCAGCATGGAATTTTGGCGGAGTCCCCGCTGGAAGCTACCCGGGAGAGGAGGAAGCAGAAGCGGAGCGAACGCAAGCAAAAGCGAGGAAAAAGGGCCGGGATCCATGCTAGGCTAAAGGCTAACCCCTCCAGACCAGCGGTACCGTCGCTTCTTCTGTCAAACATCCACGCCCTCGAAAACAAGGTGGACGAGCTGCGTTTGCTGAGAGAAACCCGGAGAGAATGGAGGGACTGCTGTGTGTTTGTTTTCACCGAGACATGGCTCCACGACAACATTCCTGACGAGGCCATTCAGCTGGAAGATATGGCGATGTTCCGTGCCGACAGGGAAACGGCGAGCTCCGGTAAGAGCCGGGGGGGTGGGTTATGCATCTATGTTAACAAGAACTGGTGCGTTAATGCCACGTTAGTGTCTAAACACTGCTCTCCGTTGGCGGAGTTCCTTATTGTTAATTGTCGGCCATTTTATCTGCCGAGGGAATTCAGCAACGTGTTTGTAGTTGGTGTTTACATAGCGCCGAGCGCTAATGCTAAAGCTAATGCTAAGAAGGCACTCGGGGTACTGCACAATGCGATCAGTGAAATCCAAACGTCACACCCGGACAGTTTTGTGGTGGTTGCGGGGGATTTTAACCACACCAGCTTAAAGACTGTGCTCCCCAAGTTTAAACAATGTGTAGACTTTAAGACCAGAGGAGAGAATATGTTGGACTTAGTGTACACAAACACAGATGCATATAAAGCGTTACCCCGCCCCCATCTCGGCCGTTCTGATCACATGTCCGTGATGCTGGTGCCTGCCTACAAACCTTTATTGAAGCGCAGCAGGCCAGCAGTGAAACAAATCAGGATTTTGCCAAAGAGTGCAACCTCTCCACTGCAAGACTGTTTTCAGCACACAGACTGGAAGGTCTTCAAAATAGCAGCCTCCCAGGAAGACAGGACAGATGTGGAGGAGTATGCTGATACGGTCACCAGCTACATCGCGAAGTGCACAGAGGATTTCACTACAGTGAAGACCATCACTATACGGGGTAATCATAAGCCCTGGATGACTGCAGAGGTGCGCTCGCTGCTTACAGCCAGAGATGCAGCCTTCAGAGCGAAGGACAGGATTGCCCTCCGCTCAGCCAGGTCTGCGCTTTCAAAGGGAATTAAGGCGGCAAAGCACGCCTATGCGGAGAAAATCCAGGGACACCTCTGTGACACTAGGAACACCAAGCAGATGTGGCAGGGAGTTCGGACACTGACGGGCTTTAAGTCTAGGCAGGGGGTCGATGATGACGACGCTTCGCTTCCAGACAGGCTTAACGACTTCTTTGCACGTTTTGAAGCATCAAACTCGACAATCCGAGGGAGGGCTGGCCCACTCCCACCATCGGTCGGACCAGCTTTTACCATCAACACAGCGGACACACGGAGGACCCTATCCAGAGTCAACCCACGCAAAGCTGCAGGTCCAGACAACATTCCGGGATGTGTGCTCCGAGACTGCGCGAGCGAGTTGGCGGATGTCCTGACTGACATTTATAACATCTCCCTGAGTCAGGCCATCGTTCCCAGATGCTTCAAGACCTCTATCATTGTACCGGTGGCAAAGAAACCAGTGGTGTCCTGTTTGAATGACTATCGTCCTGCTGCACTTACACCAATTGTGATGAAGTGTTTTGAACGGCTTGTCAAACCACACATCACAGCCTGCCTCCCTGCATCACACGACCCGCTCCAGTTTGCATATCGTTCAAACCGCTCCACGGAGGATGCTATAGTCACCACCCTATACTCTGTCATCACCCACCTGGACCAGAAAGACACCTACGCCAGACTCCTGTACATTGATTTCAGTTCAGCATTCAACACCATTATTCCCCAGAGACTGATGGAGAAATTACTCCTTCTCGGTCTGAACACCGCCACATGTCTCTGGATCCTGGATTTTCCGACTGACAGACCTCAGTCTGTCCGGGTTGGAAACAACATCTCCAAGTCTGTCACGCTGAGTACCGGATCCCCTCAAGGCTGTGTACTCAGTCCACTGTTGTTTACACTTCTAACACATGACTGTGTACCCAAACACGAGGGGAACCAGATTATTAAGTTTGCAGATGACACCACGGTGGTGGGACTTATTCAGAGGGATGAGGAATCAATGTACAGGGAAGAAGTGAGAGACCTGGAGGGCTGGTGCAGGGAGAACAATCTGGTGCTCAACGTGGACAAAACGAAGGAGATGATTATCGACTTCCGGCGGTCACAGCCTGAGCACGTCCCCCTCAGCATCGGCGGCCGTTTAGTGGAGAGAGTAGAGAACATCAAGTTCCTCGGAGTGCAGATCTCGCAGGACCTGACCTGGAGCAAGAATTCCTTGGAGATCAGGAAGCGGGCTGAGCAGAGACTACACTTCTTGAGGAAACTCAAACAGGCCTCTCTCCCCATCTGCATCCTCAGGACCTTCTACAGAGGTGTGGTGGAGAGTGTTCTGACGTACTGCATTGCTACATGGTACTCCAGCTGCAGTATGTCAGACAAAAAAGCCCTGCAGAGGATAGTCAAGGGGGCGGAGAGGGTAATTGGAGTCTCCCTCCCCTCTGTCCAAGAACTTTTTCAGAACCGTTGTAGGAGCAGGGCACTGAACATTGTCAAGGACCGTTCTCACCCTCTGCATAAACACTTTGAACTTCTTCCATCTGGTAAACGATTCCGGAGCATCAGAGGCAGAACCACCAGACTGATCAACAGCTTCCTCCCACAAGCTGTCAGGATGCTGAACAGCTGACCCGGAATCTCACATACACACTACTGCACCTATGGACATTTTGTATATTATAGTTAGTTATTGTTTTTCCCCAAGTATGTCTCAGGGATGTGTGAATGGATGGGGGGGTGGGGGTGGGGTGGGGGGTGGAGCTATGTGGGAGTGTGTCTTAATCATGCTGCTTCTTATATGGATGCCAAGAGAAACGCAATTTCATCTTGCCTGCACTACAGTTGTATGTACAGCAATATGACAATAAAGTTTGATTTGATTTGATTTTGATTTGATTTTCCTCCGTAGCCTCAATTCTGGTCTGAGGGATGAACTAGCTGGTCGGGATCTCCCAGGGCGACTCTCTGAGCTGATCTCGCTCACGATTAGCCTGGACAACAGGCTGCGTGAGCGGGCTGCGGAGCGGAAGTCTGTCAGCCGCTTGCGTGGAGCTTCCCTCCGTCCAGCTCAGTCGCGCCCCCTGGCGTTACCAGCTCCAGAGTCCGCCAATGAACCAGAGGACATGGCCATCGGGCACACTAGGCTCCCTCTAGCGGAGAGACGATGCCAGCGGGAACGGGGTCTCTGCATGTACTGCGGAGATGACCGGCATCCCGTGGAGCTGTGCCCGGTGAAGCCAAACGGGGAGGTCCGCGAGTCACTGTAGGGGGCCTCGTGGACTCTAACCGATCCAATTCCCTATCTTCATGCACACTGCCCATATGTTTCTGCCACAACTCCACCGGGCATTCCACTCATGCACTGGTGGATTCTGGGGCAGAGCAGAATTTTATTTCCAAGAGCCTGGCAACCTGTTTGGGCATACCTTGCCAACTGCTGCCTACCCCCCAGAACTTGGTGATGCTCTCACGCTCTTCTCTGGGCACAGTTACACATCGCACTAAGCCAGTTCCCATCATCGTCTCCGGCAACCACCGGGAGGATCTGACCCTCTACGTCCTGCCCTCCTTGTCAGACTGTGTCATTCTGGGTTACCCCTGGGCGGCTGCATAACCCTGTCCTGGATTGGAGAACCGGCAGCGTCCTGTCCTGGAGCACCTTCTGCCTGGGCACCTGCCTCCAGTCAGCGGCTTGCGCTCCATCTTCCCCCCTGCCGGCTCCGGTCTCTGAGCCCCCGGACCTGACTCTGGTGCCGCAGGAGTTCCATGACTTGGGGGCAGCATTTAGTAAGTCCAGAGCTTTGTTCCTTCCGCCGCATCGACCCTACGACTGTGTGATTAACAACCGCCCAGGGGCCCCCCTGCCATCTGGCCGCCTATACAGTCTCTCTGCACCGGAACGCGAGGCGATGGATACTTACATTAAGGAGTCACTCAGCATTGGGATCATCCGCCCCTCCTCGTCCCTGCTTGGCGCGGGTTTCTTCTTGGTGGGTAAGAAGGATGGTTCCCTACGTCCCTGTATTGACTTCAGAGCATTAAACGACATCACGATAAAGGACCGCTACAGTCTGCCGCTCATGGACACTGCTTTCCACTCCCTCCAGGGGGCGACCTGGTTCACCAAGCTTGACCTCCGCAGCGCCTACCATCTCGTTAGGATCCGGGAGGGAGACGAGTGGAAGACGGCCTTTAGGACACCCAGCGGCCACTTCGAATATCTCGTGATGCCGTTCGGGCTCACCAACGCACCTGCCGTCTTCCAGCACCTTATAAACGACATTCTGTGGGACTTCCTGGGAGTTTTTGTCTTCGTTTATCTCGATGACATACTCATCTTCTCCAGATCACGGCAGGAGCACCAGGCCCATATGAGGCGGGTCCTGCAACGTCTGCTGGAGAATCGCTTGTTCATAAAGGCAGAGAAGTGTGAATTCTACGCCCAGACCACCTCCTTCCTGGGGTTCGTGATCTCCCACAATCAGATCCTCCCCGACCCCGCTAAGGTTAAAGTGGTGGTCGAGTGGCCCACGCCTACCTCTACGAAGTAGGTGCAGCAATTCATCGGGTTCGCTAATTTCTACCGGCGCTTTGTCCCCAATTACAGCGCCATCGTCTCCCCCCTGACCCGCCTCACGTCATCGAAGGTGCCCATTCAGTGGTCTGAGGCGGTGGTACCGCCTTTAAGACTCTCCAGGCGGAGTTCTCCTCCTCCCGGGTCCTGACCCAGGTTGATCCCGCACTTCAGTGTCTGGTGGAGGTCGACGCGTCCGACACAGGGGTGGGAGCGGTGCTCTCCCAGCGATCACCAGTGGATGGTGTCAAGCGGCCCTGCGCCTTCTTCTCCAGGAAGCTATCAGCGACAGAGCGAAATTATGACGTCGGCGACAGGGAGCTCCTCGTGGTCAAACTCGCCCTACAGGAGTGGCGTTACTGGTTAGAGGGGGCAGCCCAGCCCTTTGTGGTCTGGACGGACCACAAAAAACCTCGAGTACTTGAGGTCAGCGAGGTGCCTGAATGCCCGCCAGGTGCGCTGGTCCCTATTTTTTACTCGCTTTAACTTCACCATCACGTACCGTCCAGGCTCGAAGAATGGGTTGCCCGACTCCCTGTCCAGACAATTCGCCCCAGAAGGTCCGGAGAAGTCCGAGCATACCATCCTGCCCGATTCGTGCGTCGTGGGGGCGATTGCATGGTCCATCAAGGACAAGATTCTGAAGGCTCAGGAGGCGGAGCCGGATCCCGGTGGGGGGCCAGAGAGGAGGCTTTATGTTCCTTCCGCGGTTCGGGGTGAAGTGATCCACTGGGCCCACACCTCCAAACTCTCCTGGCACCCAGGCATCACCCGCTTGGTGAGTTGGCTGCAACGCTCGTTTTGGTGGCCGGGTCTTCAGAAGGACGTTACCAACTATGTCCGGGCCTGTCCCCAGTGCGCTACTGGCAAGTCCCAGAACTCTCCACCTGCGGGTCTACTCCAGCCCCTGCCGGTTCCGGGCAGGCCCTGGTCATACATCGCCCTTGATTTCGTCACCGGACTCCCTGTCTCTAACACCTATGACACGGTTCTGACCATTGTGGACAGGTTCTCCAAGGCCGTTCATTTTGTGCCTCTTCAGGGTCTCCCTTCGGCGCGTGAGACGGCCGATCTCCTGGTCCAGCATGTCGTCAGGCTGCATGGGATTCCGCTGGACGTGGTCTCGGACCGAGGTCCGCAGTTTGTCTCCTAGGTTTGGAGGAGCTTCTGCAGCGCCTTGGGGGCTACAGTCAGTCTCTCTTCTGGTTATCACCCCCCAGTCTAACGGGCAGTGCGAGCACACGAACCAGGAGTTGGAGGCCACCATGCGCTGCGTAACATCGTCCAACCCTTCGTCCTGGAGCTCCTACCTGACCTGGGTGGAATATGCCCATAACTCGGCCCAGTCCACTGCTACTGGGGTGTCACCTTTTCAAGCGTCCTTGGGGTACGACCCCCCTGTTTTCCCTGAGCAGGAGGGTGAGCTGGCTGTTCCTTCTATCCAGGCGCACATCAGGCGCTGCCGGAGCGTGTGGACCAAGACCAGAGATGTGCTTTTATGCACAGCGGCGCGCAACAGCTCCACCGCCAATCGCCACAGAAGGCCGGCTCCTGCCTACCAGGTGGGTCAACAGGTTTGGCTCTCCTCCCAGGACATCAGCCTAAAAGGTGAGAAGAAAAAGTTGGCACCGAGGTTCCTCGGCCCCTTCACAATCTCCAAGATTATCAACCCGGTGGCTGTGCGTTTGGCCCTCCCCCCTTCCCTTCGTGTGTGTCCCACTTTCCACGTCTCTAAGATCAAGCCTGTCCTTTCCAATTCACTCTGCCCTCCTCCTAGGTCCCCTCCTGCGCCTAGGATGATCGACGGTGACCCGGCGTGGGGTGTTACCGCCATCCTGGATTCCCGGCGTCGGGGTCGTGGGCTGCAATATCTGGTGGATTGGGAAGGTTGTGGTCCGGAGTGGAGATCCTGGGTGCGCTCTTCGTGGGTGTTGGATCGTGACCTCATCGCGGAGTTCCACCGGACACACCCAGGTAAGCCAGCGCCAGGAGGCGCTGATAGGGGGGGGAGTACTGTCATCACCCGCAGCTCACGGGCCTCCACCTCAGCTGCGCACACACCTGCTCCTCGTTAAGGCACAGCTATTTATTCCATCCTGCCCTGAGCTGCAGCCTGGAGCCGTCTGTCTCCCTGCGTAGTCAACTCAGCAACTTCCTTCTCTTCAGGCCTGCTGACGACTCTTCTGACAAGTAAGCTGTCTATTTTGCCTTATCTTCTCCCGTTCAGACTTCCCCTGTGCACAGGTGGATTCCTTGGCGGCAGACTCACTCTCCCTCGTCACGCTGCTCCTCTACCTCGCTGCATCATCCTGGATGCACAGCAGGATGCTGTCTCCCAGGCTTGGAACTTTGCCAACGCCAGCCACCGCGCCGCTACAAGTAAGCACAAGTACATCCTCACTCTCCCGTGTGGTTGCCCAGCTAATCCCTGCTCTCCTCTCTTATAGGGTTGCCTGGCCGAACGGCATACTGCTCTGTCCTGACTGCATCCTCCACCCACATCACACTCGTATCTCACATACACGCATCCATACACAAACACTGCTGATTAATAAAGCTTTCAAATCTGTCTGAGCCTGCGTGCGTGTTTCCTGGGCCGAACAATATGTCACTCCACTGTCACCAAGTGCTGCTCACAGGGAATCGCCTGATTGCTGGGGTCTTTCTGTAATTGTGGGGGGTTCCCCTATAGTTGAAAGTGCTATGAGATGACTGTTGTTGTGAAATGGCGCTATATAAATAAAGTTGAATTGAACTGAACTGAATTGAAAAACTGGACCAAGAGTGTCAGTATCAACCAGGGCAAAACTGTCTAGCATTTCCTCAGATAAAAGCAAGGGTTCCACAGTACTAAAAACAGCATCTTGTGATAAAAGACTAGATCTAATAACCTCTATTTTACTTTTGAAGTGATCTGCAAAGTCCTCACATGGTGAGTCTGTTGGCATCATGCTGGACTTCTTAGAATCAGGGTTGATCAGGTGATCTATGTTGGAGAAAAGGATTCTGGGATTGTTTTTGTGGCTATTTATTATTTTGGAGAAGAAGGAGTTTCTGATTTGTTTGACTGTGTAATTAAATAGATTCTGTTGTTCTCGCAGAGTTTGGTAGTGAACAGTTCATTTTGTTTTTCTCCACCTTCTCTCTGCTGTTCTGCATTTTCTTTTCTGCTGTTTTATATTTCCATTCCACCAGGGTGGGACTGGTTTAGTTTTTGCATTTTTGGTCTTTAGTGATGCAACCAAGTCCAGAGCTGATTGTAGTTTGTAGTTAAACTGTCAGTAATAAAATCAAATGATGCAGGTAGAACCTCAAAAGGAACATCACTTAAAACCCTGATAAAACTTGCTGCCACTTCAGAAGTCAAATGGTCTTTCCTCACAGTTCTCACTTGGGTCTCTCGCTGAATAAAACAGGTGATGTTAAAAAACACACAGAAGTGGTCTGAGACAGCCAAGACTATAACAGAGGACACACTAGTGGACAGGCCGCAGGTGATGACAAGGTCTAAGGTGTGTCCTTCTCTTGTGAGTTGACTGTGTGATGTGTTGTTTAAAGTCCATACAGTTAAGAAGGTTTAAAAATTTATTCAAAAAAGAATTAGAAGGATCATCGATGTTAAGATTCAAATCACCAGCTGTGACTACCTTGTTATATTTTGCATGAGTGATTGACAGCATGTCAGAGAATTCATTGATAAATGCTGCACATGGTTTTGGTGGTCTATAAACTGTGATGTGCTATTACATTGGGGGGCTGTTAAAAAAAAAAACAAAGGCATGGTATTCAAAGGTGGTGTACTTGCTAAATGTTATTTCTTTATAATTAAAATCACCAGAGGTGATCGTTGCAGTTCCACCCTCTTTCTGGTCCCTCCTTGTAGAAAATAAAAAGTTAAAATTGAGTGGAGAGGCCTCAGTGAGAACAGCTGATGCATTGGTACCCAGCCACATCTCAGTTAAAAACAGACAGTCCAGTTTATAATCTAAAATCAAATTATTAATAATAAAAGATTTATTTAAAAGGGAGCAGACATTTTTCCCCTCTTGTCCTGTCAAGCAGCTTGGTGAACAGAACAGAAATCTGCCTCCCTCATTGTGCCAAACAAATTTACTTTGCCAAAAGGAGCTTTACACAGTACATATATATGTACTGTATGTTGTTTATAGCTCCTCTTGTAATAACGTTTAATACTTTATTTAAATTATTTTACCCATGAAGGACCCGATAGGGGGGGAATGAGGAACGGAGGGGTGGGGAGGGAGAAAGAAAAGGGAGAGGAACAGACAAAGAAAACAAACAGACTAACAACTGACACAAACAGAAGACTCTTCTACTGAAAAGGTCTCAACACAAGTCTGGTATCTGCACCTGTTAAAGCAGAGACGTTTGTGTGTGCATACATGTGTGTGTACATGCGAGCAAGCGCAAAATAAGTGTGTGCATGTGGGTGGTTTGCCAGGAAACATACGAAGAAGGTGGCCGGAAACCCAGAGCAACCAAGACAATGCCACCCCCCCCCCCCCCACAGAATACAAGTTTCCTGAGGCCTACAAGGCCCCAGGAGAGCCAAGCATCTGCCCCAGGAGGGACGGCCAAGGGAGGCCGGCCAAACCCCGCCCCCCCAACAGGGCCAACACCAGCCCCCGGGCCCCAGGCACCGGGAGGCCAGTGCCCCCATCCCCAGGGCTGGAGACCAACCCGCGCCCCTGGCACGAGCCCCCCAGACACCCCCATGGCGGGCCCGACCCCACCCCAGCGCCACCGCAGCACACCCCGGGGACCCCCATGCCCAAAGAAGGTGGCAGCAAGGCACAGGGGCCCCATGGGGGGGTCAGCCTCCCCCATCCAGGAGAGCCCTCACAGCTAGGAGGTGCAACTCCCTAAATCCAGCACCTCCCAAACAGCACACACACCTGTTCCCAGGCACTCATACCCTCATGATCTCAAATGCACCCACTTGCACCAACACACACTCACTCACTCCCACTCACCCTCTCCCCCACACAATCCCACACTCGCCCGCCCAGACCCACCCACGCTTTCCTACTCCTGTACCCACTCATCTTGCTCCCACTCCCACTCGCCCTCAGAGTCACCCACACCCACTCACGCTAACCCATATACACGCTCTCACTTGTGCTCCGACCCACGCACATCCACTCATGCTCTCCCCCACACTCATTCACCTTTTTTACTTGGGGCAGCCGCGGTGCAGATGCGGTGAGCATGAATGTGCACTAGCATGCAGCAGCAGCTGAGGAGACTGCCGGCGTCAGCCAGTACCCACACTCCTGCCGTCCCACCCCAGGGCGGCCATGGCCACAGAAGCAGACCACCACCCCCAACGCCCACCTGAGCAACTGATCAGAGGACCACCGCAAGCGTTCCAAGATACCACCCAACATGCAAAGCACCACAC